>JARFJB010001906.1:0-600000 GCA_036346205.1 Vesta saturnalis | reverse complement strand
TTTAATTTAGGGTACTTACAACAATAATAGTATGCGTGTTTTACACCGATACTGTCTTTTAAGAACATATGTTAAATATTATATATAATATATATATATATATATATATATATATATATATATATATATACAGGGTGTCCCAATAGTGCGTATTCGGTCGATAGCTTCTTAGCCATTAAACTTAGAAGATAAGTTTAAATACGAAAGTTGTCTATTTTTATAAGCTGCATAATCTACAAGTAGTTTGGTTTCTACAGCGTGTAATATAAAAGCGGTACAATATAGAACTTTTGATTTTTAAGTAAAACACCCTCTATATTATGTTATTTTTCGATTCTCCTTATAATTTTACATCTTTTTTATAAGAATTACTTACAAGCTAAATCTTACAGTTTTTGAGATATTTGCAAAGTTAACTAAAAACTGACATTTTTATGTAGTAATTCAAGTAGGCGTATCTCAGTTATTTTTAAAGATAAAAAAATAATCTTTGGTATAGAATTTGTTCATACATGAGCTTACTTTAATCTATTGTCAAAATTGGATTTCAATATACAGAGTGATCACAAGAATTAATTCAATAACATAAATTTGAAAATGCTATATCTTCATTTTTTTAAATGGCACACCCTATAATTTTGTAATGCCTTGTCTCCGTCTATTAATCGGCTTTCATTTCTATTAAATATGTTCAATAGTTTCGGAGATATTTAAGTTTGTTCACCTTTTTTCGTTGATAACACTGAAGAAGAGTAAAATTAGTCGGTCAAAGCAAGCTATGAATACATAAGAAACTAAAAAACATATTAACTGAAATACAAACACTTAAAATTATAATAAATTATCAATGTGACCACCATTTTGTTGCTGGCAAACATGAATAAACGAGTGATCACAAAAATTAATTTAACAACGTAAATTTGAAAATGCTATATCTTCCTTTTTTTAATTAGCACACCCTATATTTTTTAACGTCTTGTCTTCGTCTATTAGTCGGCTTTAATTTTTATTAAATATGTTCTATACCTATCTCTAATAGTTTCGGAGATATTTAAATTTGTTCAATTTTTTTCGTTGATAACACTGATGAAGAGTAACATTAGTTGGTCAAAGCAAGCTGTAGATACATAAGAAACTAAAAAGTATTAACTGAAATACATAAATTGTAATTATAATAAATATTGTATGAAACCACCATTTTTAAGAGATATTTGAGATGTTTTTAAACGATCCATCGTAAAATTAAACAGTTTAATCAAAAGAGCGTAAAACAAAAGATGAACGAAAACAAATGAAGAAATGAAACTTGTCAAACAGTGCTAATATTTGTGTAGTATTGTATACCAACCAAACCACGAAGAAATGCTGGTAAGCTTCGACTTTGTGAGTTTATTCACAAATGTGCCTACCGATAAGGCACTAACTATCATAAGAGACAATCTGGAAAAGGATGAAACGTTAGACGAACGCACGCAACTCTCAGTAAACACAATAATGGAACTTCTGACAATATGCATTAGAACTACATATTTCCAGGCAGAAGACAAATTCTACCAACAAGAGTTTGGGATAGCGATGGGTTCCCACTATATCACCCATAGTGAGCAATATATATATATATATATATATATATATATATATATATATATATGGAAGACTGAAGACCCAGCGATATCCGAATTCACAGAGAAACCGAGGATGTGGCTTAGATACGTGGACGATACTTTCGCAGTTTGGCAACACGGCAAGCATAAGCTAGATGAATTCCTAGATCATCTAAATAGCCGTGCACCCTCCATAAAATTCACAATGGAATTGGAGTCGGAACAAAAACTGCCATTCCTGGGTGTACGTGTACACAAGAATGACAACACTTTCACGACAAGTGTATACAGGAAACCTACCCACACGGGGAGGTACCTACACTACAACTCCAATCACCACAAAAGCGTAAAGTGCTTGTACGATAGAGCAAAAGCAATATGCTCAAAACAAGAGGACCTGGACAAAGAAAAAACATATTGCTAGAACACTCAAAGAAAATGGTTACCCCGATCTAACACCTAACCTAAATAGGGAAAGGGTAACCGAAAATGAAGAACGTAAATATATAGCGATAATACCATATATACGAGATACGCACTGCCTTCAAATCGACCAGAACACTCAGGGAATACTAACCAAAACCAAACCATACAATGAAGGTCAGAATTCCAAGAATTGTGTGTAACCTACCCTGCGAATGCGGTAGAGCGTACATAGAGAGCAGTAGACCACTCAATGTGAGAACGCAAGAACATAAGAACAACGTCCGCAAGGGCGAAACAGAAAGATCAAGAATCGCCGAACATGTCTGGAACGAAGACCACCGCTTCCAATGGGATAACATACAGATAGTGACAAAGCACGAGAACACAACTCGTCGAAAACTCAAAGAAGCCACATACATCGCACTAGCAGAAAATCCAATAAGCCAAGCTAGTGTAGAAATGAAACCCATATGGATTCCAATAATGCGCGAAGAGCTTAAGCGCAATACACCTGCGCAAAAAGGTACTGCGCAACATGCGCAATAAACTTCTGCCCAACCACGAAAAGTTCAATATATATATATATATATATATATATATATATATATATATATATATATATATATATATATATAACATGAATTCGACTCAAGTGCGAAAACAGTCCTTCTCAGGGCTTAGCCTGATGATGGAAGCAGAGTCCGCTTCCGAAACGTCGCGCTCAAAAAGCATACATAAACAGTGGAAATAGGCCGATCAACTCCACCAGTAAAAATATAATCGCACATAACAATAATGTGGCTAATTTTTTTGCTCGCAAAATAAGTGTAAATAACAGCGAAAGACCTCAACGAACAGCTAGTTACAAGAGTAAACTATCAGAAAAACATATGTTTCTCGCTTAAATTTGGTACTGGCGTATTGTCTGAATTTGTTGCTCTCGAAATATCCGAGTTTTGAATTTGTTGCTTGCAAAATAAGTGTAAACAATAGCGGAGAACCTCAACGTGCATCTAGTTACAAGAGTGGAGTATCAGAAAAAAAAGGTTTTCCGTTATTGTAAAGCAACAAATTCGAAGCTCGCATATTTTGAGAGCAACAAATTTAGACAATACCCCAGTACCAAATTTAAACAAGCAACAATTTTTTTTCTGATGCTTGATTCTTGTAACTAGCTTACGCTGAGGTTCTCCGCTGTTATTTATACTTATTTTGCAAGCAACAAATTTGAAACTCTGATATTTCGAGACCAACAAATTCAGACAATACGCCAGTACCAAATTTAAACCAGCAACAATTTTTTTTCCGATACAGTTCTCTTATACTAGTTGCTCGCTATGGTTATTTACTTATTTTGCGAGCAACAAATTCTCATATTATGGTTATGGTCGATTTTTATATATGTATATTGTCACGCTGACTTAACCTTATTTTAGCGTAACATCGTATTTTAAGAAACTTAAAGAGCAACTTTTTAGCAACAAATAAAAATAATTATTAGAATCGATTCTTCTCACTGTGTTCCGCTCACTTATAAGACGTAAGTACAAATGTTGTTATATCATAAAAACACCTAAATCACAACCTACACACTTAATTTTTTCGTGACTATTTTACAATTCTATAAAGGTCTTACTGCTAACCATAGTCTAAATTTGTTGTACCTTAAATACGTTTAATTAGGTACTTAAATATTTGTATAAAATGTAAATAAACAATTGATTTTAAGCGCAATTCAAAACAGCGCTAATTTATTAACATTATTTTTCTTCTGTCTTAGTACTATCGACAATCCAAGTTTTTTCTGGACCATTTAATCCGGAACTTAAATGTTTGAAATTGATTTTCGTCCCAATCTATTTACAATCATATCTGCATTTTAATTAAATCTGTCACTTGTGAAAGGTAGGTTTTAGTTTTGACGAGAAAGCTCAAACTTTTCTACACCGTAATAGCAGTTAATTCGGAACCTAAATATTTGGATCAATGTAAATAAAAAATTGATTATAGCTGCGAATTTTTTCGGATTAGTTTGCTTCTCTGTGAAGCTACCGACGACGGTCCTATTTTTGAACTCCGTAAGTGCATTTAATTTGGAACCTAAGTATGTGGATAAAATTGCTTTTAGGCGCAAACCTGAACTCCATTTAAATTTATACTACCCTGCTCTTGTGTAAAGGTCTTACTGCTGACGATAGTCCAAATTTGTTGTATACCTTAATTACGTTTAATTAGGTACCTACACATTTGGATAGAGCGTAGATAAAATATAAATTTTAGGCGCAATTCAGAACAGTACTTAATGTATTAAGATTTTTTGTGTGAAGGTGTTAGTACTAGCGATAGTCCAATTTTTCTATACCTTAAGTGCATTTATTTCAGAACCTAAATGTTTGGAATTAACTTTAGTCACAATCTCTTTGCAACTATACCTGCTTTTTAATTAAGTCTGTTACTTGTGAAAGGTATGCCTAATGGACGAAGTTCAAATGTTTCTATACCGTAGCAGCAGTTAATTCGGAACCTGAATATTTGGATAAAATTAAGCTAAGAAAATAATTTTAAACGCAAACAACTATAGTTTGCTCCTGTGAGAAGATATTGGTACTCGACTAACGACAGTCCAATTTTTCCCACACCCTAAATAGTGATTGCCGCACACTTTTTAATTGTTAGCTCCTGTCTGATCTAACAACTTAAATATTTGGACATAATGTAAATATAAAATTAATTTTAGGAGTAACCAGAACAGCATTTAATTTTCTACACCCTAAATGCGTTTAATTCGGCACCTAAATGTTTGTATAAAATCTAAAAAAAACTAATTTTAGGTGCAAACCCATAATAGCATTTAAATTCGTACTAGCTAATTCTTGTGTAAAGTCTTGCTACTGACGATAGTCCAAAGTTGTTTTATACCATAAATACATTTAATCAGGTACGTAAATATTTGGATAAAACGTGAATAGAAAGTTAATTTTAGATTTCCAGAACGGTACTTTCGTTTTGAAGGTATTAGTACTAGCGACACACCAATTTTTTTTTTGCTACCTCAAGTGCGTTTAATTCGGAACCCAAATATTTGGAATCGAGTGTAGTCACAATCTCTTACAATCATATCCGGTGTTTTTAAGTAAGTCTGTCACTTGTGAAAAGTATCTCTAATGGTGATGACGACTTTCAAAATTTTCTATACCGTTAGAGCACTAATTCAGAACCTAAATAATAAGAAATAATTTTAACCGCAAACCAGAAAACAGCACTTACTTTTTTAGTCTAGTTTGCTGCTTTGAAAAAGCCTTGATATTAACGACAATTCAATTTTTTCTATACTCTAATGTCATTTATTTCAGAGCCTAAATATTGCGATTAAACGTAAATAAAAAATCGGTTTAGCCGCAAACTCGGCGAAGGCCCTATTTTTTACACTTAAGTGCATTTAATTTGGAACGCCTAAATATTTAGATAAAATGTAAATAAAAATTTTTAGTTTTAGGCGCAAAACTATAATAGCATTTAATTTTTTCAGATTAGTTTGTTCGTGTGTATAGACCTTTAATCAGACAGTCCAAACTTTTGTACACCCTAAGTGCGTTTAATTCGGAACCTAAATATTTAAACCGAAAAAACCTAAATAAAGAAACTAATTTTAGGTGCAAACCATAAAAGCATAAATGCATGCTCTTGTGTGAAGTTTACTGGCGATATTCCAAATTCTGTTTACCCTCTAAATGTTTTTAATTAGGTACCTAAATATTTGGATAACTCGCAAATAAAAAATTAATTTTAGGCGCAACTCAGAACCTAATTTATGAAGATTAGTTTCTTAGTACTAGCGACAGTCCACATTTTTCTCTACCTTAAGTGCGTTTAATTCTGAAGCTAAATGTTTGGAATTCAATTTAGTTCTATTTACTAGGTATTTAATTGAGTCTGTCACTCGTGAAAGGTGATTACGAAGTTCAAATTTTTCTATATCGTAAGAGCTAATTCGGAAGCTAAATATTTGGGCAAAAAAGAAATTAAAAACTATTTTGAAGCGTAAACCTGAACAGCATTCAATTCTTTCAGACTAATTTGATTCTGTGCGAAGGGCTTACTACTGACGATATTTCACTTTTTAAGACCTAGTTAATTCGGAATTTGACTATTTGGATAAAATGTAAACAAAAATAATATTATGCGCAAAATAGAACAGTTAATCTTTCTATTCTACATGTTGGTTTGGGAACCTAAATATTTGGTTAAAACGTAAATAAGAAAATTATTGTAGGCGTAAACTAAAATAGCACTTAATTTTTTTTTATGCGTGAAGTGCGTTTAATTCGGCACCTAATTGGAGCCTAAACATTTGAATAAAAGGTAAATTAAAAAATTATATTTAGGTCCTACCAGCAATTCATTTTTTAAGATTAGTTTGCTCCTGTGTAAAGGTTTAGTATTAGCGACTGTCCTTTTTTTTATTTTCTAAGTGCGTTTAATTCGGAACCTAAATATTTGCATAACATGTAAACATGTAAGTTGTCGGTGTAAACAAGAAAAGTATTTTTTAAGTTTAGTTTTTGTATACGTTAAGTGTGTTCAATTCAGCACCTAATCGAAGCCTACACGTAAAACCCAAACCTCAATTAATATCTTCGGAATTGTTGAATTTTTACTTCAGATAAATAATAACAAAATGTTCTTGCGCATCTTCTCTTAAAAATTCTGAAATTTTGTTTTTTAATTTTTGGAATTTTGCTTCATAATTATATCAAATAATGTAACGTTCTAGGGAGCATGGTCAACGTCATCTCAAATTTTGAATTTTTTTTATTTTTGGAATTTTGCTTCAGATTTGGTTTTTATGTGAAATAATAGTAGCTGGCAAGATTTTTCTTTAATTATTATATCTAATAGTGTATTCTGTAATAGTTCTGGAGAAAGTCAAAGTCAGGCTAACATTTTGGAATGGTTTCTGGGGAACGACGTCAGTGATCGCCAAAATTTTGGAATGCTTTCAATTTTCTTAGGATTCTAAAGATTCAATAACAATCACTTACAGTTTTTTCGCACCCTCGGGGAACATGGTCACTATAATTACTATACTTTTGCGATTTTTAACTTTTTTTTGATTTGATATTTGGAATATTAACCTGAAATGTGGGTTATACAGCAAATACCAAAATTTAGAGGTTTTTGTTTTGGAAATTTTTACTTCAGGTTTTACATTACAACGATTAATGATAATGTGAAGTGGTTTTTATTTTTGCTTTATTTCTTTGACAACATAGTGTCAATGTTCACCATAACTTTGTAAAATTTTGGCTGCGTTGGGCATAGACAAAATGGTCCCCTAAATTTGAAACATGAAATGTGAAATTTGAAAGTTGAAATCTGAAATTCGAAATCTGAAACTTGAAACTTCTAGAGAGTTGAAAATTGAAATTTGAATAATGAAATGCGAAATTTGAAATCTGAAAATTGAAAGTTGAAATCTGAAATTCGAAAAACTTGAAATTCTTAAAACTTCAATGTTCTTGAAAATTGAACTTCTTGAAACTTAACTCTTTGAAATTTGAAATCTGAAAATTGAAATTTTAAAACTGAAATTCTGAAACTTATCGAAACTTGAAACTTTCTTAAACTTGAAACTTTTGAAATCTGAAACCCGATATTTGAAACTTAAAATTTCAAATTAAAAAAAATTTGACACTTTAAACTTTTTGAAATTTGTAAATTGAGGAGCGAGAGAGAGAGAGAGAGACACACACACAATAATCACTTAAAAGTTTTTTCGTACCGCTGAGGGAGCATAGTGACTATAATTACTAAACTTTTGCGATTTTTAACTTTTTTTTTTTTTGAAATTTGGAATTTTAACCTGAAATGTGGGTTATAAAGCAATACCAAAATTTAGAGTTTTTGTTTTGGAAATATTAACTTCAGGTTTTGCAACGGCTAATGATAATGTAAAGTGGTTTTTATTTTTGCTTTATTTCTTTGACAGAATAGTCCTAATGTTCACCATAACTTTGGGATTTGTAAAATTTTGGCTGCGTTGGGCATAGATAAAATGGTTCCCTAAATTTTGTAATTCTTTCGGTTTGGGTTTTATATCTAACAACAGTAACGCTTTTATGTTTCGCACCTTCACCGCAAAACTTTTGAAATTGTTTCTCAGCACTTACTTATAAATGTGACTTAACAAAACTGAATGAACTTGAAATTTGCAACTTGAAAATTGAAATTTGAAACATGAAATTTGAAGTTTGAAAGTTGAAATCTGAAATTCGAAATCTGAAACTTGAAACTTCTTGAGACTTGAAAATCGAAAGTTGAAATCTGAGAATTGAAATTCTAAGTCTGAAACTCGAAATTTGAAACTTCTTGAAATTGAAACTTTTTAAAATTTGAAACTTCTATAAACTTAAAATTTCTTGAAACTTTTTTTAAGCGAGGTTTCTTGAAACTTGAACATTTTGAAATTTGAAATGGTATTTGAATTTATAATGTGAACGTTGAAATTTCAAGTGAAAATTGAATATTGAAAGTTGAAAATTGAGTCATTTTCAGTTTTATTTAACCCGTTTTAATTTAATTTGTGAGACAAGGCTTTTGGACATTTTGGCTGGAAATATTCGCAACATTAAGGAAATTATGCGTTTGGTCGTATTCGTATAAGCCAAATTACACATTTTTGATAATTTTCATAATGTTTTCTCGATTGTGATGAAAAACATAAATATGCGCGGATTATTTCCACTGTTTGCTCTAGTTATAATTCTTGGTTATAAATAGAAATTATACAGTGCTTATAGTGCGAATGTACAAATGTTTATACCGCACCTGGTTTATAACATAAGTGTATAATTAATTCGTCATAAATTTAATGGTTCTTAACTTACGCTAATGTGTTGTTACCATGGTGTGGTCTAATAGGTTTAAGAAAAAAAATTCGGCGAAGGTAAAGACTTAATGCAAGATATATGTTGCGAATGTAATAAGTTAGGGTAATCAGGGAAACTAGACGTATGTAAAAAAAAATTCACGAATATAACTCAACTAGAACACTTATGTATAAAAATTTGATACAATTGTTTAGTCCGTATTACATAGTCTTAATTAAATTGTAATTTAATCTATGCTAATTTTTCCATTGCGTATGGTTCATAAATTTTTACTTTGCAGTGTTCATACAAGTGTTAACATTGAATGGATTATATAAATTACTGTTGAGTAAATTACCCTAATTGAGTGGAATTTTTGCTCTTAGTTATGCATGCTGTTTAGGAACCGTACTTAAACATGATTATTGACAAAGGTGCAGTCATTTGCAAAAATGCAGGATGTTAAAAGAAATCGAAAGTAAATATAAATATGTGTGGATTATTTTGGAGTACGGTTTTTAGTTATATGTATTTTGTATTGCATTAATTAGTAAAGTGAAGACGTGTGTAATAATAACCGTGAACACCCGGTATAGTAACTTAATGTTTACTTGTAAAATAAGCACATTGATTTGCATATTTTATAAAATTCAACTGCTGGTTTTAAAAAAAAAAGCTCTTCAGACTGATTACTTGAGTTGTATCCTCGTTTTGAGGGCGACAGATGCCGGCGCCTGGGGTTCCAATTTGGTTAATTACGTAGAATTTCTTTTAACCGTCGTATTGAGTTCGTTCACGAAGTGCAACCAAAGCTACTATTTTTGTTGATTGTTACGGTATTGAATCAAACTTTTAATTAAGTAATGAAGGTTTTTAAACATTATCACATTTAAACTTCCTCAAACGAAAGAGACACACGCAACGAAGAATCTTTATAAACCGGAATTTCTATATATAAAAATGCGTTTACTACAATTTGTAAATCTGAACGTGGAGAAACGTAAACGAGCCTTGGATGAATGCCAAATATAATTTAGTTTCATGGTTACGAAACTTTATCCATTGTGGTATTTCGTCACGAAAACGAGATTTGCACGTGGATTGGGTAATATTACAACAGCATGGTGCTGTTTGTAGAATTGGATGGATTGGTAATGTGATATAGTGAAATCTGATCGAAATTTCAAGTAGGCCTTTAGTGTATAAAAAAAATTAAATGCATCCTTATATACCCGTATCCTACATTTTAAACAAGAATGAGAAAGAAGCACTTCACTTATAATAGGAAAATACGGTAAGTGCAATCTGGATATGTTGCTAATTATACCTTATATCGCAATATGCGTTGGTAAAAATTCATCTACAATTAATACCAGAGTATACCATTGCAATAATACTAAATATGAATAATAATTCAGATTTACTACTTACTTAGTTTGATTCGTCAACGCATAATGCGATTTCCATCAAAATCATGCACACGGGTTAATAATTACACGTTTGGTGGAAGGGGTAAGTTCACCATCCTCGAATTTGCATTAAAATCATAATATAGTTAGTGCTCCGCAAAAAAACACCTGTGCGACAAATTTCTCTCTCCCTCCCTCCCCCCCCCTCTCCTCAATTTACAAATTTCTTTTAATTTTAAATTTCAAGTTTCAAGAACTTTCAAGAAGTTTTAAGTGTCAAAAAGTTTCAAGAAGTTTTACGTTTCAATAAGTTTCAAGAGGTTTGCAGTTTCAAATATCAAGAAGTTTCGAATTCCAAGAACCTTCACAAAGTTTCAAGAAGTTTCAAGAAGCTGCATGTTTGGAGCTTCATATTTCGAATTTGAAGAGTTTTAAGTTTCAGGAAGTATCAAGTTTAAAAAATTTTAAGTTTCAAAAAGTTTCAATTTTCCGGAAGCTGCATGTTTCGAGCTTCATATTTCGAATTTGAAGAGTTTTAAGTTTCAGGAAGTATCAAGTTTAAAAAATTTTAAGTTTCAAAAAGTTTCAATTTTCCGGAAGTTTCAAGTTTTAAAAAGTTTCCCGGTGTTTTAAGTTTCAAGAAGTTTTAGATTTTAAATTACCAATTTCAAACAAATTTCAAGTTTCAAGAAATTTCAAATCAAGAAACAAGTTTCGAATCTCACATTTAAATTTCAGATTTTAAATTACAAATTCTAACAAATTATAAGATGTTTTAAATTTCAAAGAGTTTCAAATTTCAAAAAGTTTCAATGGATTTCAAGTTTTAAGAAGTTTCAAATTTTAGAAAGTTTCAAAGTTTTAAGTTTAAAAAGTTTCAAGGGATTTCAAGTTTTAAGAGGTTTCAAATTTCAAAAAGTTTTGAATTTCAAGAAGCTTCAAAAAGTTCCAAATTTCAAAGTTTCAGGAAGCTTCAAGTTTCGGATTTCATATTTCAAATTTCAAGAAGTTTTAAATTTTAGGCAGTATCAAGTTTAAAAAGGTTTCAGATGTTTTAAGTTTCAGGAAGTATTAAATTCCAGAGAAGTTTCAAATTCCAGAATACGAGTTTGAATTTCATATTTAAATTTCCGATTTTAAATTACAAATTCGAACAAATTATGAGTTTCAAGAAGTTTTATGATTCAAGAAGTTTCAAATTTCAAGAGGTTTCAAATTTCAAAAAGTTTCAAGGGATTTCAAGAAGTTTCAAATTTCAAGAGGTTTCAAATTTCAAAAAGTTTCAAGGGATTTCAAGTGTTTAAGATTTCAAAAAGTTTTGAATATCAAGAAGCTTCAAAAAGTTTTAAATTTCAAGGTTTCAGGAAGTTTAAAAAGGTTTCAAGATGTTTTAAGTTTCAAGAAGTATTAAATTCCAGAGAAGTTTCAAGTTCAAGAAGTTATAGATTTTAACTTACTAATTTCAAACAAGTTTCAAGTTTTAAAAAGGTTCAAGGTATTTTAAGTTTCAAGAAGTTTCAAGAAGTTTTTTTTTAAATCACTAATTTCAAAGAAATTTCAAGTTTCGAAAAGCTTCAAATTAAGAAGCAAGTTTCGAGTTTTACACTTAAATATCAGATTTTAAAATACAAATTTCAAGAAGGCTCAATTCAGGAAGCTCCACATTTCAAGAAGTTTCGAGTTTCAGATTTTAAATTACAAATATCAAACGAATTTCAAGAAATTTACTGCATAAAAAAATTACGGAGCTTCAGTTCAAAAAAAATTAAATGCATCACGTTATACCCACATCTTACATTTCTAATGAGAATAAGAAGCACCTCACTTGCAATAGGAAAATAGGGTGAGTACAATCCGGATGTTTTAAATTAAATTGACAATTAATATCAAAGCAAATCCGACTTGCAGTAATACTAAGTATGGATAACAATTCAAATTTACTGCTAATTCTTACTTAGTTTCAGTCATCAACGCAGCGGAATTTGGAGCAACGTTGTGCCATTAAATTTTGTGTTAAGCTTAGAGAAACGGCAAGTGTGACGTTTAAAAAGTTAAGACAGGCCTATGGGGAACATTCTTTATCCCGAGCTCAAGTTTTTCGCTGGCACAAATCATTTTTGGAAGTCAGAGAACACGTTGAAGAGATTTACCGTTCATCAAATTTTGACTGAACATTTGCACATGCGAAAGGTCATGACAACGCCCCATGTCACACTGCCCTCTCCATAACAGAATTTTTGACCTCAAAAGGCATTCCTGTGGTTCCCAGCTCCCCATTTCACCTGACCTCAGTCCCTGTCACTTTTTCCTTTTTCCTAAATTGAAAAATGTCTTCAACGGACGTCATTTCGGGACTTTAGAAGACTACCGGTTGAAGACTTCCAGCGCTGATACCAACAGTGGGAACAACGTTTCCATCGGTGTGTAACTGCCCAAGGGAACTACTTTTAAGGCGATAACATTGATGATGGTCAAGATGTTTTGGATCACACTTTGTTTTATTTGGAAGATGTCCTGGACACGTTACAGCTAGAAAAACTGCATCATTTGCGACCTATTTCAGAATGGGGTTGTGACGGTTCCAAATAGTCCCAGTTTAAGCAAAAGTTCGTATACATTGAGGATAGCGACGAGAATATTTTTTAGAGTTCATGTGTGCCATTACATTTGTCATCTACTATTGATAGAAAGAAAATGATTTGGCAAAATCCAGTGCCATTATCCCCAAGGTTTTGTTGAGCAATCAGGATAAGATTTATCCACGAATCGTCAGATATAACCAATGAAGAAATAGAATCCATAGAAACCAAAGTCTATATGAAAATCTAACACATATTACTCCCTACAATGGTCGACAGGAAAATCTTCAATGCCACCATCAGCACTACTTCAACAATACTTATACATATGGGTAGTGACTTGGGGGCTGGTTTTTCTGTGTAGATATGGCTGTGTACGGGGCTGATACCGCCAGACAGATAGCTATGTCTATATTTATAATTTGCATTGTAAAACCAGTGCCAAAGACAGCCAGTATTATTAATTCAAAATATGCATTCATTAAACCACTTTTCACTCTTGTGGTGAAATCAAATATGGATAGGGCAAATAACCAAGTACGAGTTAGTTGAAAATACGGGGTGAATACCTCTAGGATAAGGGTAATGTGAAGTATGAAAGTGGGTCTAGCGACTGGTGGTTGTTCAGGGCTGGTTGTAGCTCGGAGGGTGAGGTTGGAACAAGGGGGATGAATGGGTTTTGGGTATTGGTGTCTAGTCGATTAGAGTTTTATTGGAAGTGGGTGTCGAGTAATGAATCTGGTTGAATAAATGAAAGAAATCAGTCAGGATGACTTCAATAGGGAGGAAGGGTGAATGTCTGGTTGTGAACTGTTTGGTGAAGTCGTTTTTAAGCGTTTGAAAACAGGAAATATCGTACGTCTCTGGTAAAAGGTATCAGGTCAGGTATAATAAAATAAAAATGTTTGGTCTGGTAAGAAAATCAGAATAGGAATGAATGAATGAATTCAATTTTATTTAATTAATGTCTGGGGAATCTGGTATATATATATATATATATATATATATATATATATATATATATATATATATATATATATATATATATATATATATATATATATATATATATATAGGAAAAAGGCCGGAGTGGGAAAACGGAATAACAACTGGGAAAGGATCATTACAAAGGGACTTTCCTCATGTGATATCTAATTTTTTGCCTAATCTGTCAGTGTAATTCTTTTGTTACTACAAGAACACATACGGAACGTTTCACGTTTATATTTCGTTTTCCTTGTTTTTTTTTGTTTCGAATACTCTAGTAAAAATGTAATATTCTTCTAACGAACTCACCGATATGCATTTAATATTAGGAAAGTGTACAATGAATCGTCGAGCAGCAGCACGAATGTACGGAGAAAGATTTCCAAACAGACGTATTCCCCATCATTCCACCTTTGCTGCAGTAGATAGACGGCTGAGGGAATTTACGACATTGAAGAAATCCACTGCAGATGTAGGTCGCCCTCGGCAAGTTCGCGTTGAAACGGAAGAAGCAATCCTAAAAGCTGTTTAAGAAAATTCAAGAGAAAGCTTGAGAAGACTGGCAAGACTATTTGACACACCAAAGGATGCTGTTCACCGAACATTGAAAGAACAACTTCTGCGGCCTTATCATCTTCAACGTGTTCAAGAATTGCAAGATAGGGATCCTGCACTACGCGAAGAATTTTGCGAGTGGATTATGAATGGTTTTATTGGCGATAATAAGTTTTTTGATAAAATTTTGTTTACAGATGAATCGTACTTTACACGAAATGGAATTCTCAACTTTCACGATCTTCACGAATGGAGTGATGAAAATGCTATTCGACCAAATTCCTTTCAACGTCAGTTTACTATTATTGTATGGGCTGGAATCGTTGGAGATTTTTTAATAGGTCCTGTTGCTCTGCCACAAAGATTAAATGGTCAGTCTTCTTTAGAATTTATCCGAGACAAAGTGCCAGCATTACTTGAGAATGTACCGTTAGAGTTAGGGCGGATTCTCACCAGATCGGACCGACCACAATAGTCCTGATCCGGATCGATTCCATTGTAGTCGGTCCGACCGAAATCGATGGATCATGTCCATCGGATTGCATCGGGACGATTATGGTCAGGTTTATTTAGTGGAGGCACCTAGTCTCCTACAAGACCTCGTCAAGTGAAGACGAAGTTGTTGTAGCACTCGCGTACATAAGACGAAGACGCCGTCGCCGGTTTTGGATGCATCCGTACGTAGCGGAAAATCAAAATAGAGGTGCTTTCATTCGCGCTCGTGAATTGGCATACCACGACAGAAACGAGATACAAATTACAGAAAATGTGTATCAGTGGAAGAAAGAGTTCTCATAACATTAAAGAATGTAGATATATTTATGTTTCTTATTTTATAACAATTAATACATACAAAAATGATATTCCAACATGAGGATATTAGTACTTACTCATGGTATTTTCACACGTTGTCTGGAAATTTGAAAATTGTACCAATATTGCTAGTGAGCTAGTACCTCTGAAGGAATCATACACTTCCAAAGATACAGGTTCGGGCGATAATATTGTGGTGTCATCAGTCCATCGTGACCCTCAATGGGATGACGCACTGTTTGGTGTCATAGGTAGATCAGGCTGGTGGAGGTTGTCCTGAAATCCAAACACACTTCTTTTGAATATTCTAAATTTAGTTTTCGGTAGATCGGACACTTCTGGTAATAAACTAAGTAGGAATTACTTCCGCGGGCATTCTGAATCACTACCCGCTTTTTGTTGCTTTGCCTCGAAGTATTCCAAAAAAGCTTGATCCGCATCAGTTTTCCTATGGAAATTCACACAGGTGGTTTTAGGTTTTTGAGAATCGACAGTGCTAGTAGAATTGTCACTATGAAGCAGATCTTGCCGATTCTCAATATTCTGTTCTTCACTGTCTCTTGTTAAAGTCTCATCTTGGCTCTGTAAAGCATCTTCTTGACTGCTTTCTTCACCTAATTGGCGGTTAGGCGGTTCAGTGCAAAGGGCTGGTAAGTTACTACCAGTAGATTTGACAGGAAGTTTTACATGGGACATAAGAAATTGTATATATTTATTGAGATAGTACTCTTTCTTGGCTGCTGATCCGCTTTTTGGAGTGGATTTTTTTCTAACATAAACCGTTCTCAAATTCACCCACCTTTTTTGCAGGCTTCACTTGAAAGTTACGATCTACAGTATTACACACCGATCAAAGCGATTAAAATGTTACGTCATGCATGCCATGTTACTTCTTTCTAGAAACGTTCATTCCATAAAGAAAGATGGCATGATATGACGAAACATTTTAGTTGCTCTGATCGGTGTTTACTGCACAAAAGCTTTGGAAACAGTCTAAAATTTTATGAAAATTTAATCCTGCATCAATTATCAAAGAACTCTTTATCTATAATAATTCGTTTCATTTTTAGGTACTTGGGTACTGGCGCATCTATGACCTCTCTTGCATTCTACTTTGTCCGTGGACACTCGACCGTATCAAATATAATCGCTTCAACTGTTATTGCCATATGGAGAGCTCTGCATGCGGAATATATGCCAACACCGAATGAAAATATGTGGATAAACATTGCACAACGATTTGAAGAGCTCTGGAATCGGCAGTTTAGATGGTAAGCATATTCGAATGCAGCAGCTTCCTCATGCTGGACTACAAGCATTACCATTCAATTATTATGCTGGGATGTGCGGATGCTGATGAAAATATAATTTCGATAGAAACAGGCTTCTATGGAAGAATGAGCGATGGAGGGATTCTCCGTGAATCCAGACTTGGGCAATGGTTAGACCGGGATGGTTTGTACATTCCTCCTGCTAGATCTTTACCAGATGATAACAGCAATACAGAATTTCCCTTTTATTTTATTGGTGACGAAGCTTTTCCATTGAAAAGACAATTATGACACCATTTAAACAAACCGGACTAAGTAACCTACGATGTATATTTATTTATCGACTCACTCGTGCTCGCAGGGTTGTGGAATGCGCTTTTAGCATGATGAGTCAAAAATTTTACATTTTGAAAACGTGCATTGTATCTCCCAACAGAACACGTATAGAAAACATAATTAAAGCATGCTGTATACTACATAATTTTGTAAGAAAAAGAGAAGGTCGTGCATATGTTCCATTAGAAAATCGAGAAGAGGTGGAAAATACCAGACCGGTATACATGGAAGCAAGAAATTTTGCACTGGCCAACCACCGACCAGTATCGTACCGTGATTACCTTGCACATTACTTTTTGAGCGAGTCAGGTGTCATTCGTCCGCAGTGGAAATATTGTGTGGCGGAAGAAATAGTGTAGGTACTTAAACTCTTTTCTCTGTATAATTCTTTGATTTTTTTGTATCAATACATGGTTCTTTACTTTAATGCAATGAAGGAGAAATTTACTAAAATACATAACCTTTCCTACTGCCCTCCCATATTCGACCCATGCTTTCTCCACCACTGACCGTTTGGAATGGTCTTCTCGCGTGACGTCGTACAAACATGGATGATTTTCAACCTCCAAATACAAGTTTATGTTTACTGTTCTTCCATCTCACAAATACACCAATAGTGCACCAAACACAATGGGTTGTCAGATCGGACTGCTGACCAAGACGTTGCAAGCAGCGTCGCGTACGACTAATGTCACCCAGCTGAAATCGTGTCAGTGGACACGTACCCATTTGCGATTAGATGAACGATCTTCGTCGCGCGATCGAAATCTTTTCGATTGTGGTCGGTCCGATCTGGTGAGAATCCGGCGTTACGCCGCGATTTAATTTTTATGCGTGATGGAGTACCGCCACACTTTTCCTTCCCTGTGCGAGAATACTTAAATGCTACATATCGTGATAGGTGGATCGGTAGAGGAGCTGATGCACCAATAAAGTGGCCACCCAGATCACCTGACCTTACCCCAACGGACTTTTATCTGTGCAGAAAGGAAAAGTTTACGCCAATCCTGTTTGATACCGCACGATTTATGGCAAAGAATAAATAGTAGCTCCTTCAGAAGAAATTCGGCAAAATCCTGTGATACTACGTACTGTTCGCACAAGTTTGTTACGACGAGCTCAGATTTGTATACGTTGCGAGGATAAACATTTCGAACATTTGTTGAAATAAATATTTATTTTTCTACTATTATCTAGGACAGTTGTTATTTTTCTTCTTAACTACATACTTTGATTTTAATCCACTTATGTACAGGGTCGGTCCGTATATTTAGACAGCGTCTCCTATCTCTACTATAATAGATAGAGAAAACTTTAAAAGCAATAGTTGTAGGGATTTATCTAAATCGGCAGAAAAGTCCACCAAACATTATACAGGGTGTCCCAGAAAAACGTGGCATACCAAACATGGTTTTTCAAATGGAACACCCTGTATTTTTAAAATGAATTTTACTGATTTCAATATATATATATATATATATATATATATATATATATATATATATCGTGTGGTCGTAAAGTAAGGAATAAATTCAATATCTCGTACAATTTTTCAAAATCGCTCGGACCCGTCAATTTTATATTTTTCAGGGCATATTTTGCGAAAAAAAATTTTATACAGGGTGTCTCAAAAGATTTGCTAAAAAATTTTTTTTCAAATTGCAACAATTTTTTACTGCATTTTGGATTGCCCTTACAATTCTAAACATTTTTATGTAGCATGTGCTATACCTAAGTCCAAGCGTTTTGGAGTTACTCGCATTCAAAATTTAAAAATTGAAAAAAGATCATGAAGAAAACGAAAAATAAAATAATTTTTATAACGTTTTATTATATCGAAAACAAAGATTCGTAAACTTAAAAATAATTTTATTTCAGCAAATGTTCGAAATGTCCTCCGTTAGTCAACTAACGCCCGAAATGGTTCGAAATGTGCAGCAGGAATTTGTAGATCGATTAGGCTATTGTCAGTTGACTAACGGAGGACATTTCGAACATTTACTGAAATAAAATTATTTTTAAGTTTACGAATCTTTGTTTTCGATATAATAGAACGTTATAAATATATTTTTTATTTTTATTTAATTAACTGAATTTATAATCAAATGCAATAAATTTATACATTTTTTCAATTTTTAAATATTAATGATAAAATAATCAATATATCCTTAGATTATATATACATATAATAATATTTAATATTGTATTGCACGATATTTGCGCAATTGATTTAAAAATTAGATTTTAAGTTCCAAGTCGCAGTTACCATGAAAATAGATTACCCATCAATCATCGTTACAATAATGAAATAATTATTATTTACTAAACGTATTGAAAATAATAACGATAATGTTGGAATTTGTTTATTTATCCAAAATATACATACTGAGGGTCCAGTCAGTTAGGAAACTTTTCGGCCGGTGCCCAAAATAACAATAATTTGTTTCTCATTCAAAACGCATTATATACATCATGAATCATTTATATACATATAGTATATTGCATTATTAGGTTTCCGTCGCTTTACCAAACTGAAATGCAATTCATTTTCATAATATTCCATTTTTTCAATGCCATTACTACCATATTCATTTCTATACTTCCATATTTTAGCTTTCATCTTTTCACTTGAATTCCAAACCTATTTAATTTTTCCTTTTTAGTTTTTTTCATACCTATGTACTCATATTTCCATTTTCTTACTCTCCATATTCTATCTTTCATCATTTTCCTATTGAATTCCATAACCCTATTTTAATTCGTTTTCCCATTTTGTTAGTTTTTTGTTTCCATACTATGTTTGCAATAATTTCAATTTCTGTATATCATTGTTTCCATTACATTTCATCATTTTTTCTATACGTTAAATTCCATAACTCATTAACATATTTGTTTTCGCACATTTTTTTACTAATGCATATTGTCTTTATCATAGATTCACATATTCTGTTTGTTTCCTATTCATGTGTTTTCATTTACATTTATTGTCCATACCATTTCTGTCATTACCATTTCTTGCCATACACCATTTACCTATTTTTTTTACATTCGGAATTCACATTTTTTGTCCATGTATTTCTTTTTTATCCTAATTGCATTTCCAACATTTTTTCGTATTTCCTATCTATTTGTTTATCATTTTATTACAGTTTTTTCTATACCATTTTCTTTCATTACCCATATGATCGTTGTCATACACCATGTTATAATTTTTTTTATAACATTGCTGAATTCCATTCGTATTTTGTCCATTGTATGAATTCGTATTTTATAATTATTCCAAATTTTCGTATTTCCTATTTTAAATAATTGTTTATTCATTGTTTTCAGTTTTCATTTATATGCCAGTATTCTTTCATTACCCATTATCTGTTACCCATTTACGTAATTTTGTTTTAAACACGCTGATACGTTCTAATTGCAGTATTTCTGTAGGTAATGAATTGTATAATAGCAGTACTGCACATTTCATCGTACGCTTTCCATATTTGTTAAAATAAATAATAATAATAATACAGTATTATTTTTAATATTTTATTTTTCTTTGAAATAATGAATCAGTTGCATTTTAAACAAAGCAAACCAAAACGAAAAATTATGATTTTTTTTATATTTACAAATGCTGAATGTGCCCGTCGTTATTTTGAACACACTTCCTGTAATCTCATTTAAATTTAATAAAGTATTGACGATAAATTCAAGATGTTGATTTAAATCGTTAATAGTTGTTTCAATTCCTCCAAATTATCGGTTCTCTTTTTATAAACTTCGTTTTTTAGATAACCCCACAGAAAGTTATCCAAAGGAGTTAGAATTGAACTATTTGGTGGCCAGTTTATCGTCCCATGTGTTCCAATCCACTCGTTATAATGACCATTTAAAAAATGTCTTACTTGGAAAATGTTATGTGGCGGTGCTCCATCCTGATGCCATATAATGTTAATGTATTCCCTGAGAGGGACTCTTTCTAACAATACTTCTATTTCATTGTTTAGAAATTCTAGATATCTATTCCCTGTCAACGAGCCCTCAAATATAATTGGTCCAGTCACCCGGTTCCTAAGAATGCCACACCAAACATTCAGTGACCTACGGCCCTGCGTCTTTATTTCAACATATGCGCGAGGGTTCACGGCTGCCCACATATGAGTGTTCTTGCGGTTATACATTCCTGCGGTGCTGAACGTAGCCTCACCAGTCCACAATATCTTATTATAAAAATGATTGTCAACTTGTTTCCTAAGTAACACATCATAACAGTAAGCTAGTCTTCTAATTTTCTGATTATCTGTTCATTTTTGGACGGGCAACATTTTACAAGGGTGGTATCCATATTTATGTAAAACTGTTATTATGTTTTTGGTTGATTTCCCAAAGTATTTACTAGCAGATAAATGTGGATTTTCTGCTAATCGATAGTTCTTCATCCTCATTGGCCAACAACTATGCGCTTTTTCTTTGCAAGTTTTTGCGTTTCCTATTAGCCCGTTCTGTAAAATAGAAAGTAGACCTGGCAGGAATTGGCATCAAGGCGCCGATATTCTGCTTGCATTATTATTAATTTATTAAATAATTATTATTACATTATTATTGTGTTTGTAAAATAGACGAATTATTTCTAACTTTTCTTCTTCTGTATAACCCATTTTACGAATGACATGAACAAAATGAGACATCTAATGCAATAATTCCGTTATTTGTTTGTTTTTTTTTTGTTTGTCAATCCATGGTAACTTCAAAATTCTAATTTTTAAATGCGAATTGCGCAAAAACGGCTGAACCAAATGTCAACTATACACAGGGTGTCCATGGAGTGCGACAACGGAGAATATCTCTTTACACAATAGGGATAGAAAAAAAGTTTAAATACAAAAGTTTTTCAGTAATCAAATCCGCATTTAAAGAAAATATTTTCGTTTATACAGGGTGTCTCATATGAACTGGAGAGCATGCAACTTCATTTTTTTAAATAGGACACCCTGTATTTTATTACATTTTCTGATTTTTCTATAAATTCTGAATCGGTTTTATTAAGGTCTATTATCATCTAAAATTAATAGTTTTTAAGATATTTAATGTTTTTTTAAAAAATCACGATTTTCTCGTGTCATTGACAAAGGGCATACTTTTTTTATTTGATATCCTTAAAGGAAAATATTTTGCAGGTTACTAGTGCATAGACACACTTACTTTGTGTTCCTATAAAAATTTTAAAATATTATACAAGGTGTTGCCAAAACTATTCACAAAATCTCAATTTTTTTAAATGGAATGACTTATGTTTTTTTTTACGGAAAAATGTTGATTAAGTAATAAGCTAACTTTATAAAAATAAAACATGTCCTATACCGATCTTTCATAGTTATTGAGTTATTTTAGTTTTTAAAATCTATTTTTTTAAAATACACACTTGAATTTCAAAAATTTATATTAGTTGGCCATGGTTGTCATGAAAACATTAATAAACAAATGTTTGTTTGACACTGACAGTTTCAAAATTCAATTTAAATAATATTGAAAAATGTGAAAAATAATTTTATTGGCGTAAAACTTCGTTAACTCTATCAAATAATACTAATAACAAGTAAACAAAATATGCAAAAAACAATTTAAGTTAGATATTTTTAAAACAATATAACTAAAAATCATAAAATAACTAAGAATATTGTTCTATGTGTCTGACCTGATGTTTCTCACACAAACGAATTCTTTCAACAAAAGAATTGCTTACTTTTTGATGCACTTCTCTATTTATGCCTTGAAAAACGTTTCTTATTCTTTCTTTCATGTTTTCCTTTGTTGTGTGTTGTGGGAGGCATTTGGTAAACTTGATTTTTTACAAATCCCCACATAAAAATCAAGTTTTGTAAGATCCGGGAATTTAGATGGCCAAGAAGTTGGCCCTCTCCTGCTAATCCATTTATTTGGAAATTGCACATTTAGATGATTACGCACAATACCACTAAAATAGGCAGGCGCTCCATCCAATTGAATCCACAGTTGCCGTAAAACTTGAAGCGGTAAATTATCAAGGTAATCTTGTAAATCGTTTTCCAAAAGATTTAAAAAGGTTTCACCATTAACTGTTTGATAAAAAAAAATAGGGTCCCAAAATTCTTGTTCCAATAATACCGGCCCATACGTTAAGTGTCCATCTATGTTGATGGTCTAATGACATCACATATCTTGGATTTGTATCACTAAATAATGGAAATTATGACGATTTACAAATCCATTTTTGTGGAAGGTAGCTTCGTCAGTGAACAATACGTAATCAAAGAAGTCCTGTTTTTCCTCTGTTTTATTTAATGCCCAAAGGCAGAAATTTCTCCTATTTAAAAATCTTGATCTGTTAATTCTTGTTATACCTGGATGTGGATGGATGAAACTTTTGCTTGCGTATTATTTTATTTATCGTTGATTTTCCGATATCGTTGTTCAGTGCGATTTGCCTGCAAGAAGCTTGAGGATTTTCCATTTTAAACTGTCACTGTCAAACAAACATTTGTTTATTAATGTTTCCATGACAACCATGGCCAGCTAAAATAAATTTTTGAAATTGAAGTGAATATTTTAAAAAATGGGAACTGTGGTTACCTAGACTTTCTCTATACTAACGCAATTATAATAGAGTGAAATAAAAATAGGTGTCTGTTATATAGAATATTTCCCAAGATCTGTTTGCGTGACACAAATCGGTTAAGGTAAAGTACCACTTCTGGTACACTAATTTTGTTCAAACATCATATTTATGGGTATCACCTAATATAACTTACCCGTGCCAAATTCGAAATAGATACGTTCATATTTTAGAGTAGTTTATTTGAAGTGTGGCACAAAGCTATTAAGGTAAAGTGCCACTTCCGGTACACAGATTTTGATGAAACGTTATATTTAGATGTATCGTCCAATATAAATTACCTCTGCCAAATTTGAAGCAGATACGTTGATATTTTGGAGTAGTTTATTTGAAGCGTGACACAAATGTGTTAAGGTAAAGTATCACTTCTGGTCCCCGGATCTATCCCAAAATTTGATAGGTATTATCTACGATTTTGAAATAAGGTCTCCATGCCGAATTTCAATTGTCTAGCTCAAAGCGTAGGAGCGCTATCGTGTTTACATACATACATACAGACACACACACGCACGCGCGCACGCACACAGACATTTTTCCAAAAACGCTTTTTTTAGACTTGGGGATCTCGAAAACGTCCAGAACCATCAAGATCTCGAGATTTTTTTCACGATTACAATACCTTCTCTATACTACGTATACGAGAAAGTAAAAATAGATTTTAAAAACTCGAATAACTCAATAATTATGAAAGATAGGTATAGGACATGTTTCATAAAAAAGTTAGCTTATTACTTAATCAACATTTTTCCGTAAAAAAAAACATGTCATTCCATTTAAAAAAATTAAGATTTTGTGTTCTGAAGATTATGACTTTGTGAATAGTTTAGGCAACACCCTGCATAATATTTTCAAAGTGTTGTAGGAACACAAAGTAAGTGTGTCAATGCACTAGTAACCTGCAAAATATTTTCCTTTAAGGATATCAAATACAAAAAGTATGCCCTTTGTCAACGACACGTGAAAATCGCGATTTTTTAAAAAATATTCAATATCTCAAAAGCTATTAATTTTAGATGATAATAGACCTTAATAAAGCCGATTCAGAATTTATAGAAAAATCAGAAAATGTAATAAAATACGGGGTTTCATGCTCTCCAGTTCATATGAGACACCCTGTATAAACGAAAATATTTTCTTTAAAGGTGGACTTGATTACTGAAAAACGTTAGTATTTAAATTTTTTTTCTATCCCTATTGTGTAAGGAGATATCCTCCGTTGTCGCACTCCGCGGACACCCTGTATATATATTTTTGAAATCAGAAAAATGCGGTCTATTCATTTCTAAGAAAATACAGGGTGCTCCATTTGAAAAAACATAAGTTTGGTTTGACACGTTTTTATGGGACACCCTGTATAATGTTTTTTAACTTCTCTGGCGATTTAGATAAATCCCTACAACTTTTGTCTATTATAGTAGAGATAGGAGACGCTGTCTAAATATACGGACCGACCCCGTACTATGTACTGTAAGTTTCGTCAGCTGTATTAATAAAATAAAAGTTAAAACCTTTGTTTTAACTACTACAGTGGCTTTTAGCCTTTTTGCAATGCTACTTCAGATTTTTACGACAAACTTACCAAAATTTAAGAATTTCTTTAATTAAAAATGGGAATTTTGCCGAAATAACGAAACATTTCTCTATTAGCCATTCCTATTTAACGATCTGCAGGGTTTCACAAAACATTTTTTTTCTCCAATATGGCTACTTTTAGCGAAAATTTGCAAGGGGGCTTTTCTCTTGAAAAATTAATGTTCTATTAAATGGCAGCTTTTAATTGCTATTATTGTGTCGCCAGGAAAAGTTCTGAATGATACTATGGCGTCATAGTCGTAAAAATCTAGGTCGGCCATATTTTGCTAAAAGGAGCAGCTTAACCGTGTAAGAAACTGTACCAAATTTTATTAAGTATATCTTTTTTTCGCTAAATCGTCTTTATTTTATCCACTGAATCTACAGTTAAGCGCTGTCGGTGTAATACACAGACACCCTGTATAATGGGCTTTATACACGATATAGTACGTTCATAATTGAGGACGGTTTTTGTTTTTATACGTAATCATTATTAAAATTTAAAAGAAATTTATTTTCTTACGTTCGTGTTAATTACGGGGTTAAATTACATTTGCCTCTAATTTTATTGAGTCAGTTTCACATGTTAATTATTCTATAAACGGTTGATTACGGATTTATAATTCAGGGCTGGTATAAATTGAAAAATTCCATTAAGTGTAATCAATGAATGAAGAGTGACGGTTATCTTGGCAGCAAAAGAAGAAAAAAAATGGTATTATTAAAATACATAACGCAACATAGACACAGCATAAGAAAGTCATTCGTGACCACATCAGATTTTTTAATCAACTAATGTTGTGTATTACATGTCGGGATAAAATTTTAATGAAAGCACGCTTAAGTACATCTAAACATCCATTTATTTACAGTAAAGATTGAAGCCGCCATTTAGGGGTAGGTAAGCCTCACGTACACACATCACATTTAGTTGAGATTTTCTTCTCGCATCAAAATTTTTGTCTACAAATTTTTATTACCATCTGTATTATATAAAGACTGCAAAGGCGCGCGTGTCCCTCTTTTTACTTCTTTTTTCAATGGCACGGGATCTTGCAGGCGGTTGAATTGAACAGCTGTAACCCAACAGCCGGTGATAGCTTTTTTTTTAATACTAAAACCCGTCAGTTATTATTGATACCTGCTTCATGCTTAACGTCTGATTTTTTTTCTACAAGCTTAAAACTGTAAGTATTCTGTTTTAGCATTTACGTAATTTATAGTTATTACTAAATAACATTTACATCGTCTGTGGTCTGTAATTAAAAAAATCCTAAGATGTCGCCACAGTTTACTACCAACAAGCATCCTGTTTCCCATTAAATCATTTAACAAACGCTGGGATAAATCTCAGAATTTTTTTGTGGAACCGCAGGAAATTGTGATTATTTTAAATAAGAACAAAAAATCAAGAGGATGTACTATGACTATGTCAGGTTAATTATCTTCGTCTTTTAAAAATCTGCTTAAAAAAATAAATAACAACTTCAATTAAAAAGGTAAAATTAGCCGGCAAAAATTGTTGAATATGTATGTAATTCTCAATCAGTAAAGCGTGCAATTTTTATTTTGGGACCATTTAACTTAATTATAATTAGTTTACTCGCCTAATAGTTAAAAAGTGCCTTATTTGAAGACGTAAACATAATGTACAGCTGATCTAGTTTTTTTTTTGTTGGGGTTCAAAAATACAGCAGTGACTTACTTGTTTTCTATAATCAGGTTTTGTAAATCAGCTGGTGTTGCTTATAAAAATCCTTGTTGGAATTATTAATAAAGGTTGAGGTAAAACTGGCCCTACAAGTTTAAACCAGCTGATTGGACGAGTGTAGGGACCATTTGATAATTTATTACAAGCGTGTTTGCATTTAAAGTTAGTGAAATAAATGTAAGTGTTGTGTTGAGGTTCTGGAAATGTGCACGTAATACATATTTGGATGTACGCAGCCTGAATATGGTAAGTATGTTTTTTTTGTATTTTACGTTACCAACATTATACAGGAATTTTAAATACGTTATTAGAATTTTAGTTTTAATAGGAAAATTATCAATGTTTATTGCACGTCGTGGTATTGGATGGCCGGCCATATTTTAACCCATTTTGACCTTGAATGACGGAATGGGAAGACAGCAAGATGCTGTTTTCACAGAAGGGTTTGGGTTTTCGGATTTTTTTTTAACATTATTTGCGATTTGCTACTATCTTTAGGTGTAAGGTAAATGCACCAATGATCGACTCTTTAAGGATCTTAAACGTCTAATTTTGCTTCGTCTCAGAACAGATTAAACAAATAATTAAATTGAATTACCTTACTATACCGGTCTCTTATTGCACATTGCAGGTTAAGAAATGTTAAGTATGTTTTTGCACCAAAAGACAACACTCAAATTACAAAGTGATCTAATGGTCGTCACCTATTGCACCAATTGTCGACACCTTTGAAATATTTGTAAAATTAATTTAAAAATAAAGAAACTACAAGGACAAATCAATTATATTCAAAGTATGTTTACATTTCTTTTACTTGTAGGGAATTTATAAACTGATAACTTACTTTCTCTCTCCTGTTAAGTGCAACGTTAGGGTTTGAAGTTTTCCCTATAATTTGTTTAACAGGTTGCCTGCCGGTGTGTCCAATAGGACACACACTAGACTTTCGCAAGGGCCAGTGTGTCTTGTAGGAAACACACAGACGACCGTATGTTGTAGCCGGTGTTTCCTACAGAATACACTGTTTAATGTATTTTGCATTAGAGACGTATAATAGTGGCCCCAAAGGATATCACGTGCGAATGGGTTATGGATACTATGGGTTTTTTGGTAAATATTGAAAAATGAAGTATTAAACTTAAAAAACATTTATTTCACATAATATTCAGGTGAAAATAACTAATGAGTTTTATTAAAACACGTTAAACAAAACATTTTATTGCATCCTGTGCACATCGTTTTTTTTTTATGATTGTGGACCTGAACAGGCTAAATTAGGCCTATCGTGCTAAAGCACTCAGGAACACTTAGGAGAATGGATAGAGGGAGAATGAATTACCAATAGATGCCTATGAACAGCTACCTTAAATTTTCTCATATCATAAGTGAGAGGAAAACAGGAACTAGGGAGATCATTCCAGAGTTTAAAAGCCGTGTAGAAAAATGTCAATTGCGCCCGTTTGGTACGACAAGTGGAGATTTGTACTGCATACTGATGATGTGAATGAGCGAACCGAGTGTTTGTACTTGAGTGGCAAATTTGATTTTTCCGTCAACCATAATTCCTTTTTTGCCACACTTTTATAGCACTCTGAACACCTTCTTTTGGTTTTTCGCGGTGGGTCTCCAATCATTTTCGGAATTAACTTGTGTCCAGGCATACGAGGATTTTGCGGTGAAGGAACATCAGTTGCGTATTCTTTCAGCATGGAACAGATTACCTGTTCCCTAAATTCTGTAATTTTAAGGGACTTCTGCATTTTTAAATCATTATTATTATTATATAGAAAATTAGCATTAACGATGCTAGTCCCCCATTGGACTTCAAATAATAATTTTCTGTACCACTTGGTGCAGCGTCGCAATGCACTATTACACGAGGCCATTTGGTCACTCAGATCGATGGAAGACTTTCCTGTGTTATAGTCAACTATACACCTGGGTTTTACGATGTTACTTCCAGAACGTGTAGTCTTTTCTACAGTTTGTAATGGAGAATCTTTGGTAGAAAGGACAGAAACAATTCTCTTATCTCTCCACTTCAAAACACTAATACCATCTTTGCTTGTGCTGGCAGCAAATTCTCCCCTTTTTAGTTTGGCTGTAACAATGTGTTGTGGCAAATATTTCCGATCGAGTCTGAGTGTACCAACTAAGTGGGTATTTCGGTTCAGAAGGCGATATGCCAGTGAAAGGCTAGTCTAGTAATTATCCACTTCACTACCTTCATCCAGAAGATCGTGAATGAGCTCCATTACTACACTCTCAGCAACACCAACCTTCTTATTTTTGGATTTTCCACAGTATACCGACATATTCCCTGGTCACAACACAGCTTAAAAATTTTTATGCCATATTTGTGGCGTTTATTAGGTATATATTGTCGGAAGATCAATCGTCCCTTCCATGGAATGAGACTTTCATCTATACAAACCTTTTTTCCGGGTGTATAAATTTTTTGGAAGTTGGTGATAAACGTATTGTTAACATTCCTTATTTTATATAGGCGGTCATCTCCTGGCGATTTTGTATTGTCCGATAAATGAAGCATTTTCAAAATCATTTCGAATCTGTTTCTGGACATAACAGACTTGGCTAGTGGGAAGTTATATAAATTGTCTGTTCGCCAATAGTTACGAAGAACCGGTACTTTCACCAATCCCATCCATCCAGCAAGAGCAAGGAATCGATACATTTCGGCCTTATCAACTGGTCGCCATTGATGAAGTCTGGATCGCTGAGAGATATCTTGACCAGCCGTAAGTATTTTAGTGGCGTTTGTTTCATCAACTATTACACTTATTATGTCGTCAGTTAAGAATAGCTCGAAATAATCCAATGGTTCAGCGTTTGCGTACATTGCTTTGTATATTTCTTTCATACCACTTACATATTCCGCAGTAAATTCAAACTGAGTTGGATTATCCTCCTGACACATCTCCCAGGCCAAATTCTTTAGCCTATAAGACACACACTAAAAATGTCAACCAAACTCAAAAATAATCAAATTTGCAAATTCACGTTTACTTTATAAATACATAAGGTAGTGATTTCATAAAAAAAAAATAAGTCGGTAAAAATGAAAGTTCTATGTGTTAGATATGGCAGTCAACCTGTTAAATGAAATAAGAGATATTTGTCATTCTCTTTTAGTATGAATGTCTTTTTTGCTGCCAGTCCCTCTGAAGATTAGGCCTGGAGTGAAATTTTCCCAATTTGAATCTAAATACAGCATTATTATAAGAAAAAATAAAATTAATAATAATTTTTAAATACAGCATGTTTGAATAGTGAATATTATTGACTACTCTCTCACATTCTCACCCTCACATCACTATTACACAACCATCTTTTTTTGAAAATAACGGCTGTTACGCAATTACGTAATGTACAGGGTGTCCCAACGATAGAGTAAAGTAAGTTTATGCTTAACTAGAATTATTTGTGTAAATATTGTATGGACCATGGGGTAGAGGTAAGAAGTGTGCATTTTTTTAAAATATTGGAAGTTATACAGGGTGTGCCAGAAAAGCAGGACGTGAAAAAGTATGATTTTTTTAAATAGAACACCCCGTATTTGATTTTAGTTTTTAATTCTACGTGTCCATACAAACATATTTTGTCATACAAAAGATTGGCTGAAAGTTTTTAGTTCTTGAGATATTCGCGTTTAAAGATTATTATGGTCATTTTCGTGGGGTTGATGAATGGGCAATTGTTCCGTTATTTCACAATAAAAAAAATTGATATTTCGTGTGAAAAATGAGTGATATTATACTAACGTTTAGACCGAGTAGTATTTCTAATTTTCTCAACAGGGTGTTTGTTATAACCATTCAAATTTGAAAATTCTCAAATTAAAAAAAATCAGTTTTTTTTAATTGCACACCCTATATATTTTTATTTCATTTTATTCGGGATTAAAAATCTCTTTTTGTCAAACATATCCTATATCTATCTTTGATAGTTTTCGAGTAATTTCGATTTTTTCACACTAGCTACTTTATTTTCGATAACATTGCATTGCATGGATCTTGGTAGCCATGGAAAATAATAATTGCGTTACTAAGATACAAAGGTTTCCTACTTGTCAAAATAAACACATATTAAATTTGTCGTTTTCGCATTTAACTTGTTATCAATTCTTGTATCAATTATGGATTATTCGACAAATGAATTAATTGATATGATATACGTGTTGGGCGAGGCTGAAAAAAACCCTTTATTGGCACAACGAATCTACAAAATGAAATATCCTGAACGTCAAATACCTACTACTGTTGGCTTGGAAAATTTGATGGATAGATTTGATTCTAGCGGTAGTGTTAAATACTTCAAACGTAAAGTTGTTAATAAAAGGGCAGCTAATGAAGAAAAAGAACTTGAAATATTATTAAATATTCAAGAAAATCCCCAAGTGAGTTCTAGAATATTAGCGACGATATGTGATACCTCCAAATCAAACGTGAATCGAACAACGCTGAAGTATAAGTACCATCCCTATCATATTGAGCTTCATCAAGAATTGCGAGAAGAGGATTTTGCAAGACGAATTGAATTCTGCAATATCATTAATCAACGGCTGCAATTAAATAACAACTTGTTGTGCTCCATAATGTTTTCCGATGAGGCGAAGTTTAAAAGTAATGGGGCTGTAAATCGGCATAATATGCACTATTACGCCATTGATAATCCATTTTGGCTACGAGAAGTTCAAAACCAAAATCATTGGTCACTAAATGTGTGGTGTGGTATACTTAATGACCAAATTATCGGTCCCTATTTTTTTGATGATCCATTAACGGGCCGCAGCTATTTGCATTTCTTACGTGAAGAATTGCCTGTGTTACTTGAGGATATCAATTTAGAAGGACGACTAAATATGTGGTTGCAACAGGATGGTGCACCTCCACATTTTATCGGGACGTAAGGGAATTCTTGAACCAGCAATACCCGGAGAAATGGATAGGACGTAATGGCTTTATATTATGGCCACCCAGGTCATGCGATTTAACTCCACTGGATTTTTCCTATGGGGATACATAAAAGATCGGTGTATATTATTAAACCTACAACAAGGGAGGACATGAAAAATAGAATTCGCGAAGCTTGTCGCACAGTGACCCTCTTATGTTATCCGAAGTGAGACAGAACATGAGAAAAGGCTCAATATGTGTATTCAGCAAGAAGGCCGTCTATTTGAGCATTTACTAAGACGCAATGTTGAATAATTATTGAATTACTGTTTCTCATTAATAAAAACTGTTAATATTCTCGCTTAGGTGGTTTGTTTTATTTCGTCGCAATTGTTTTCCATGGCTACCACGATCCACACTAATGTTATAGTATCGTATGTAACGTAGCTAGTGAGAAAAATCGAAATTCCTCGAAAACTATCAAAGATAGATATAGGATATATTTGACAAAAATGATAGATTTTTAATCCCGAATAAAATGAAATAAAAATATATAGGTGTGCAATTAAAAAAACTGATTTTTTTAATTTGAGAATTTTCAAATTTGAATGGTTATAACAAACACCCTGTTGAGAAAATTAGAAATACTACTCGGTCTAAACGTTAGTATAATATCACTCATTTTTCACACGAAATATCAATTTTTTTTATTGTGAAATAACGGAACAATTGCCCATTCATCAACCCCACGAAAATGACCATAATAATCTTTAAACGCGAATATCTCAAGAACTAAAATCTTTCAGCCAATCTTTTGTATGACAAAATATGTTTGTATGGACACGTAGAATTAAAAACTAAAATCAAATACGGGGTGTTCTATTTAAAAAAATCATACTTTTTCACGTCCTGCTTTTCTGGCACACCCTGTATAACTTCCAATATTTTAAAAAAATGCACACTTCTTACCTCTACCCCATGGTCCATACAATATTTACGCAAATAATTCTAGTTAAGCATAAACTTACTTTACTCTATCGTTGGGACACCCTGTATGTCTGTAAATCCGTTAATAGTTATGCAATTTAGGTACATATCCGTAAGTTTTTAAAACCCTAGTATGTTGAGTAAATTCTGAATACAATCACTGATATTGATGGACAATCAAGATTAAATATTTGTTTGTTTCCAGCCTATGACTATCTATTATACATTACTGGTTGTTACCCAAGCTAAACTTAATTAAAATAAATCTTTAGCGAAGGGATTCTACATCTAACAGGAGTAGGTATTTAGCTAATTATAATTATAAGAGTAAATATTATATTCTACTAGAATAAAAATGGAAATAGTGAAAGAAAGCGGAACTGATTACCTTAAAAAAACAAGGGTCAAGAAAGAAAATATTAAAGGAAATGAGTGGGCTATACTTAAATATGTGAAATACTCTATTCCTGAGAGGACAGATTCCACGTTTGGCTTAAATTTTTTTTTAGTAGTTGTGATCCTGAACAGGCTAAGTTTAGCCTAACGTGCTAGTGGACTCAAAAATACTTATGAGGGTGGATATGAGGATATTGAATTGACAAGAGGTGCCAATGAACGGATACCCTAAATCTTTTCATATCATAATTGTGAGAAAAACAAGAACTAGGGAGATAATTCCGGAGTTTATAAGCCGTGTAGAATACTGCATTCATTTTGTACGACAAGTGAAGATATGTCCCGCACATTGATGGTGTGAATGAGCAAAACGAGTATTCCTAGCGAAGGTGGCCCGAGAAGGTATCACCATCATAATAACCATTGTAATGCTGATACTACAATGGAAGATTTGAAATAATTCCCCTGTGCTCGAGGGACTATGTCAGATACTAAGGACGGGTCATTTATAAGTATAATCGCTCTTCTATGATTACGATCAACAATACAGAGAGCGTATTGAAATGGAACAACCCAGAGGTGGGAATTATATTCTAGATGAGGTCAAATTTGTAAGAATTGTCAAGAGGTAAAGTACTGTTTTGATTTGTACAGACAGCCTAATTTACGAGCAGCTGCTTGAGTAGCTGAACGAAGACGATCAACCCGTGATGGATTTGAAGATACAGTATGATAGTCTGAAAAATTACGATATGAGCCATTCATACTTACAATAGGAAATGATCAATCTTTTTTGGCAGGCACAGGGCAACACTGAGTTCTGTTAGCATTAAATTTAACTAGATTGGTACATCCAGGGTCTATATCACAACGGCCACTGATCATAACGGCCACCCCTGTTTTTATTATTTCATAACGCCCACCTTGATCATAACGGCCACTAATATTATTTGATCATAACGGCCACCTTGTTCACAACGGCCACTCTTTCAATTGATCACAACGGCCACCTTGATCACAACGGCCAATTTTACAAGTTAATCATAACGCCCACTGTGATCATAACGTCCACTCGTACTCATTATCATAACGGCCACCTTGATCACAACGACCACCGACGCTATAAGTGGAAAACGTCATACGACGATGATCACAACGGCCACCATGATCACAACGGCCAACTTTACAAGGTGATCATAACGGCCACCGTGATCATAACGTCCACTCGTACTCATTATCATAACGGCCACCTTGATCACAACGCCCACCGACGCCATAAGTGGAAAACGTCATACGACAATGATCACAACGGCCACCATGATCACAACGGCCAGCTTTACAAGTTGATCATAACGTCCAATCTTAATAATGTTCATAACGGCCACCGTGATCACAAAGGCCACCGACGACAGTTGACAGAAACGCCCAACAACGATCATCCCAAACGGTCACTTTTACTCGAATCGTGATCATAACGGCCAAAAATTGTTCTTCATAAAATAGTTAATTATCTTAAGTGCATTATAGATATATGCTGATGTAATTATCACTAAGATCGGGCAAGGGGAGAAGAGGTTTTTCAGAAATAATCTTTCAAACTCTCGTCTACATAATTATGCAATATCTCAGTTACAGGATTCCCAAAATCCAGCTAAAATTTAAATTAGAAATTGTTTAAAACAATATATTTTAACAATTTGACATGTGTTATTGCATAGTGTTGTGATTTAAATATAAATTGGAAACTACCGGTAAAGACGTACAGTTATACTTTTGTATGTGTTTGTACCGATAGAAAGTCAGCTCCCCAAATACTCCTTCTCAGGGATAGGATGTCCTGGCGGAACTGCAATTTAAAAATTGGCGTCGTGATCAAGGCGACCGTTATGATCATCATCCGACTAAGAGTGGCCGTTTGTGATCATCGTTGTTGGGCGTTTCTGTCAACTGGCGTCGGATGCCGTTGTGATCACGGCGGCCGTTATGAACATTATTAAGATTGGGCGTTATGATCAACTTGTAAAGTTGGCCGTTGTGATCATGGTGGCCGTTGTGATTATCGTCGTATGATGTTTTCCACTACTGGCGTCGGTGGGCGTTGTGATCAAGGTGGCCATTATGATAATGAGTACGATTGGACGTTATATCACAGTGGCCGTTATGATCAACTTGTAAAATTGGCCGTTGTGATCAAGGTGGCCGTTGTGATCAATTGAAAGAGTGGCCGTTGTGAACAAGGTGGCCGTTGTGATCAAATAATATTAGTGGCCGTTATGATCAAGGTGGGCGTTATGAAATAACAAAAACCGGGGTGGCCGTTATGATCAGTGGCAGTTGTGATCAGGTCCCTACTTCTAATTCAAGCATACGTTTTACGTCTTTGTTGATTGAAATGGCCATTTTAGTTTTACTGTCTTGATTTGATGTAAAAGGTGCTATTATTTTTAGACCGAGATGGTCTAAAATTAAGAGTGCTGTCGTCAACAAAGCAATGGACTGGGTTAGGCGCTGAAGAAATAAGGTCATTTATGTATAGCAGAAGTGTAGGAGCTATAATTGATCACTGTGGCACTCCTGCGTTAAAGCTAACTTCTTTTGAAAGAAAAGCATTAACTAGGAGACATATTCATCTTTTTATCAAGGAAACTGGACACGAAATTGACGAGTGTATCAGTTAACCGAAATGAGCTGAGTTGGGCCAAACTTGGCCAAATACAATTATAGAAATCCATCTTACACTTTACCGCATGGTATCAAGGTGTCAGTTACAATTATAGAGAAAATTCAAAAGTGGGAGAAAAAACACAGGAAGTGTTATTCAATTTCAGGTCACCAACTGACAACTTTTTCTTGAAGACTTGCGCGGATGCCAAGTCGACCTTTCGTGGGTGTATTAAACTAACTCTTACATTGTCTAAAGAATTGCTTACAATGTAGCGATTGTTGACGTTTAGGTGGAATGAAGTTACATTTAAAGTGAACATGGCGGAGTTTATTTAAATGTGTAAAGTAAATTCACAGCAATGTTCACAAAAAAAGACAAGAGGATTGAAAGGTTAGCTATAACTCGATGTAACACGTTACAGACTCTCAGTAAATTTTTCGTTGAAATACATAGAGGGGGCGGAAAATTTTGTCTCCACCAAGCAGCAGAAGCTCACGCTACGCCACTGCTGTGAACCACTGCAATAAGTAAGATCGATATTTGTCTAACGTTTTGTACATGTCTTTGTTACGACCTTAAGCTTTTATCAGTATGTAACGGAAGGATATATACCCAGTTAAGAAATGGCTATAATACCTTACGTTTCATTCATTCAGGCAAGTAACATTCTATAACTACTAATTTCTTTACGAAACGATCAAAATAAATAATGAATGTCCAAGTGATAATCAGTACTCCTTAGCCCCATTATTTCAATTTCATTAGATGACACAATTCTTTGAATAACACTCAAATATACAACATTTGATACCATTCGTTTTCCTTCTTTAAACTCCACAAATGCAAAATCACCCTCCCTGACATCTTTTAATGAAGCAATTTTCGTAATGTCCTCCTCCCCGTCACTTTTCTCATCCCACATTGAGTCATCAGAGTCTCTAACGGACATCCGATCGTCTGAACTGGAATCAGAAGATTCAGGTTCCTCAATTTTTTTTTTTACTTTTCTGCTTCTGTTTTCTTCTTCTAAAATTTTCTTCTTAGTTTCTCTTAACTTTTTCCTTTCTTCCTTTAATTTTTCGGCTTCAATTTTTTTCATTTCTTTCTTTTTATAGTACTCTAACATCTGTGGGGATGTCACAACCGCTGGCAATATCTCTTTTCTTCTTTTTGATTGTAGACACTTGGCTTGGGCCACAGCAGGACGCGTTTAAATGGAGATGGTATTAGATCTTGCTCTGAAGTTGAAGGCGTTTGATTATCTTCTAAAGATACTGATACATTCTTCTTTAAGGGTGTCGTTTGCTCCGAATCTGTGCCATTTTGTCTGTTTTCTATCAGTTTTTTTTTCTTGTGGATCTGGAATTTGTAAAGGTGTCGATTCCATTTTCTCTTCCATTCTCTTGTGCATTTATTGTCACTGCTGCTTCTTCTAATTCTATTATTGGCTTTATTGGACGTTCTTCTTCTTGCCTGATGTTTATTTCTTCCAGTATTGTATCTTTTAATTGCTTCCATAGGTTGTATAAAGAATGATTCTCTACAGGTCCGTTCCAGTTTCCTTCATTCTAATAAAATGTATTTAATTTCTCTTTGCCAATCTTTTTTTCGAGTGTGGATAGGAATATCTTGTCTTCTTGGTTGTGCTTATTGCGAGCGGATGCTATTGGTGTGTGCTCTTCTTTTACTTTCACCTGACTCGGATTCCACGGTGATAAACCGAACTTCTTCAATCCGTTTTGAACTGTAGTTGGTGTTAGCTTTTTTAGCGTAGATTTCAACAATGGCCCAAAATCATGCTTTTTCAACTGGGCTCCGTTATTTTGCATTCGCCATTCCTAAACATTCTGGCGCCACATGGACTTCAACGAATGGAAAACGGCTACATCCATTGGTTGGAGTATGTGGGTAACATTAGGATAGAGAGCTACAAGTTCTATATCATGTTCTTTGCAAAATTTACTAAGTGGCATGGATATGTGAGATGTGTGACCATCCATAAAGAAATGATGGGAAATGAAATTTTTTGGCTGTTTACCCACGGATAAAAGATGTTAGTCATGTATTCATAAAAGAGCTCATGGTTCATCCATCCGTTTTCACTTTTCCCAATTTGAAGGAAAACTTTCAGCTATTATCTGTGGTATCCTGTTATATCGGTATACTACCATAGGCGGCGGTATTTCGCCATCAGCGTTTGCTGTTAATAAGACCGTTAAATTAAATTTCTCATCATTCCCCGCCGCAGTATACACTGTTTTACACCATTTCTCTACTCAAACTTTTCCTGGTTTCGGATTTAAAAAAATGCCGTTTCATCAGTGTTAAAAACTCGCCGATGATCTTCTAAGATTTCTAATAGAGAATTATCTTTCAGGTAATTTTCGACCTCTTTGGACCAATTGTTAATATTGTCTTGGATAAGAGTTCGCCGCATCGCAGTTAGGTTTTGACTCACGCGGAAATTTATTCCAGGGTGTCTTGCCAAAAAAAGAGATAACCATTTTCTCCAAATTTCAGTTTTAGTTCTTTTGCTAACTTGCCTACACTGTTCCAAAAATGTTTCCTTGCTGAGGGAAAAACCAGTTTTTCCTGTTCGGGCGAAAAAACACTTTCAACTCCCATTTTCACTTTAATTGGCACATTGCCTTTATGTTTATCCATTAAAGCTACCCTTGGTACGCCGTGTTGCCGAGCGGATGTTTTGTATGCCATTCCTCTATTTACATCTTCAATTGCTGCCAACATAGCTGCATCAGAATAGTTGCGTCTTTTTGGTGGCTTTTGTGCAAAAAGACTGCTTAATATTCCAATTCTCGACACTCCGATGTTCCAATATTCGACACCAGTGTCGAACATTGGAACGCCATAAGATATATTAAAGTTTTTGGTAGCAATAGAATACATACAATTAGCTCATTACTTCACACATGTAAAATAAAAATTTACCAGACTCATATCAACACCATCAACACGAGTTACATATTCTTCTGAAGTTCCTCTGGGAGACTTTTTGAAAGTTTTTTCATCTGTTAGTTTGTTATTTACTATTCTATTTCGCCGTATAGTTCCCAGCATATATATATATATATATATATATATATATATATATATATATATATATATATATATATATATATATACCCTTATTAGTCATATAACTAAATGACGGAATCGATGTATAATAATTATCACAATAGACCTGGTAGTTACAATTTTTTGGAATAATTCTCAAGAGTTTAACTATAATATTACCAACAGCGCCTAAGTCGGGTTCGCCAGGATTTACTTTAGTAAAATAGTTGGATGCTCCATTATAAATAGCAAAATTGTATGAAAATCCAAATGTATCGCACAGCTTAAAAAGTTTGAAACCCCATTTATGGGGTTTCATCGGATTATACTGTTTCAAATGATGCCTGGCTTTGGTTGAGCATATTTGTTCATCAACGGAGAGCTTACTTTCCAGTGGAATCGACGAAAATGTTTCAGTGAGCTCGGTCAGAATTGGTCTCAACTTATGAAGATTATCATAGCAAGGATCACTTTTATCAAGAATCTTGTCATTATCGTTGAAGTGTATGATGCCTTTTAGGTGCTCCAACTCGTTGATTGTCATCGCACTTCTTATATTCGAAATTCCAATATATTGTCTCCAATAACATCGTGTTCTAGGGAGTGAAGACACAGACATAAATACATATTCCAAAAAACTTTTGTATATCATTTGGATTTTTACTAGCAGGTCTGTTGGGATTTTTCTGCACACTGTACAAATTAGTTTCTTTGATGATCTTCTGTACAATAGAATCGGTAAAAGAATATTTAAAGAACTCGTAAGGCGTTTTCAAATCCAAAATAATGCTGGGAAGTTCTGAACTGCCTTTGAATTTCAAAGCGTCGACATCGATTTTCAGGTTCTTCTTGTGACACAATATTTTCAAGCTCTTTCTTATTTTTTAAAGAACTAGGAGCATGTTGAAGCGAAGGACCAGCGTCTTCAGAAATTTTAGAATCTGTAGTGTCAGATATTTGAATATTACTGTGTAAAGTGGAATCCACAGTTATATGCTGAACGTCGTCTTCTTCGAAATCAGATCTTTCTTCGTCTTCCGGAATATATCCAGGGTCACTGATAGAGTCTGTGTCTGAAAAATCGAGATCGTCTTCACTTTCGTCAGGATTCTCCAAAATCTCCAACAGTATGGCATCAGTAAGAGGTTCCTTCTTTCCCTTTTTACGATAAGACATATTATCTGCAGAAAACACGAATGCTCTCTGCTTTCTTCGGCTTGTATCCAGATCTCCCTTTTTTTTTCAAAAATGCCACTAATTTAGGAAATTTTATATCCAAATCTTCTTTTATTAAAACAGTAGATCGAAGCATGGACCATTTTGACCATAGTGTTGAATATCGTAAATTTTTTGACAGTTGTAGAAAATAGGCTAAAATTACCTCTTCACTTACCCTCTTAACTTTTCTTTCCCTCATCCAACATAACAAGAGATCGTCTTCCTTTTCATACCGTAGTTGTGATTTTTCTGGTAATAAACTTAAATTTAATATTTTCGCCTCTTCCATAATGTCTTCAGGAATTGAATTTTTATCGTTTTCTTCAATCTCTGCCATTTTCTTGAGAACGCAACGTTTTTCAAGACGAAATTGTTGTTCTGACTCCTTGGTAACGATAATAACTACTAGATTCGACGCTAAATTTCCAAATTCACATTTTTATTTATTATTTACAGTTTTGATGAAGGTGTCTACGACTCAGGCAGCAAACTCTACAGTCGAGAGGAAAACCACCACTTTCCTCCCTAGCAATACAAATAGCTATTGTTACCAAATGGAAACATTTCCGGTGTGCTTAGATTTGAAAACATGGATTTTTAGTAACAAATACATGCCCTTTGGACCAATTATGTAAATTATGTTATGCGCTGCATTAAACTATACTTATTTTACAAATTTCATTAACCAACAAAATTGTGAAATTTTCTCATTTTTTAAATCAGTTACGAATCTTGGTCCAAATAAATTGCTCTTACAAAACGAGCTGCCCTATTAAGAGAAATGTATCCTAAAATTGTAGCGAGTAAGTAATTTTGTCCATAATTATGAGATATAAATATAGTTTTTAACTCGAAATGTGTGGATTAAATACTCAAAACCTTCCCCATGAAATATTTATTTATTATCATAAAGTTAACATCTATAATATTTACACTGCGACATGTTTCGACAAAAAATTGTCATCATCAGGCTAATCGAAAGAGTATAATGCTACGGGAACCATAACACAATGGAATTATAAATTATATATGCCAAGTTAAGTGTTAAATTTAATTCTGAATTTTAAAAAATAATTAATGAAATTGAAAATAAAATTTTTAGAAAACTTTTTGGAAACGTAAAATAGGTAAAAAGGAGAACTATTTGTAGCTAGCCTCCACTGCGACCACGACACTAAGACTAGAATGCTGAAGGCACCTATGTAAAAAGTCGGCAACTTCAATAGCACTCCTGAAGTAAAACTAAGCAAGTATAACGAATAATATTAAGAAGAGTTAAAATTGGCTCCAGGATGTGGCCTCCACTACCACCACCAGGGCTGAAGGCACTGAAAGAAAAATCTGGAACTAACCTAAGTCTGGTTGTAAACAAGTTAGGTTAACGCATCATTAACATATTCTAAAATCGTAGATAAGTTCTACAAATGGAAGGTTAAACATCGTAGATCGATTGAAAAATTTTTAAAAATTGCAAAAACGAAGCGAAAGTTTTAATAAAGTTAAGAACTCCATGGGGAAAAAATTTGTAATTAATTACAATTTGTTGAAAAGATTAAACATAATGTGTCTAATAAAGAAAATCCAGACACATCCCTGACAGGGAAGTCTGGATCGTTAAAATGTAGCAAGATAAACCAAAAACAAAACCAACGTTCTCGACTTCTCTTTCCAACGTAGTCAAGCGCGTTGTTGGTTTATGTTGTTATATTTTAACGATCCAGACTTCCCTGTCAGGGATGTCTTTGGATTTTCTTTATTAGATGTATTAATATTTTCAATAAGTTTTAATTAATTACAAATTTTTACTTAGGTGTCTTCAGAATTCTAGTCTTAGTGTCGTGGTAGCAGTGGAGGCTACAAATAGTTTCTCCTTTTTACCTATTTTACGTTTCCAAAAAGTTATTTAAAAATTTTATCAATTTCATTAATTATTTTTTAAAATTCAGAATTAGATTTAATTAAGTATATACCAAGTTAAGACTTGGCATATATAATTTATGATTTCATTGTGTTATGGTTCCCATAGCATGATACTCTTTCGATTAGCCTGACGATGAACATGTCACAGTGTAAAGGTTATAGATGTTAACTTTATGCTAATAAATAAATATTTCATGGGGAAGGTTTTGAGTATTTAATCCACACAGCCATGCAACTACAGTTGAACACGGAAAAGGTCTTGTAGTTGTAGAAATACTTGTTAAGTAACCTACAATCAACATATTTGTTGAATTATGAGAAACCAACAAACGTTCAAAAACAGCCAACAAACATCGACAAACCACCAACAAACCATTGCAATCGGAAAAATGTAACATTTTGAAAGCTGGGGGCTAACTTCACGCCTAATTTATAATCGTGATTATTATAAATATTAAAAACCGACAACCGTTCAAAAATAGCCAACAAACACCGACAAACGGCCAACAAACGATTACAATTGAAAAAGGGGGAAATTTCAAAAGTTGGGGAGCTAACTTCACGCCTAAATTATAATTGTGATTATTATAAATATGCAAAACCGATAAACGTTCAAAAATAGTCAACAAACACCGACAAACGGCCAACAAACGATTACAATTGAAGAAAGGGAATATTTCGAAAGTTGGGGGGCTAACTTCACGCCTAAAGTATAATCGTGATTATAAATATGAAAAACCGACAAACGTTCAAAAATAGCCAACAAACACCGACAAACGGCCAACAAACGTTTACAATTGAAGAAGGGGGAAATTTCAAAAGTTGGGGAGCTAACTTCACGCCTAAATTATAATCGTGATTATTATAAATATGCAAAACCGACAAACGTTCAAAAATAGCCACCAAACACCGACAAACGGCCAACAAACGATTACAACTGAAAAAGGGGGAAATTTCAAAAGTTGGGGAGCTAACTTCAGCCTAAATTATAATCGTGATTATAAATATGAAAACCGATAAACGTTCAAAAATAGCCAACAAACACCGACAAACGGCCAACAAACGATTTACAATTGAAGAAAGGGAATATTTCGAAAGTTGGGGAGCTAACTTCACGCCTAAATTATAATCGTGATTATTATAAATATGCAAAACCGACAAACGTTCAAAAATAGCCACCAAACACCGACAAACGGCCAACAAACGATTACAACTGAAAAAGGGGGAAATTTCAAAAGTTGGGGAGCTAACTTCACGCCTAAATTATAATCGTGATTATTATAAATATGCAAAACCGACAAACGTTCAAAAACAGCCAACAAACACCGACAAACGGCCAACAAACGTTTACAATTGAAAAAAGGGAGAATTTCGAAAGTTGTGGGGCTAACTTCACACCGGTTATTATGGTTACGCAATAAAAGAGACTCAACGATTATTTAAAAATATGTTTGTCGTCGATTAGCATTGGAACGCCTTGGTTACTAATGTCAAATTCGTTAATAATTTGTCACTTTATGGCATGCGTGCTGTAATGTTGTGCCATAAAGTCGTCTTGACGACGAAATACAAATTTTTATAGTTTGAACATTGTTTAGGATGTGTAATATCCAAAATTTCTATACACCAATTTCATTCGAAAAACGATCAAAACGTTTTTCCTCGATGGGCAAAGACCACATATTATAGTTTCACTGTGTTGGTCATCGTCTAAGGTCTGTAATGCCAAAAATGTTTATTTATACACCAATTTTACTGGAAATACAGCCAAAATTATTTGCTCGGTGAGCATGGTTTTGGTAATCGTTTGGGGTCTATAATGCGCAAAATCTCTATACATCAATTGCATGGGGAAAGGTCAATATCATTTTCTCTGTGGACGACAAGCACCAAATTTTATAGTTTCACAATGTTGGTTATTGTTTGCTATCTGTAATGTTCAAAATCTCTATACTGCAATTTCCTTGAGACAACAGTCAAAACTATTTACTCAGTGACCTAAGACCAAATTTTATAGTTTTGCGGTCTTGGTCGTTGTTTGGGGTTTGTAATGCCAAAAATCTTTCACTGAGAAAATGGCCACAATTGTTTGATGGGCGATCAAAATGAAAATTTTATAGTTATGTGCAAAATTTTATTGAGAAAACTTTCAAAACTATTTGTTCGGTGGGCAAGGATCAAATTCTTTAGTTTCACAATGTTGATCATTGTTTGATCTGTAATATTCGGTGGGCAAGGATCAAATTTTATAGATTTACTGTTTTAGTCATCGTTTGGAGTCTGTAATGCCAAACATATCTATTTGTACTCTTAATTTCACTGAGAAGATGATCAAAACTATTTGCTCGGTGAACAAGAACCAAATTTTATAGTTTTACGGTGTTGGTCATCATTTGGGGTCTGTAATCCTCAGACACCAATTTCACTGGGAAAATGATCAAAACTATTTGCTCGGCGAGCAAGAACTAATTATTTTAGTTTTACTGTCTTGTCACCAATTTTTCTGGGAAAATAGTCAATATTTGCTCGGTGAGCAAAAACCAAATTTTATAGTTTATGATATTGGTCATCGTTTAAGGTTTGTAATACCAAAAATTTACACACCAATTTCACTGGGAAAACTGTCTGCTCGCTGGAGCAAGTGCCAAATTTCACGGTCTTTGTCATAAGCTGGGTCTGAAAAATTGTGCCACGAACTTGTAGGTTACTTTTTCCATCAATAATTTGTAGCGTCTCCCAGGTACCCTATCTTGAAAAGTGTAATTTGAACTGGCAAATCTAAGAACAATACTATCACTGAGTCTAAATCTTGACTTTACTGACAATAATGTTACTATTACTCAAATTAATTGCTTGCCTTACTTTGACTTTTCTGGCAATAATTAAACACTAGAATTTATTTGCAAGTCTGATATTTAATTACTTGCAAAGCTCAAATTTGATCAAACTAATTGGCCGTCTAGTGGTAGGGACGCTGTGCTATTTGAATTAGATAGCCAGGATGGGGCAGGTGTTGCATCATGTGGGGTAGGTAAAAAAATGAAACTACTCAAATTAAAATTAACCAGCTTACGCAATGATGGTTCAACCTGTTAATGTATTATTGTGGGAAAGAACCACCAATAAAACCCATAATCATAAATAGTCGAGATAAAAGTCGCAATACCAAGCATGTGGCCCTTTAAAACCAATCATGCCGGTCTTTAAGTAAATTATCACATAAAACAATACGACAAATTACGGTACATATAAAATACAACAGTAAAATTGCACAGGTGATAATAAGATAAAGGCAAGGACAAAATAAAATAGACAGGGAATTTACACGTACACAATTGTTTGGTAACTACTAAAGCACAAACATACATACGTACAGTTACAATAAATTACATGTAAAGAGAAATTAGTTCACAGACAAACAATTCTCCTTAACAAACTGAAACAAAAAAAAAATCATTAAACAAAGCCTTACAAAGGTAAGGTTGTTAATAAATCATAACATCGTGACTGATGTACAAGTTTGAGTGCTTTAGAAAAATACAGCTCCCCTTTCTCAGGTTACACATTTATCTACACAACAATAAAAACAATAAAAATAAAAATTCGAAGTGTTTAATGGTCATATGGACTCGGCAATTGCACATTACAATTAAAAACCAGAGCGGTATCCTGTACCCGTTCGCCCACGCCGCACTTCTACACAAATATAAATAGAAACAACAATGCTAATTCATACAAATACAAGAGTGAGAGAGCAGATTTCAACTTAATGGGCCCCCTGCGAATGAGATACCTTTGCAATGCTCGATTTTTAATACGGTATATACGCTTGTGAAATTATTTGCTGCCAGTCTTAATTTATATAAAAATACCTACTTACACTTTAATATATTCCCTTTAGTTAAACACTTGTATCACCAACACGACGAGTTAAGATACGCGGTTTAAAACTCGGCGTCGCGACGATTAATTACAGATTAACTTTTAGAAAAATTTATGTTAAAACATACACAAAAAGAAAAGAACGAATTAGCATTTTAGTTTTGCTAAAAGGTACACGACAAAATATTTATAGACCGAACGGTTTACAACGAGCGGTTCTAATTAAAACCAATCAAACCGTCCGGCTCAATCAAAATTTCAACCGTAACTGCCTGCCCCTCTGGTTTCCAACTAACCATGTCTACTCCCGAAAATCAACCCCGTCTTTCAATAGTAAAAAAAAAACAACAAGAAACATTAATTTACGTTGGAACAGTTTCATATTAATTATTGCACATCTTAATTTACGTTAAGGTCTCAAGTTTCAACGTACATACAAAGATATCTTTTGATCGCGGTCTTTACCGACACAAAATATTATTACATGTGTGAAGTTTTTACCACAAGAATGTGCATACGGCGACTTTCAAAGATTCATTACACTACCTCAATAAAGGCAGAACATGTTCAAATCTTCAAATATCATTTACGTAAAATACAGAAAATAAAATATTTTAATAATAATTACGACTTAATATATCATACAATATATCAAACACCGTTAACCGTTCTATAAACATTGCGATTTGAACATGTTTATTATGATAATAAAATTTTCGCGGTCCTCTACCTACAAGTGAAGTGTCACAAAATTATATTTTGAAACTGCACTATCATTAACGTAGCTTTTCGTTTGTAACGTGATGTGGTGAATAAGCTATTCGTTACCAACTTATGAGTTACTTTTGGCATTAATAGATACGTGCCATACTATCAATTAGGAATTTTTGTGAAGTGATAAAGTGCATAATTGTGTCACGAATCTATTAGTTACTTTTTACACTATTCGCTTGTTGCCACTTGTTGACATTTTTTAGTATATGTGATGACGAAATGAATAAAATTATTTGTCACAATCAGTTTTTACATCAATAGTTAGGTGCCACAAAATTATTGTTTGGTTTGCAAGATCATGAAGTCAGGAACTTATGAGTTGCGTTTGACATTAACAGATAACTCTTAGTTACTGTTTACATTATTTGCTCGTTTCCAAGCTAGTTAATAATTTTTAGTTTGTGGGTGGAGAAAATTATGTACCACGAAATGAAAAATTAAGTGTCGCAAAATTTTAGTTTGGAACCCACTATTAATTGGTAGCTTTTAGTTCGCAAGAGTTGCTTTTCACATTAATAGATATAAAATTATAATTTGGTGCCACACTTTCAATTAGGAACTTTTGTGAAGTGATGAAATGTATAATTGTGCCACAAATCTATTAATTACTTTTTACATTATTCGCTCGTTTCCATTTAATTGCCACCAAATTATAGTTCGGAACCGCACTGTCAACTTTTGGTTTTCGTGACCAACTTATCGGCTGCTTTTGACATTAATAGGTCCGTGCCACAAAATTATAGTTTCGTGCCACTCCATCCATTAAAAATTTTTGTGTAGTGATGAAGTGAATAATTGTGTCAGTAATTGTGTGGTAACGAAACGGATAAAAGTATTTGCCACGATCTTATCAGTTAGTTTTTACATCTATACAAAATCATAGTTTGGGGCCGCACTAATAACTAGTAAACTTTCGTTTGTAAGGTGATGAAGTTAATAAGATATTCGTTACGAACGTATCAGTTCTTTTTACATTAATAAATAACCGAGCTGGTAGAGTTGTGGTAACACGGCCTGCTTAGCATTCAGGAGGCAATTGGTTCGATTCCGTTACCGTCTACCCTGTATCCTGACAACACCCATCCTTAATCCCGCCATGAATATATACGTACTGTATGTATTTATGCTGGGAATCTATGATTGTAGCTGAAGGAGCTTGGTAAGCTCAATCAGCCCGCCTCCCCCTTAGCGAGAGAATGTGAACTACGTGGCATTTTCATTTTTTTTTAATAGGTAGGTGCCACAAAATTATTTCATTTTTTAATAGGTAGGTGCCTCAAAATTATAGTTTAGTGCCACACTAGTTAATTATAAAAACTGCCACAAAATTATACCTATAAGTAATTCTACCCTGTATCCTGACAACACCCACCCTTAATCCCGCCATGAATATATACGTAATGTATGTATTTATGCTGGGAATCTATGATTGTAGCTGAAGGAGCTTGGTAAGCTCAATCAGCCCACCTCCCCCTTAGCGAGAGAATGAACTACGTGGCATTTTCATTTTTTTTTAATAGGTAGGTGCCACAAAATTGTTTCATTTTTTAATAGGTAGGTGCCTCAAAATTATAGTTTAGTGCCACATTAGTTATTTTATAAAAACTGCCATAAAATTATACCTATAAGTAATTTTAAAGCAAAGTTTACATAACTCAAATAATAAAAATAAAATTATAGAAAAAATTCCTTCACCTTCAAATGGTGTATTTATGTGAATGTAAGTTATCAGGCACGTCCTTTCCAATAATTAATCAAATGCATTTATAGTATTATTACATAACATTACATAACCTTGTAAACAAAATACCAAAAATCAGTCGGAATGTGCAGTAAGAAAAGCAAAGTACGAGCGTTATTTAACAAAATCCTTTCTTTGTTTCTTCATAATATACAAGTTTTTAACAAATGTAACGCGAATTAAATTACCGACATTTTTCCTAAACGGAAACGGAGTATGTATGTACATCAAAATTACAGCTTATTTTTTAATCTTAATAATCAGTTACGTAACACTACGAACTGTCTGGGATTGTTATAAAAGTGGCTAAGGCGTAGACCAGGAAACTTTGTACACTTTGCAGAAAATTAACGATTAAGTTTCATGACGCCAACATTTTAAATGAAAATTATTTACAACCTATCCTATCTTAGAGGAATCTTTCTTAAACGGTGTTAATTGCACTTTTAATTAATTAACTTGAAAGTTATTTAATTCCTTCAGCTTCCGTAACATGTAAATGCAACAAACTGTCAGTAAGGAAATAAAAAGGTTAAATATAATATAGTAAAATAAACTGAAATTGCCAATAACTTAAAATTTTCTCATTAACTTTATTAACCTTCAGGGATCAAATGAGGTATATTTATCTCCATGGTACATTAACGGCTTACGTACGATGGTATCTATCTATAATCATCACATGCAGTACTTAAATAGCATGTTAATTAAATTCTTCTATAAATCAATTCTTTAACCATATGACACGAAAGATAAGGTAAATTCTTGAAAAGCACAAAGGAATCATCGCCTTTACACAGAAATGGAAAACCATTTGTAATGCCGCATAATGCATTGTAATGTTATTGAGTGGTTAACCGTTAACTAAAGTGCATTTTCTTATAAATTTTGTAATTATAATCAACGACTTCTAAAGAATTCCAAGATACGCTTCAGAGTAATTTACAATATTATAATTTTTTTTTCAACGTAAAAGGAAAGGAAAGGATAATATGATCCGGCTCGAAGGACCAAAATGTAAACCTAAATTTTAGATACCTACATTGTAATTAATTTTTATAATGTTTAAACTGTTAAAAAAACAATTATTGCATAAAACGCGCATGGGAAATTTGTTAAGCAACAAATGTGTATTTTCTTGTTAACAAAATCATCGGTGAATAATATTTTAATTAATATGTACATTGATGTGGATTATACTTTTCTATAAACGAAGGTCACTACAATTATTACATTATTTTGTTACTATATTCAGTTGGGTTTTACAATATTATATAGTTTGTTCAAGGTAAGTGATAAAAAATTTGTATTTCTAAAGAAGAAAATCCGATCTGGCTCGAAGAACCAAAATTGTTTTTACTTGGATTAAGTTTGTTATTCTGAGGTTTGAGAAGTTTAAATTATAATTGGTTTTACTATGTTCAAACTGTTAGAAAAACAATTATTGCATAAAACGCGCATGTGAAATTTGCTAAGCAACAAATCTGTATTTTCTTATTAACTAAATAAGTAGTGAATAATATTTTAATTAATATGTAAATTGATGTGGATTATATTCTTTGTAAATGAAGGTCGCTACATTTATTACATTACTGTGTTAGTGTTTTCAATTGATTTTTACAATATTGTATGTTCTGTTCAAGGTAAGTGAAATAAGTTTGTTTTTCAGTGTCGAGAAACAAAACTTTGTACTTCTAGAAAAGACAACTTGATCCGGCTCGAAGGACCAAAATTATTTTCACTTGGCTCGAAGGACCAAAATTATTTTCACTTGGATTAAGTTTTCGATGCTTAGATTAGCTTAGGTGTTAGAATTCTAAATTATAATTCGTTTTATTATATTTAAACATACAATATAAAAACAATCATTTCAAAAAACGCTTTGGGAAAATCATGATAATAAAACTTTAATTATTACGTAAATTTATGTGGACTATATTTATTTATAACTGAAGGTTAATACATTTATTTTATTCATTTTAAATTAGAATCTGTATTTGGCAAACTAATCACGTAATTAACATTGTAATAATATTTCTAGAAATTACATTATTATTAGTGCTGTAGTATTATAATTGTTATAATTATTATTCATTAATGGACAAACAAATGAACTTTTTGTCTTAGGTTAAACGGTAGTGCTTTCCCGAGACAATGTTATCCAAATTTGAGTCAATATTTTCTAGAAATATTGGAGAAAAAACTTAACATTACTTTCTAACCTAAAACATACCATTATCTCGATTGTTTTGTGTGTAAAATAAGATTTATAACGGGTTTATATTTAGGCGCCATTTTAGAAATATGTTTAATAAGTGTCGTGTAATTTACGTTCGTTAAATTATCTCTCCTGACAATTGCATAATTTCTAATAATTCATCTATAATTAGGTGCTAATCACAGAAAAGTATTACTTCGGTCGTTTGACAAACATCGAATTTGGGTTGGGCTAACAATTTCCTTACTTACGTATTCACGAAATATCTAATTTTTGAATTAAATATTTTTCTCGTTTAATAAAAATTGGACTTTCAAGAGTAAATAATGATTATAGGTGCGTTTCCAGTTTGTCACGAAAACAATTGTTTTGCCTGTTACTGAAATATTCAATTTGTGAATTAAGTGCTATTACCGGTCCGAGTAATCCCACAATGTAGACTATGGTTACAAAAATAGGTGCTTTTAGGGTTTGTCTAGTTTAGAATTATGTGATCTTACCTTCTAGAGAAATAATTAGGTGCTTTGCCAACGTTTCATTAAAATGTCTTTGTTTACGAGTTAACGAAGTATCCAGTTTTCTATTTAATCGCTTTCAACATTTAGAAAAAGTCTACCAAGCGGCATATCAAAAGTAAATTGTGGGTAAAAAATTAGGTGCTTTTTCAGTGTATCGTTACAATTTATTTACTTACGTTTCACTTTGGTAGGGGGAATTTAGGCCTTGTCATCAAAATTTATGTATTTATTTACGTGTAACCGAAGAATCCAGATTTCTAATTAATTGATTGAGCCGTTTACAAACACTGTTTTGTAGTTCATAGTACCCGTAATAGTAAAATATGGTAAAATGGTGCGTTTCCGGTTTGTTTATTTTTTTATTTGCGTTTATTTTCCGGCTTGTTTTCGAAATATCTAGATTATAAACTATGTGTTTTCGTCGTTTCAAAGAACTCAAACTTTGTCTTTTGCAGCCTGAACCATCTCGAAAAAAAAATTAGGTGCTTTTTAAGCTTGTCATTAAACTTATTTATCTACGTACCGAGATAGTAGAGTTGTGGTGACACGATCTGCTTAGCATTCGGGAGGTAATGAGTTCGATTCCCGTTACCGTCTACCCTGTGTGAGTTTTTTTCAGGGTGTTACCGCAACGTATTGGCAGTTGCCGCACCAAACATTAGGTGCTTTTCCGGTTTGTTACTAAAATTTCTTTATTTACATGTTATGAAAATATTCAGATTCGGAATTAATGTTTTTTCCGTTACGAAAAACTCACTTTGTAGTTTGCGACATGAACCATCTCCAAAAAAATTAGTCGCTTTTTTAAAGTTGCCATTGAAATTTATTTACTTGTTATCGAAAAATCTATATTCTTAATCAAGTGTTTAGTGTCGTGTCGAAAACTAAAGCTTTGTCATTTGTCAAGTGCTGCAGGCTCCCAAGAGTAAAATATGGTAAAAAAAATTAGGTGCTTTTCCAGTTTGTTACTAAAATTTCTTTATTTACGTGTTATTAATTAAATGTTTTTGCCGTTTCGAAAAACTACAAACTTTAGCAACATGAACCACCTCCAAAAAGTATACTACTGTTAAAAAATTAGGTGCTTTTCTGTGTGCCGTTACAGTATATTTACTTACGTTTCAGTATGGCAAGGGGCATTTAGCTCTGTCTTCAAAATTTATGTATTTCTGTGTTACTAAAAAATAACAGATTTCTTATTTAGTGCTTTAGCCATTTAGAGAAACAGAAACTGTGCGGTTCACAACGCTCCCAATAGTAAAGTATTGCAACAATGTGCATTCCCGGTTTGTTACTAATTTTTTTATTATTTGCGTTCTTTTCCGACTTTTTTCATAATATTTAGTTTCTGAATTAAGCATGAACCATTTCCAAAAAATAGGTGCTTTTCAGCTTACTTTAAATGTGTTTATTTATGTGTTATCGAAAAATCTATATTCCTAATTAAGTGTTTTGCCAAGAGTAAAATATGGTAGAAAAATTAGGTGCTTTCCGGTTTGTGATTAAGATTTCTTTATTAACGCTTTATGGAAATATTCAGATTCTGAATTAATTCGTTTGCCGTTTGAATAACGCAAACTGTGTCCTTAGCAACATCACACACCTCCTAAAAGTATACTTACTGTTAAAAAATTAGGTGCTTTTTCAGTGTCGTTAAAATTTATTTACTTACCTTTCAGTTTGGAAAGGGGCGTTTAGGTGCATTTCGCCTGGTCATCAAAATTTAATCATTTACGTGTTACCGAAAAATCCAGATTCGAATTAAGTGCTTTAGCCAAAAAACTAAAACTGTATACTTCTTAATGCTCCAAATAGTAAAGTATGGTTACAATGTGCTTTCCCGGTTTGTTACTAAAATTTCTTTATTTAAGTGTTATGTAACTATTGAAATTCTGCATTAAATGTTTTGGCGTTTTGAAAAACTCACAGTTGTCGTTAGTCACCTCCAAAAAGTATACTATTGTTAAAAAATTTGGTGCTTTTCCGGCTTGTCACTAAATTTGTTTATTTCGTCTTAAAAATCTATACTACGAATTAAGTGGTTTTGCCTTTTCTAAAGTGCCGCCCCTCAGAACAGTAAAATGTGGATTTGTTACTAAAATTTATTTACGTTTTTGCTTTTCCATATTGTTACTAAAATCTTATTGAAATATCCAGATTCTGAATTAAGTTTTGAAATACTTAAAAAACCGTCAAAAGGTATATTATGGTTAAAAAATTAGGTGCATTTTCGGTTTGTTATTAAAATGTCTTTATTTACCTATTAACGAAATATCTAGTTTTCTAGGGTTTCCAAGAGTAAACAAGGTTAAAAAACTAGATGATCTTTCTGTTGGTCATATTTTTTTATGTATTATTGAAATATCTAGGTTCTGAATTAAGTGCGATTTCGAAAAACTTTCATTTTATCATTATAAGAGAGCACCTCTCAAGAAGTATACCATTTAAAAATTAGGTACCTTTTGGTTCGTTTATTAACTAAAAAAATATTTAGTTTTCGAATTGCGCCTGACGTTTCGTAAAACTTAGACTTTGTAAATACTCTTATTAGACTTTGTCGTTAGCGGAGTAGTCCAATTTCTGAATTAAGTGCACCTCCCAAGAAATAAACTGTGGTTAAATAATAAAGTGTTTTTCAGTATGTCATTAATTTTTTTTATTTGCGTATTGTTGAAATATTTAGTTTCCGAGGTGCGTAAAGTGCCCCACCCACCCCCCAAGACTGGAGTTAGGTGCTTATTCAGATGATTATTAAAATTTAATTATTATTATTACCATGGTTAAAAAATAAAGTGCACTTCCGGTTTACCATTAAAATTTCTTTATTTACATGTTTACGAAATGTCTATTATAAATACTCTTACCATTTAGAAAAAGTTTGCAGTAGTACCTAATTAGCACCTAATTATCGAATGGCTTACATGAAGATGTGCAACGGTAAGTTACGATTAATTGAAATTAATTAGGACAAATACCTACTTTTTTTCATAATTGTTAAAATTGTCAAACAGTTTTATTCTGACTTACAATTAATTTTTTTTCATTTATACAGAGGGTTGAAAAAAAATTGCCAGTTTTCAGTTTAAATTTCTTCCACTTTGTAACAATGTATAGTTTGTAGCTTATAAAAAAACTAACACAATTTAATTTTTTATGGGAACATGTTCGATACAAATAAAAATTCAACAAAACAGAGAACATTTTTAATTACCATAGAAAATACACAACAACGTTATTATCTTTTCAAACTAAATTGCTGGATGTGTCCCCCACTATTATCAATGCATTTTTGAAATCTTCTTTCTTTCTCCTTTGCCCTCTTATACTTTTTATAGTGTTGAGGGGACCAGACACACCTAGCCATCCCAGTTCCGACCAAGAAAGCCGCTGCTTAACTTTCAATATCTCAGTACTAGATGGTTTCCCATTCTGACGGTACTGCCGGTCACATTTTTGAAATCTAAACTCCAAATTTTTTAAAGCATTTTCCAACATTTCCTGAGTAATGCTTTTAAAAATATTGATTATGTTATTTTTGAGTTGGTCCATAGTGTGTGAAACGGGCGAGTAACAACGATCAAGTAGGCAAGTCAAAATGACAATTGAATTACTATTATATTTGCTACGTTCTGTCAAATCATTTATTGACGTTATTTTCTCGTTGTCTTTATCGCGCACTTTTAATTAAAATGATATACACAGATCAAGAAAAAGCAGAAGCTGTACTTCTGTACAATAAAACTAATTCTATAACAATAACCAGAAGAAGGTTTCGTTTGAAGTTTGAAAACGCGCCTCCATACAGAAATGCCATCATAAATTGGATCAGGAAGTTTAACGATACTGCCTCAATTAAAAGAAAATACAGATCTATAATCCAACAACATCCAAATTATTTAAATCGCCTGTTGCAAGTAAGTGATGTGTTAATACAAAATAATTACATGATTTCTATCAGAAAAATATTTGCTAATGTAAACTTTTCTAAAAGTGAAGTTCAGAGATGTTTAAAAATTCTAAACCTTACTTCTTACAAAATCCAAACCTTTCAAAAGCTTTAACCGCGAGATATTGAAAAAAGATTATTGTTGTGTGAGGCCTTATTGGACTTGTTTAACCACCAACCTGGTATTACTGTTATAATGTCAGATGAAGCCGCTTTCCATATAGATGGAAAAATTAATAAGCATAAGTGTAGAATTTGGGGACGCGAAAATCCTACGCGATTCAATGAGTTTGAGCGGGATACACCAAAAGTGAATATATGGTGCGCTGTTTCAAAAGAAAAATTGTATTTTTCCGAAAAAACTATTACTGGAATTATTTATACGGATATGCTCGAAAACTTCTTTTACGCACAGTTGGGACAAGATGGGATAATACAAGAAGTATACTTTCATCAAGACGGTGCCCCTCCCCATTTTTCTCAGATAGCCAGAGAATCTGTAGATAGAATGTTTGGTCAGTGGTGGATAGGCAGAGCCGGACCAATAGAATGACCGGCACATTCTCCTGAACTAACTGTGTCTGATTTTTTTATATGGGGTTATGTTAAGGATCGTTGTTACTCACCCGTTCCACACACTATCGACCAACTCAAAAATAATATAATCAATGTTTTTGAAAGCATTACTCAGGAAAATGCTTTCAAAAATGTGCAGTTTGGCTTTCAAAAATGCATTGTTAATAATGGGGGACACATCCAGCAATTTAGTTTGTGGGTATGTATTTTCTATGGTAATTAAAAACGTTTTCTCTTTGTTGAATTTTTATTTGTATCGAATATGTTTCCATAAAAATTTAAATAATTGTGTTAGTTTTTTTTTATAAGCATAGCAAACTATACATTTTTAGAAAGTGGAAGAATGCGTCTGTCGAAAGATGCCACAACACACAGGGTGTTCCATTAAAAAAAGAATCAAAAATTTAAATTGAAAACTGACAATTTTTTTCAACTCTCAGTATAAATGACAAAAAAATTGATTGTAAGTCAGAATAAAACTTTTTGAAAATAAAGCATACCTGAGAAAACTTCTCGTTTCTATCTTAATTGGTTTAAAAGTTCAAATGTGTCACAATATCCTGGGACACCCTGTATTATCCAATCAAAGTTATACAAAATGTTAGAATTGCACAAATTAAGAATAGATCATTTATAAATACACTTACAGTTGATTAAATTTAAATTTTAGAAATTATTTACATAATTTTGTTTCAAAATGACAATCCTTTAAAATTGTTCTAAAGTACATAATTATAACCCTATTTACTTGTAACCAATTAATTTAAAAATGTCAAAATTTTAAAAATGGCTATAAGATGTTTAAATATGCTTGTTAAGTAATTTTATATTAAATAATTAAAATAATAATTAAATAAAAGAAAAATCATTCGCCATTAAGTTTAATTTGGTAATTAATATTCAAAGATGCAGAAAAGTAATTTCGCCCTAAGATTTAATTTTATGAAATAGACACAATTCAGAAATGCGCAAAATTGAAATTTTCCGATAAATGAGGAATTAGTACCTAATTACACTCTAATTATGAAATGGCTTACATTCAATGTTCAATGTTCCTCAAAGTGAATAAGTTACGATTAATTGAAACTTTCGGAAAATTCAACACTAAAAAGGTTAACAAATTTTAAGTCGCACGAGGCATAATTAATTAAACTATATACTTAATAATTCTGGAACTAGATTTCGATTGGAAATCAGTTATAAAAGTACTAATTTGATAACTGATCTACCATTAATTTAAATTAATTAAAAAAGTAATTGAACATTCTACTACACTTTTCTTTAATTTTAAACTTATAATTGTAAACAAATTTAAATATTTACAATTGTTATTTACATAAAATGAGAGTAATTATTAGACTCTTAAATGTAGTTTTGGAAGAAATGTTGGTTGTGTGAAACTTCTATTCCTACCAGTTCAATAAAGTATAGCTGTTCCAATTACATTAAATATTGTTTTTGCATATTAAGTCGTTATTGATTAAATATTTATACTATTTTAAATTTTAGGTATAAATTGCAATCTACAAAAACAAATTATATAAATGAACCTGATTCTGCACTGCATGAAAATGAATGACCAATAGTAATGTTTGTGGAATTGCACGGAAGTAACTAGTTGCGCTGTTGCCAATTAGTCGAGAGGTAAACGCTTTGGGTAAGCTACATTCTAAACTGCTTAAAGCGACGTATAAAATTGAAATAAACTAAAGTGAGATCTTTTAAAGGGTTACAAGAAAGCAACAAAACATCATCTTAGTCTATAATTACTAAAATTACAAACTGCAATCTGTGTCTTCTTGTAGATGGTTTAATCCGATTTCTTCGTATGAACAAGTTATAACATCATTTAAGGCTTAGTGTGTCTGAACACTTGCATCAAATACAAAATAAAATCATTTGAGTAATTAAATTGTTGTCTAAAGGCCCTTTCTCACGTTTAGCACCGTCGTAAACTTGTAAAAAAGTAAAAGTAAGCACAAAGTCGAGTTTTGCAATCTATTAACAATTTATAGTCCAGAGGTATAAATTATTAGATATTGCACTGAAGAAAATGCATTATTACGTAATTATTACAGCAATCATTCTAGTTTGAAAGAGAAAATGTGCAATATACTAATATGACCTTCACCTATTCACCGCCAACTTTCCGCATACGTGATTAATTAATATTATGTGTATATTATATGAAATATTAGCCAGAAATAGTCATAGATCGGAAATTAAGGTAGATGTACCCATTTCAAGTATTTCGTTCACGTATTTAACAGGAAGTGAATCTGAAATTTTAAACATTCTACTTCTTTTACCTTGTGTAATAATAATGACCTGTAGGTGGATGAGTGTGTGTCTATTACACGTTGGCGGTCACGCAACTTTTTTAATATGTGAACAAGACGAAAATCTGGATAAAAGCTTCTCCGCCCTTGCGTTCAGATTTATTGATGGAGGGTCATGTATAATCAATAGTTTATTTGTCAAAATCTTTTCATTACTGCATTAGTGAATGTCAGTTGACTGAGTATAGATTACAAAATGATAAAATTCTACGCATCCAGTTTTTTTTTTATTAGGTCTAGTTTGGCAGCTGAATACCACGGTACTGCTTATTTTAAATTGAAAATTTAAATGCAAAGCATTTGAATTATTTATTTTAATACAAAAACAGCTGAAATTTTTTGTTTTGTCTCTAGATATTTACACAAATACTGAAATATTATTATTATTATTATTATTTATACGATCTATCCATCATGAACGTTTAACTATATTCTATTCAGAATTTCCGTATAGTGATATATCTATATCAAGCTAGTGGAATTGTGGTAACACAGTCTGCTTAGCATTCGGGAGGTAATGGGTTCGATTCCCGTTACTGTCTACCGTGTATGAGGTTTTTTCAGGGGATTTTTCTCATATACATGTAGCAGCATTTAGGCGAACGCTGGGGTAGTATCTTCCCCCTCCGAACTCTAACTTCGATCCTATGACCGCACCTATCTTTAATCCCACTATGCATACACGTGGCCTTTTCCATCATATATCTATATCAATACTGAAATGATATTAGTACTTATTATATAATCTGTCGATTAATAACGTTTAATTATATTCTGTTTAGAATTGTCGTAGGGTAATACATCTACATAAATGCTGAAGTCTTATTAATACTTAATATACAGTCTATCGATCATGAACATTTAACTATGTTCTGTTCAGAATTGCCGGAGAGTGATACATTTACACAAATTGTGAAATCTTATTAATACTTAACATAAATGATTTGTCGATAATGAACGTTTAGCATATTCTGTTCAGATTTGCAGTAGAGTGACATTACACAATGTCTAAAGTCTTGTTAATACTTAATATACAATCTATCGATCATGTACGTTTACCTATATTCTGTTCAGAATTGCCGTAGAGTGATATTTCTACACAAATACTAAAATCGTATTAATATTTGATCTACAGAGTGGCCGAATAGTGCGTGGGTGGAAGATTGTGGGTTTATTAAGGAATATTTCTAAAGTTTGTTGATGGGATGCGGTGGGGTTTCCTTAAGGCTACAAACTTAAATCGCAGAGTTTATACAACGCGATTTATATCAAAGTTACATTTTTTTTAATGGAATGCTCAATTCTAGCGTGTACTTGAGATTCAAGCACCAACAATCGTCTAGTCGCAATTCGTCATTTTACAAGTAACTAAATATCACTGTGATCACAAAACTTGGAAGATCGTAACTCTGTGATATTACTAGACATGAAATGTACTGGTGTAAACCAAATTCTCACATTCGAATTCTTCTTGTCTATAGGGTAATTACTTTGTCAATTTAGAAAATTTCTATCAATGGTAACTTGATTTTGTAACATGGAGACGCCATTTCTAAGCATTTATGCATCAAATGTGGATATTGTAGTTACTTTTCTAGACGACTATAAATTAGTGTATCTATCTTCGATAGATGGCTTTAATTGCGATCTGATTAATTTGCTGTATTTTTCTATTTTTATTTGGTATTATCTAGTAACCCACGGAAAATATACAAAACAGTATCACATTATAAAACATTTATTAAGTACAAAAACACATAAACACAAAACAAAATTACGAGCTAAATTAGAAAATGAAATAAAAAGAATAATTAAAAAAGAAATTTTAAAATTATTAATTTTACTATATACATAAATAAAAAGTGTACTTCGAGTAGGATTTGAACCGATGACCTGTACTTTGCTGGAATACCGCGCTAACCAACTGCGGTATTGAGATTCAAGCCCCAATCGATGTAAATTTTGTCTTTATTATATTTAGATTTTACATCAGTTCTACATACATAAAGACAAGACACAAGAAGAATTTGAATTTGACCATTCGGTTTACGCTAGTACATTTCATGTCTAGTAACATCGCAGAGTCATGGCCTTCTAAGCTTTATGATCCCAGCGATATTTAGTTCTTTTCAGACAACTACTTTTTGTAAAAATGGCGAATTGCGACTAAACGATTCGTTTTAGGTATTATGTGTGAGACATAAAGTTGCACTACAATTGACCAAAAAATCCAAATATGCAATAATATACAGGAGGTTTCATTTAAAAAAATGTAGCTTTGATATAAATCGCCTTGTATAAACTTTGCGATTCAAGTGAAAATATTTTAGGTTTGTAGCGTTAAGGATACCCCATCACATCCCATCAACAAACTTTAGATATGTTCCTTAATAAACCCACAATCTTCCACCCACGCACTATTGGACCACCCTGTATAATATGTCGATCATGAACGCTTTCCTTTATTCTGTTCTGTTCATTCTGTTCACAATTACCGTCGAGTGATATGTCTTACTGATCGGTATCAGTGGCGTACTGTTACGATACGGTTAAGAAACAAAATATAAATTTCATTAAATCCAGGGTGAATAGTTCTGTGGTACCAGGATAACATTATAAGCCAACTTATTGAAGTGCGAAAAGGAATCAATGCCTTAAGATTACTACCGTATCATTGTGGTTTGCACAATAGAACAGATGAACGAAAAAGTGGAACGACAGATTTATTGCAGATGTTTCAGAAGTTATGACCATTTTTATGTGAAAATTGTTGTAAAAACCATGTAGTGTAATGGGTAAAATTGACAATACTACTCCATTTTCATTTTTTTTCTCAATTTTTTTTGACAAAAATTATGAATTTCATACAGGGTATGTCAAAAATCAGTAAAAAAAAAATGTATAAACAAATGTTGCAATAAATGCTGAAATAGCATTAGTGTTGTACGCGTCCTTCAAAATAATGTGACTCGATGACATGTTCTCGAATTGTGCAACTCCCAACATTCATAGATCATACAGTTTTGACTATGAGTTGTAACACACAACAATAACGGAATAATAATGGAATCTCCAGTTTTTCCTTTTTAACGTTTTCCTATACTACAGTTTTGTTACGATTAAAACGGTTCATTGACCTTTGGTCAGGTTGCTATCGTTCTGGTTGACTCTTTTTTCATGGTACCAATTCCATCATAAACTTTACCAACACCCATGTCAGATTTGTTAATTAACCAACAGAAAATTATTTTTTGAAAAGTGATTACAACGCTGCTTAAGTCAAAATTCCTTAAATGATACATTAATTATTAATATTTTACCATATTCCTACGACTAACTTGGTTGAAAAATTATTTCAGGAATTCCAATTTCCTTAGCTAATTTGGAAAATCTTATTAACGTTAAAAGGTATAGGAAATGGTAAACACTGTTCAAACTTAAGTAAAATTTTGACTCGCGTTGTAGAAGATGTATAATCTAAAAAAAACTTAACAAACTAGAATACCTTAAGCAGTAACATTAAAAAAATGTTTTTTTGTTTTGAGGTACAAGGCGGTTCGTTAACAAGTACCGATTTCGATATCACGCGCACACATCAACACAGGGGCGCACTTACACACATTTGTCTCGGAAATTCACATTTCCCGTAGTGCGGGATATAACCATAGACTTCCGAATAATCAGTTCATTATTGTTTTTAAGTTTGAAAATTCACTTTTCTCCTCGAGTTCCGAATAAAACCATAATATATCTCTTATTAACTCTTATCCATTATTATTAAGTTCCATCAAGCAATTTCGAGAAATATTACTAATATGGATAAAAATTTTTTGGAAATCTAATTTTATTTAGAGTTTCGAATAATACCACAATAGAATCTTTAAGCGCTTAATAAACGTAATTATAAAGGTCCTATCAACAATTTCCATAAATATGCAAATCCATAGAATGCCGGTTATTTGTAGAATTTGGATCTGTTAATAATCCTTAATACACGTAGACTTCAACCCGTTATTATGGAAGCTCCATCAACTCATTTCGAAAAGTTTTAAATCCACATAGATGATTTTTTAGAGGTCCATCTTTCCTTCCGGATAGTAACATAAAAGATCTTTTAATAAAACTTAATAAACGTAGCTATCAAATCATTATTATGAAGGTTTTATTAACAATTTTGATAGTCTTGGAAGTCCATACGAGTGCAGTTTTCTGCATACAACTGTCAAAAATCTAATAACTCATAAAGCACTACATACATTATGATGAAGTTCCCATCAACCAAGTTCGAGAAAGCAAGTTCAACATAAAAGCGTAATAGATCTCTTAAGAACCTTATTTCAATCCATTATTATAAAGCTTCCATCAACAAATTTCGGGAAACCAAGGTCACATGTGTGAATTTTTTGTGAATTGGGAATTCACTTTCACGTAGATAAAAGCGTGACAGATCTCTGAATAACCCTTAATATACGTAAACTTTAATCTATTATTATGAAATTCCCATCAACCAAGTTCGAGAAACCAAGTCCACATCCGTTTTTTTTTTGTGATCTGGAAATTCACTTCTCATGTAGAGTTCCAGATAAAAGCGTAGTAGATCTCTTAATATACATAGATTTCAATCCATTATTATAAAACTTCCATCAACAAATTTCGAGAAACCAAGGTCACATGTGTGAATTGAGAATTCACTTCATGTTGTTAAAAACGTGACAGATCTCTTAATAACGCTTAATACACGTAAATTGTAATCCTTCTTAATTTAAGGTGCCCAGCGATTAAAATAAGTTAAATTCTCCTCAAGGTTCCATTTGGATGAAAATCGTTGACACGGTAGGGAAACCCAGAAGAAGATGGTGATTCTATAAGCAAAGGATATCTTAATTTTAGTGTACAAGCGGTTCAGAAAGCTTTTGAAGAAAACTCTTAACGCTTTTCAAGTATTGTAGCAAAAACTATATAATATTAAAGACATTGTAGAGAGTTTAGCGCCAAATGCAAATTACAAACAATGTGCGAAAGAACTGAAATTCAAGGTCTTGATGACCTTAAACTTGACGTAATTTAACACATGCTAAAGAAAATTAGGGCGATAAGTATATATTAGTGGTTATCAACTGTTGTGGACTAAATGATTAAAAACGACAACAGGTCAAGAAAATGTCAACGCCACGCAATCTTACAGGCAGATACAGGAAAATAATTGTACAATGCGCATTTTACTAAACTAACCCAGCGTTATGGGAGTCAATCACTACTACACTTATAGTGAGGAAAACGCTGAAACTGCGAAACGTGTTATTAGAACCATTAATTGTGCTCTATATGAAACGCTTGGCCTACAAGGTAAATACAAATGAATTGATATAATAGGTACTGTAACGAAAGATTATAACAATCGTAAGCATAGAACTACCGGAATGAAGCCAAATGGTATCGATAAACATACGCCGCTTACACACACAAAAACATTTGAACTAAACTAATGCAGCGTTATACAGTCAGTCATTACTCCACTTATAGTTCGAATGAGGCTGCAATTGCGGAACGTGTTATCCGAACCATTAAATGCGCTCTCTCTCTCTCTCTCTCTCTATATATATATATATATATATATATATATATATATATATATATATATATATATATATATATATATATATAATGTTTAGCGTATAAGGTAAATACAATTGTTATAATTGATACTGTAACGAAGGATAATAACAATCGTAAGCACAAAACTACCGAAATTAAGCCAAGCGATGTCCATAAACACACCAAGTTAGCAGATTACACGCACAAAAGCATTCAATAAGAATCGTTATTGTGTGGGTGACATAGTACCAATCAGTAAATTTAAATGTATTTTTGTCAAAAGAAGGCATGAAAGGAACACCTTACTGGAAAGGTTTTATGAATTACAGAAAGCAAGGCATCCTGACGTGTACCTGGTGGAAAAAATGCTTCGCTGTGAGAATAATAAGCTATTCGTGAAGTGGAGGGGATTGAATGAAAGATCCTGGTTCAATAAAGATTATACTGTTTTATAAATAAACATTTAACTTTGTGAAATAAACTACTTATATAGCCATAGCAATCGTTTTTTCAACTAAGGCTGTAGATTTTTCATGAAATAAAACACGTAAAAAATAATAGTATTTGAGTGCACAAAATACTACATTAATAAACAATATTGAATGCGCGGTGTTAATTTAATTGTTAATATTAAATAGTAATATTTAAAAAAAATACTCCTATCGCGGTAATTGTAATCTAGAATTAACTGTTCAAATCCCGAAATTAAGTATCAGTTACCTTACTGCTTAATTTAAAATGTGCAGCAATTAAAGTAAACTTAATTCGTTAACCTCATCAATTCGAGTGCTATTTTATACCAATTTAATCTTATTAAAACCGTTTGCTTATGATCAAAACAACCCTACTGCTATATATTTTCAAGGCCAAGCAATACTATTTAAGTAATTAAGGTTTAATTAGGATGGAAATGACAGTGTTCAGGTCCAGAAGAAGATAGTCATGCTATAAGTAAAGAATATCTTGATTTACGAGGGAAAAAACGTTTCTATCAAAAACTATATAAAATGAAACAAATTGTAGAGAAATGCAAACCATGTACAAATTACAACCCGTAAACGAATTGTAAAAAGCTGCCCGATAAAGTTTTAAACGAAGACAAATAATAATTAAAGGTTTTGATGACCTTTGACAAGCAGATATGTTAAACAAAATAAGTGCTATAAGTATATATTAATGGTTATCGACTGTTTTTCGAAATACTTGTGGACTAAAGCATTAGAAACGACAACAGGCCCAGAAGTTACCAAAGCCATGCAAACAACATTCAACGAGGCCGGAAACCTAAAAATTTGCAGACGGATGCAGAATAAGAATTCTACGTAGCGTTATGAAGTTAATCATTACTTCATCTATAGTACGAAAAAAGCTACAATTGCGGAACGTGTTATCAGAACAATTAAGTGTGCTCTGTATAAAACGTTTAGTCTAGAAGGTAAATGCAAATGGAATGATATAAATGGTGCTGTAATGAAAGATAACAATCGTAAGAACTACCGGAATTAACCCAAATGGTGTTGATTAACATACGAAGCTAGAGGTTTACACTCACATAAAAAAATTACAGCTAAACTAATGCAGCATTATGGAGCCGATCATTACTCTACCTGTAGTACGTAAAAGGCTCCAATCGCGGAATGCGTTATTAAAACCATTAAACCATATAACGTTTAGCCTATAACGTTTATATGGGTTGATATAATTGGTACTGTAACGAAGGATCGTAAACATAGAACTACCGGGATGAATCCAAATGATGTCGTAAAACATAGGAAGTTAGAAACTTACACTTACAAAAACATTGGATAAGAAACTGTATTGTGTGGGCGACAGTACGAATCAGCAACCCAACCCAATTGGTCTAGTAAATTGTTTAAGATTATGAATGTTCGCATTACTACGTACATGTTGGAGGGCATGGAAGGAACAACCTATACTGGGAGGGTTTTACGAATACGAATTACAGAAAGGAAAGTATCCTGGCGTGTACCTGGTAAAAAGAGTGCTTTGCTCCAAGAATAATAAGTTATTGGTGAAGTGGCAGGGATTTGATGAAAGATCCTGGTTCAATAAATACGATATTGTTTTATAAGTAAACATTAACATATATTTTGTGAAATAAATTGTTTATATAGCCATAGCAATCGTTCTTCAACAAATGTAGCTTTTACATGAAATAAAACAAAAAATAATTGTATTTTATTTTAGTGCACTAAATGTTACATTAGTAAACAATATTTAATGCACCATGCTAATTTAATTGTTATCAAGATCCTTTGTGTAACTTTAAAAAAGAGACTTCCGTCGCGATAATTATAATCTAGAATTAACTGTTCAAATCCCGAATTTACATAATTATAAGCACAAATTAATCCGGTAAGTTCGATACCCGTGGAACGAACTATACTTTCAGTTTCAGAATCTCTTAATTTAAGGTGTGCAGCGATTAAAATAAACTTATTTCGTCAGCCTCGTAAATTCGAGTACTATTTCATACTAATCTAATCGTTATCAAGACCTTTTGTTTAAAATGGAAGAAAAAATCGCACGTTACGGTAATTATAACCTAGAATGAGGGAACAAAACGTGTTATCAAACAAAAGTCAATTTAAATATTCCAAATGCATTTTATAGAATTCCTGTTATGGCTAGAATGAAGTTAAAAATTACAAAACGAGACTTGAATATAAACGTTAGCTGGAAGGAGCAATAGCAATAAATAATTACTAGAATAGCCGGCAAGTTGTGCAACTGTAGTTCAAGCGTAAAAGGTCAAACACCTGATTTTATTTTAAAAATTTATTTTCTTTTCGTTTTTACTTGTAAGTAAAATGGATTTTTAAAATGTCGTTAGGAAGTAATAAGATTACCCGCATTTGTTATTTTCTAAATACGTCGTTAAGCAGATTAAAAGTATATATTTAAAAAGTACCATATGTGGTACCGGCAGATTAATATTTTATATAACAGTACCATGCTGGTGGTAATTAATTAAACCACATGAGTTACTTCACTATTTAAGAGTTATCGTTACGATTGTGAAAATGTCGCAATGTGTTCACTGTAAATCTTTTTTTCATTTCTGGAATTTTTTGTATATTGGCATAACAAGACAGTAGTACAACATTAGATTGAAAGCACGTAGAATATTATGATGAAATAATATCGATTGTCAGATTAAAAATTGTTATTTTACCAACGCACATTGTAATTTGCATAATAATACCATTATATTATTATTGTATTTATGAAAACACTAAAACATTCGATTTAGTAATCAGGGCTTGTTATTCAAAATGAGATATTTTGAAATACGAGGGCATTTTGATAAGTCAGTGACTTTTTGAATAAAAGAGTTTTTTGTTCGGCAACTAAGCATTTCATTTCTCAACATAGTCTGCCTTTGGCTCTATACATTTAGTCAAGTGTTTTCCAATTTTTTTATGCCTTCAAAATAATAGGTTTTCTCGAGGCCCCCAAAATAGAAGTTTGTTTCAGTGATGACCTCTTCATTTCTTCAGGTTTGGGAACAGGCAATAATTGTAGGGGGCTGAATCTGGAGAATATGATATGAGTATCGCCGGTGATCATTTTACTCTTATCAAGGTAATCGATATGAATTCACTGGGTGAATCCCACAAAAACTGTGGCCATACCTTGTTGGCCGACATATTCACCTTGGTCTTCTTTGGTGCACGTTCACCCGGAGAAACCCACTGTTTTGATTGTTTCTTGGTCTCTGGTGTGTTGTGATGGATCCATGTTTCGTTCACGGTAACGAAACGGCGCAAAAACTCGTTAGGAGTGCGTCTGAACATCTCCAAAACACTCCTTTGAAGTGGCCACACTGTTGCGCTTATGCTCGGGTGTGAGCAATCGCGGCACCATTGCGCGGATAGCTTTTTCATGTGCAAATATTCATGTAAAATGTGATGTATCCGCTCAGTTGAGATCCTACAGCCTCAGCCACCTCACGCACTTTCATTCTCCGATCGTCTGATATCATTCCATGGATTTTATCGATGATTTCTGGCGTGACGACCGCTTTTGGGCGACTTGAACGTTCAGCGTCATTTGTGCTGGTGCGACTCCAACGGAACTAGAAATTGGTGGTGCAGAGTGCAGCCTTTTCGTGGTTTCAGTGATGGTTTTTTTACGCAAAAAATAATGTTTAATCAGCACACGAAATTTGCTTTTTTCCATTTTCGTTAAAATTCACGATGTTGTCTACTTTCAATTGCTGTCAAACACAAACACAAACAAAATTTGACAGTAGTATATTAATAATTGACAGCCGACGGGCGCAGTGTTGCATTTAAAATTACTGCGCGGGAAATTCAAAAAGTTATCAAACTGTCATAATATGAACGGAATATGAATGAATGAATTAATGGATAGTTTAAATAAATTAAGGGAAATTTTAATTAAATAATATGAAATGAAACAAAGTAATTATGGGGGTCCTAACCCCAAGGTGCCACCCTATACGAAGTTATTATTTCCTATATCTTTACTCGCCAACCCTTCAGGTCAGCGGTGCTCTGCCAGTCTCTAGTTTTGGATTAGGCCAATGTCTGCTTTGCACAGTCTTACAGAGAATGAACAAAGATAACATTCAAGGTATGGAATAATTCTGAAATACACGATAACGCAACAATGCAAATAAGCGTAGCAGAAGACACAAACAAAAATCCAAGCCAAACGAGGAGTGAAACAAGAAAACACCATCTCCTCAAAGCTGTTTACCTTATCATTGGAAGAGGTGTTCAAACAACTAGATCGTGATCATGACAAAGATAAACTCACATCTAAATCATCTGACCGTTCACTCATGACAGTAATTTTTTTTTATATGATTGTGGACCTGAACAGGCTAAATAAGGCCTATCGTGCTAAAGCACTCAGGAACACTTAGGAGGATGGATAAAGGGATAATGAATTGCCAATAGATGCCTATGAACAGCTACCTTAAATTTTCTCATATCATAAGTGAGAGGAAAACAGGAACTAGGGAGATCATTCCAGAGTTTAGAAGCCGTGTAGAAAAATGTGGATTGCGCCCGTTTGGTACGACAAGTGGAGATTTGTACTGCATACTGGTGATGTGATTGAGCGAACCGAGTGTTTCTCGCAAAGATAGCCGGAGATGGTATCAAAGAATGTAATTCACCAGCACAATAGCCGTTGTAATAACGATAATACAAAGAAAGAACTGAAACCATCCTTCTATGCTCAAGGGACTGTATGTGAGAAGTTAAAGACGGGTCATTTATAAGCCTAATCGCTCTCTTTTGAATACGATCAACGATATCGAGAGCGTATTGGGGAGCACTAACCCAAAGGTGAGAATTATATTCCAGATGAGGCCGAATTTGGGCCTTATACAGCAAAAGGAGTTGTCGAGAGGTAAAGTACTGCTTAGATCTGTACAAAAAGCCTATTTTACGAGCAGCTGTTTTGGTAGCTGACAGAATATGGTCAACCCATGAGAGATTTGAAGATACAGTCATACCCAACAGAGTAATAGAGTCTGAAAACTTAAGAACTGAGCCATTCATACTTACAACAGGAAATGATCGATCTTTTTTGGCGGACATAATGCAACACTGAGTTTTGTTAGCATTAAATTTAACTAGATTATTGCTTCCCCATTCGAGAATACTTAACAGCATAAAGGAACTGCAAGCCTACTAGAGGTGTTAAAAATAGTCTGAGAATGTGGGATTAAGGATAAACCTCAACAAGACAGCAGATGGAATAACAGCCAAATGACTGTGGAAAGTGTCATACTGTGGAGACCCAAAGAATGCCTAAGAAGCAAAGGAAGACCACAAAAGCGATATATGAACGATGTTAAAGAACAAGTAGGAAGAAACCGGCACCTAGCAGCAAAGAAAAGAGTTGAGTGGATGGAGGCGGACTGATGAGTAACATAGCCTTACAAACGTTTACAATAGTATTCTAATCCTATACGCAAGGTACATGTGTGAGAGAGAGAGAGTTAGATATGGAATTACGATAAGTCTAAAGGTTATATGCCTCTGAAATGTTTCAAGGTTAAATTCCAATGCCTTGCCTTTTTTTCTGTAATCGAGGTTTTCTAAAACTAGAACGAACTGAATTTAAATTGTTCATTGCTCAAGGTCAAATCCGCTTTGCAGGTTTCCAGGTGATGCCATTGAAAATTTTGAAGGTCGCATTTTTAGTAGAAACGGAGCCAAGGTTAATTGGAGCTCTACGTTACCTAATTGTAGAACCTAATTGCTAGAAACGAAAACACTGGTGCAATAGATACATTATTGAGATCAAAATTAAGACTGCTCGGAGGGTTGAGGTCTGAGCTAAAACATCTTCTTAGGACCATGAGGATCAAAACCACCCACCTCTGAAAGTGCTATCTAGATCGTCTCTAAAAGTGATCTCCAACTCCTGACCTGGACATATTTCTGAAGATAACGTCAACGTCTAATCTCAGGTTCTTCGCAAGGGAACCTAGAGATAAGGATATCGAAAAATGGAAAAACATGAGACCAAGAATCAAATTGAATGCTAAAAACAGTAGCTGACTACATTCTTAGAATGTAGGATGGTCTCCGGTAAGGTGTGGTTCGCAGAGGTTAAGATCCTTCTGTTAGCTAGTTTTTTTATAGTAAATAATATCAAACGGTCACGCTTATCTCAAAATTGGCGTAAGATCTGCTTCTCGGTGTATCCATGTGTGCATATTTTCGTGAAGTTGATATTGAGTGAGCGTTATCAACGTGTCATTGATGCACAGCAGCACCGGTCCCAAATTTTTGATAGTATTAAGATCCCGTAGACCCTCCTGGCTACGCTAGGACATGTATTTTTGGTTGCTGTGTGAACCATTTTTGGACAATTCTTCAGTAATCAATGGATGAATTTTTTCTTGCTGACTACAGTTCGAAGGTGAAACATGGATTTCCTTTGGACTTGTGCGGGACTTGTGCGGATCATCGATCCTCAGTAAATTGAGATCTTTTTTGAAAATTTTTTGTCGTTAAATATCACAAGTTTCCAATTGCATCCTATTTGCTTGCCAGATTGAAAGGGACGACACGCATGTATCGCTGTTATCAGTATTCTTCGTATCACGGTCGTTATAAATGGAACCTAGAACTCATCACTAATAGTGCTCATCGTCAAAATTGCCTAATACGACCTTTATTATTTTTTTAGGTTGTCACCTTTTTCGTTTTCTTGTTTTTAACGGGCGATTGGCTTCATCGGTGAACTGGTTTCGTCTACCAACTAAATCTTCAGGTTCAACGACAGATATGAAGATGCTCAAGATTATTTTTTTTATTGTAATATTGCCTCGATGGCCAAGAGCTAAATTCTGCTACCTATGAGTATTGATAAGTATTTAAGCTGAATTCTGCCCAACACCTATATTTGTACACCAATTTAGTTGGGGACGCGGCAAAATGAATTCTTTCATTGAATGAGCTAAATTCTGTGATCCATGAGTGTTGGTCAGCATTCAGACGGAGTATTGCCCAAAATCTATATTTATATGCAAGAATGTGGTCTATGAGTGTTGGTCAGAATTTGGCCAAATATTGCAAAATTGTATATTGCTAATTCAATTTCGTTGGAGTCTCGATGACCAAGCGTTAAATTCTTTGACTCATGTGTGTTGGTTAGCATTTGGGCTAAATTTTCCTCAAAATCTATGTTGATACATCATTTCCGTATGGGATGCAGCAAAACAGATTTTCTTGATGACCAAGAGTTCCGTAGTTCATTATTGTTAGTCAGCATTTGTGTGGAACGTTGCTCAAGTTGCAGTGTCACGTAAACCTGAAAGTGCAAAAAATACGCTATACAAGCGCCCACCTTCAAAAATGATTTCTTCGAACAACAATGAATTATGTAAAATCAAAAATTTACAATGTATTTAAACTAAAATACTTCAGTGGAATTATCCCGGTTAAAATACCTTCTTCAACGTATTTTATTTAAATATTTTTTTCTTGTTTTTACTTGAAAAATATTTTTAGTAAGAAAGTACAATCCCATGGCCAATTTAATACCTCTATTTCAGTCTTTTTATATTACAATCGCTATTTCACAAATAAACTGAAAATATTTTGAAAGTTATTAATTTTAGGTATAAGACACGCTTGATGAAAAAGAAAGAATATCAAACGAGGCATCGAATGACATGAACCTCATGGGGGGGGGGGGTCATTTACAAACAGTGACACGCTCTGTACATGATTAAAAAAGATCTGATAATTAAGAAATTACAAAATACTACAGGACCATAAACAATTTTCTGTCATTTTAAAATAAACAAAGGTTGCCTAACAAATCAGTGGTGGCGGCCGCAAGTGGGATATTTTTTTAAAAAACAATTAAATATCTTAGTGGAGTTGATCGACCCATTTCCACAGTTTTTGCTGTTTGAGCACGATGCTTCCGTCGTCAGAGTTAGTCCTGAGAAGGTTACCCTTTCCCTGTTTAGGTTAGGTGTTAGATCAAGGTAGCCTTTTTCTTTGAGTGCTCTAGCGATATTTTCTTTTTCTTTGTTCAGGTCCTTTTGTTTTGAGCATATTGTTTTTGCTCTATCGTACAAGCATTTTGCCACCTCTAACTTCACGTTTTTGTAGTGATTGGAGTTGTAATGTAGGTATCTCCTCGTGTGGGTAGGTTTCCTCTATACACTTGTCGTGAAAGTGTTGTCATTCCTGTATACAAGTTTCCTCCAGGAATGGCAGTTTTTGTTCTGACTCCAATTCGATTGTGAATTTTACGAGCACCGTCACAATGGAATTGGGGTCGGAACAAAAACGCACCCTCCATAACATTCACAATAGAATTGGAGTCGGAACAAAAACTGCCATTCCTGGATGTACTTGTACACAGGCATGACACCGCTTTCACGACAAGTGTATACAGGAAACCCACCACAACTCCAATCACCACAAAAACGTAACGTTAGGCTTGGTAAAATGGTTGTATGATAGAGCAAGAACAATATGCTCAAAACAAGAGGACCTGAACAGAGAAAAAGGAAATATTGCTAGAACACTCAAAGAAAGTGGCTACTCCGATCTAACACCTAACCTAAACAGGGAAAGGGTAACCGAAAAAGAAGAACCTAAATATACAGAGATATCATATATACAAGGTACCTTCAAATCGACCAGAACGCTCAGGGGAATACTAACCAAAACCTAACCATACAATGTAGATCAGAGTTCCACGAATTGTGTATATAACCTACCATGCGAATGCGGCAAAGTATGCATAGGAGAGAGCAGTAGACCACTCGAAAGTGAGAACGCAAGGGCGAAACAGAAAGATCAAGAATCGCCGAACATGTTTGGAACGAAGACCACCGCATCCAATGGGATAACAGACAGATAGTGGCCAAGGACGGAAACTCAAAGAAGCCACATAAATCGCACTAGCAGAAAGTCCAATAAGCCTAACTAGTGTCGAAATGAAACCCATATGGATTCCAATAATGCGCGAAGAGCTTAAGCGCTATACACCTGCACAAGAAGTTACGGCGCAACATGCGCAATAAAGAAAAAGTTGTATGTATATATATATATATATATATATATATATATATATTGGATTACTCAGTGGTTCAGCGGTAAAGGTGTCAGACTAGTAAGTGAAAATCATTTCTCTAACATATTTCGTGTTTATGCAATCTTCCGCCCCCTCCTCGTTTGGCGACCACTCTGTGTATAATCCAGCTTAGAATATAGCGTATAATTCGGCACAGAATACATTTGCTAGGGGGTTTAGTGTCCAAAACGTATCGTAAAACATGTTCCTATAGGTTTCACTTGGTGTGCTTTTTGGTTGTTGCGCTAGATCAAGTCGAAATATGGTATTAGGTTTATTCCATTGCGGATATTCAGTTGGTGACTGCATAACTTTATCGTGAAATATTCAATGGTTTATACGATCAGGCAACGTTAATATTTTTGTAATATAATTAAACAGTAGTCTGAGTCTTCGGAGATGAAGGGGTGGAAGACCTGACTCAGCATGTAAGGACTCCATAGGAGTGGTACGAAACGCATCTAATACCATTTTAATCCACTTACGTGAACTTTATCCAATCGTCTCAAATGGAATTGACGCGCATGCATAATCAATGGTTGATAAAACAAACGATTTATATAGTTGTAAACGAGTGCTTCTGTCTCCACATTTAAATGTGCTTTTGAAAATACTGTGTTTTATCGAAAATTACGCCCAGAATTTTGACACTTGTTTCAAAGTTTATTCTTGAGTTTTTAATATTATAAAGTATTTCAATAGGTCCTCATGAAAATATTACCGAGTAAGTTATTGTTATTAAAACATTAAACTCGGAAGTATTTCTATTAAATTATCCGAAAGCAGCCTATAAAAAACAGAAGGTTAAAAGATAATCTTTGAAAGGGTATTAAAAATGAATGTTGAATATTTCAAAAGTAATGTAGGATTCTTAATAAATTGAAGCCAATATCAAACAATCGCACCTTTTCATTCAATTTATGATGAAGATGTGTCACATAAAACATGAAAATATAAAAAAAAAACACTAGGCAAGTGTCCGATTTTAGCGACGAATAAACCAAGAGTGCCCTTACTTCCCTTCTTTCTGACAGTGGTACTAACATGTTTTGATAGTTGTTCTCAATTATAAATGTTAGGTGTACGTGTAATTATTATAAAAATTGTCTTTTTTATAAAGTTGTAAAGGAAGCAATTAAGCGGACCGTAATAACATAATGCAAATATAATCTACTGAAATTTATATCTTTTAACCTTACTTCGTGGAATTCTAATGATTGAAATATAATTTCACAATTGTTTTTTATACAAGTATTTATCTCAACGCATGTATCATTATCAAGGGAAAATATGTAAGTTAAATAATAGCAAGTACCTACTTATGATAACAAATTATTAAGGTAAAACAACAAACTTGATGTAAATTATAATTTTATGTTTAAAATATCTGTTAAAGGTGAGTATAAGATCAATCTGTTTGTTTATAAATTTCGAATACTTCCAAAACATCTAATTTGTCTTTTTTATTGCAAACGTGTAAAAATTCAATATGGTTTTGTGAAGTCATTAGGTGAATATTTACTATTAGAGATTTAATATAATTTAATTTGTCCATGTGTTAATATTTGCAACATATAATGTGTTCTCTGTATCTAATATCAAAGTTCCTACATCTTTGTCCAAGATAAACGGAATTACAGAATGTGCAGTTCACTTTATGAATACCCGACTTGAAAAGTTGTTACCTATTTACGTTAACCTATTTTCTAGAACTAAACATTTGATAACTGGGAAGATATATAGAATGCTCAAAGAAGATGGTTTTAAGAAGAAGCTAAAAAATGGTTTCGAATTCGAGATAACCTGCGTATTTACTTGAAGAAACTTTATTCTGAAGTTTTACATAAAGTGCAATTTATTGAGTTTGATGCATTTGACAATAACGTTAGGCAGACTGTCAGTTACACCAAACATAAAAAATACATTACTCAAAGAAATAAAATTCTGAAACTATCTAAAAAAAAAACACCATCAACACAGAATAAACATAAATCAGAACAATTACTAAACAATACATACACACACACACACACTTAAACCAATTAACCCATTATTCAAATAAATCTAAATCTTTTTTTCTTTTTTTTTACACCAAAAATAACCACATCTCATGATTGTAAACTAATAATAACACAAAACATCGCAACACCAACAAGCATGGATTGACGAGGACTGAAGAGGAGAAGGACTCCTGAACAGTCTACGATAAAGATATATATATATATATATATATATATATATATATATATATATATATAAGCTATAATAGGTAATTACTAACCATAAGCATGAGCATAACAAAAAAAAAGACATTTTGAAATCGGGCATTTATAAATTGAAGTGCACATCGTGTAATTCTATTTATAGTGGTCAAACACCTACGAACTTTGATATTGGATAGGCAAAACTGAATGAGATGTTACAAATATAAACACACAGACAAATCAAATTACGCCAAACATTTAATAGCAAATAATCACCTTACGACTTCACAAAACAGTACCTTTAATGAACGAACAAGTTGCTTTTATAGACTCACCTTTAACATAGATTTTAGATATAGAATTATAATTTACATTAACTGCTTGATATTATTTTTTTTTATATTTTCTTTTGATAATGTTACATATTGTATTGTATTGAGACATAAATATACAGGGTAGTCTAATAGGCGCACGTCGGTTAATAGTTACTAAACCGTTGTACCGCGCGAATCAACGAACATCCCCCAGGTACCCTACCTTCAAAAGTGTAATTTCAACTTATTTATAAGAGTGCAAATTCAAGAACAAAACAATCGTTAAGTGATTTATCTTGACCTTACTGACAATAATGTTACTATTACTCAAATTAATTGCATGCCTTACCTTTACTTTCCTGGCAATAATTAAAACATTAGAATTTATTTGCAAGTTTGATATTTAATTACTCGCAAACTTCAAATCTGATCAAATGAAGTGGCCGTCTAGTGGTAGATACGTTGTACTATGTGACTAAGATAGGCTGGACAAGGTTAAGTGTTGCATCATGTGGGGCAGGTAAACAATCAAACTACTCAAATTAAAATGAACGAGCTTTGCACAATGATGGTTCAACCCGTTAATGTACTATTGTGGGAAAGAACCACCAATAAAACCCACTTTATTCATAAATAAGTAATTGCACAAGTACATTAATAAATCAAATAACAAAAAAAATGAAAGGGTTAAATATGTAACAAAACACCATTAAATCAGGTTAAAGTAAACACAATAAAAAAAACCATGTAGCTACACCCACAATTGTGTCATAAAATCAGAATAAAAGACGTAATACCAAACATGTGACCCTTTAACACTAATCATGCCGGTCTTTAAGTAAATAATCACATAAAACAATAAGACAAATTACAGTACAACAGTAAGATTGCACAGGTGATAATAAGGCAAAGGCAAGGAGAAAAGAAAATAGACAAGGAATTTACACGTACACAATTGTTTAGTTACTACTAAAGCACAAAATACATAAGAAAAATTACAATAAATTACATATAAAGAGAAATTGGTTCGCAGGCAAACAATTCTACTTAACAAACTGAAAAAAAAGCTCATTAAACAAAGACTTAAAAGGGTAAGTTATAAATAGATCATAACATTGTGACCAATGTACAAGTTTGAGTGCGTTCGAAAAATACAGCGTTCATTTCTCAGGTTACACATTCATCTATACAACAATAAAAATAAGATTCGTGGTGTTTAATGGTCATCTGGACCCGGGGGTATGTACTCACTTGGCAATTGCCTCTTACAATTAATAACCGAGCGGTATCCTGTACTCGTTCACCAGGCCCACCTCTACACAAATGTAAACAACAAACAACAATGCTAATTTACTCAAATACCAGAGTGAGGGACCCCTGTACTGTCTTATATTTTAGCACATTTCAGCTTAATGAGCCCGCGTGCGAATAAGATACCTTTGCAAGGCCACGTTCGATTTTTAATAGGTTATATAGACTTGTAAAATTATTTGCAGCTAGGTTTAATTTATATAAACATACCTACTTACACTTGAATATATATATTTCTTTAATTGATTACAGACCCAATCGTTAACATACGCGGTTTAACTTCAAAAAGGGCGACTGTTATTTATAAATTAATATTTGAAAAACACATTAAAACTACCACCCGAAAGAAAACACAAATTCGCGTTGACTAATTCAAAAAAAAATGTACACGCAAGAAATATTTCAAAGAAAAACTGTTTACAATGAAGGTATTTAATTAACCAAATCGATCTGACTCAGTCGACCCTCTAACTGTAACTGTCTTTTTCTCTTATTTCAAACTAACTATCTTTACCCCCGCAATTAACCCACATTTTTCAAAAGTAATAAATAAACAAAAAATTATTACGTTAGAACAGTTTCATCTTGATCATTGAACGATATCTTAATTTTAAAAATATGCATTCGTCCGTAACAAGTGCTACATTTAGGTCTCAAGTTTCAACGTACCGACAAAGATATCTTTTGATCACGGTCTGTACCGGCACAATTTATTATTACATTTGTGAAGTTTTTATAACAAGAATGTGCATACAGCGACTTTCAAAGATTCGTTACACTATTTCAATAAAGGCAGTTCGAGCGAACATCTGTTTCTATCCTGTGTGTGTGGGTGTGGTTATAGGGGTGGGTGTGTGTGTGTGTGGGTGTGTGTGGGTGCGCGTGCGCGCGCGCGAGTGTGTGCGTTTGTGTGGGTTTGTGTTTGTGTGGGTGTGGGGTGTGGATGGTCGTGGTGGTGGGTGTGGGTATAGGGGTGCGTGCGCGCGCGTGTGTGTGTGTGTGTGTGCGTTAATTGATTTATTACAATTAGTAATCTTTTGTTCTGGTTGATTTGATTATTATTTAAATAAATATGATATAAATTCATGAAAATGTAAACTAGCACCATTATCACACATAATAGAATACTTATCTTTTTTGGGTTTTTTAATGGTGTATTTTAAATTATACAATCTATCGTTTCTATAACACTTACAGTTATCTTCGTCAGTAGTAATATCTATTAAAATTCTCAAGATGTTGAAAACAATTTTGTCAATGTTGAAAAATTAATTAATTAATTAATTGATGTTGAAAACGATTTTGTCAGTTGAAAAATTAATTTTTCTAACTTTGCCAAGATTTTTGAAATTATTATATATGAACAAATTTTTGTGTCAGTGAAAAATACGTTGTCCGCAAATCAACATGGATTTATGTCAAAACGCTCTACTATTACTAAACTCATGTGCATAACAACAAAAATTGTTGAAGCCATTGACGCCAGGAAACAACTAGACGTTATATATACAGACATATCCAAGGCTGTTGACCAGATCAACCACCGAATTCTTTTGATGAAACTTGATGATATGGGATTTAATACTAATTTTATTGACTTGTTTACGTCATACCTTTCTAATAGAACGCAATATGTTACTTACAATGGATATATATATATATATATATATATATATATATATATATATATCAAGTTCTTCTCCCTCGACTTCTGGTGTGCCACAAGGCTCCAACCTTGGACCCTTGTTGTTTGTTTAACATATACATAAATGAACTAATAGATAAGCTAGAGGATTGTGTACTCACTTACGCCGACGATATTAACAATTTTTCCATTTTAATAATGCTTCTGACTGTGATTTACTCCAAACTCGTTTAAATATTATAAAGGATTGGTGTCATGTGAATTAGTTGACTCTAAATATAACTAAGTGCCAAGTGGTCTCCTACTACACTCACCCCATGCAGTACACACTGTATCAATCGTGTAAAATTAAAAAAAGTGATACTTTTAAGGATTTAGATATTTTTTTCGATAGTAAGTTATCTTTCTCAAATCATATTGATGACGTGTGTTCAAATGCTCGAAAGATGCTTGGTTTTATTTTTCGTCAATGTCAAAATTTTAATAATATACATGCAATCCGAGTCCTATATTACTCATTTGTTCGTTCCAAGCTTGAATACGCTTCAATAATTTGGAATCCTAAGCACCTATACTTAATAGATGGTTCAAAGACGTTTTTTAAACGTTATAAGTGGACACTATCCTGAACGTCTTCTTAATTCAATAAATGAACGATCTTTACAGTACAGAAAAATTTTGTTAGGCATACAATTTTTGTTTAACTTAGCTCATAATAATGTCGATTCACCCTATTTACTAGCCACTTTAAATTGTAATGTTCCTCAGTCAGTTACTCGTATAAATGTTATTTTTTACTGTAAGGGTGCTAAGTCAGATTTGGCACTACAATCTTCATTAGCTACAATGTGTACCAACCTTAACAAAATATCCACCTTAATGGATATTAACTTCAACTCATTTCATACAATCTGTAATGCTGTTGAAACAATATAAACAATTGTTTTCCCTTTTCATTATAAAAATACTTAATTTTATTGTAATCTTGCGTCTATACCAGTAATTCACTCTCCTTTGTTTAGTTTTGTAATGTAATAATTTTTACTCGCTATTTAATTTGATAATTTTCTCCTGTAATTGGTGTATTATTATTGTTATTATTAACAGCAAAGACAAACGTAGTGCATAGAATATATGTATTATTTCATTCACGTTTAAACCATTGATATCGAACGAAATGTTTTCCTCACACATAACATAAAGCATTAAAATGACTATTTTGACTTGAGTAATGTTCCATCAATCTTTTCTGTTTGTTAAATTGAACGATTACACGCCACTTAAGTAAAACTAATTAGAAAAGTAGATCAGTTAAGTAAGCAACAGCTTCGAATGAAAGAAAACTCATTTATGAAAACGGCATAAAAACTGCATAAAAGAAGTAAGAGTGTTTTTCCATTGTTCCACTGTTTCGGTATCGTCGCAGCTGATGCATAAAAGTGGGTTAATAAATTATACATGCAAAATATGTGTGAGTGTGTGTTAATACTCAAGTAAAAGATCTTTTACAAAGTGTTCTGAAATAAATTATCATCGGCGGAGAAATATATTTTTAGCACTTTGTAATCGTTGACAGGTGCGATCTCCGATTGCACGTGCCTTTCATTAATTATATAAGCTGGAGGTGTTTTTTGATTATATCACTTAGGGTTACACCCCGCTAAGATAATGCAAACAAAAACAATTGCTTAAAAGACAAAAAGTAACAATTCGAGGGGGGTCACTATTTATATTTCTGCAGTCAGTTATTCGGGTCACTATATTTTTAGTTTTACGACGCGCGTCTTGATCTATTTTTGTAACAGATTTGGTTATTAACTTGAATATTCATAAAGGAAGTAAGTGCATACTCTCTTTTATTCATTTTAGCATCGCCTGGTTAATTGTAGAATAACTCGATAGAGGCGTTTCCCTAATTTCTATTATGTATAAAATTATTGCTGCCAGCAATTTAAATTACCTGAATAATAAGTAGTAGTTAGTATTAGATAAATATACAAATGTTTACATTGCGAACGTGTTCCATTTATTAAATACTAACCACGATTAAATTTAGTACTTAATGTTCGTTTGCTTGACCATATGTATTAAGGCGTATTATAAAAAAAAAAAAAAATATATATATATATATATATATATATATATATATATATATATATATATATATATATATATTTACAGGGTGACAATTTTAACTAAGCTTCTATGGATAACTTTGTTATTATAACAGCTACTGAGTCGGTTAAATTAGCAATATTGGGCAGAATTTCAAGACCAACCAAATGACGTTTTGAGTTTTGACCAGTGTTGCCAACTTTCGTAGTTATTTAGAAAAAACTAAAAATGAACCGAATTTTCAAACTCAAAGATCTTTGAAACCGTTTCAAATAAACCTAAATTCAAAAGAAGTAATTGATAGATATTTTTACGAACTTTAAGGTAAGCCTATTTTTAAATTTATTTTGCATTTCATTTTTTTTTTAATGGAACGTATAGTTTATTTTAGTCGTATTAAATAGCATATTTTTTACTGCTTTCAAAAATATATAGTTTACCTTATTTATAATAAGTAGTTTTCTTGTAATTTAATAAAAACTGTAAAGCTAAAATCGAGTATCAGTTTTAAAAAATAGTGCGCCTTGGAATGAAATAAAACAAAACAAATTTGACACTTGCATTTTTATTTATGTTTATTTTAATTAAATTAAAATTTAAATATTATTCCTTATTTAAAAAAAGGTGATTGTCTAAAAAATAAATATGGGGTATTCCTGTGAAGAAAAGAACGATATGTTATTTTGCTACTATATTTCTAATCGTGATGAAAATGCAGCGTCGGTAATTTATTTACAGAGTTACATGGAAAGAAGGCAACCTGCTAAAAGATTATTACATAAACTGGAAACTAATTTAAAGCAATACGGGTCTTTCAAAAAACCAAAAGACGCAAAAAAATTTAATGAAGAAACCAATGTAAATGTTCTGGCTTATAATGTCAAACCGACTGCATCTGTACGGGAAATTGGACTCAAATGTAATACGTCAAGAGAAGATGCACGCATAATCTTGAAACAAAATAACTTCAAAGCTTACCGTCACCACGTTGGAAATACATTGTATCCTGCAGATTTTGAAAGACGATTAAATTACGCTACCTGGTTTATTGAAGAGCATCGAAGAAACAATGACTTTTCTAAATCAATTTTGTTTACGGACGAAGCCAAGTTTACCAATAATGGTTTATTTAATAGAAAAAATCACATTTACTAGGCTCAACAAAGTCCTCATTTAACTGTAGAGAGACGAGATCAACATGTTTTCTCAATAAATGTATGGTGCGGTATTTTAGGTACTAAAATCATTGGTCCATATTTTTTTGAACAACATTTAAATGCTGAACGCTACTTAAGAAATGAATTTGAAAATATGATGGACGAAGTTCCATTAAATTTAATACGCGCTTTTCGTTATTTTCAACAAGATGGAGCTCCTGCTCACAATGCAAATGTTGTTTCAAACTTTTTAACAGAAAGATTTAATAACTGGATTGGTACTCGTTGTACTATTCCATGGCCTCCTAGATCTCCAGATTTAACCCCTCTGGATTTCTTTTTGTGGGGAACAGCGTTTATAAAACTAAACCACATAATGTCGAAGATCTAAAGATAAAATAAGAATCGCTATTGCAGCAATTAGCCCTAATACCTTGTTAAAAGTGCAAAATAATATATTACAAAGCTGTCGTATGTGTTAAAACCATGTAGCCATTTTGAAATTTTGTTGTAATTTAGTTGTAATGTAGTACTTAGATATTTCTTTTGTTTATAAATATTTATAATTGGTTGAAATTTTATAAACTTCAGCATTAATAAAGTTTTTCACAACTGACGCTTATTGTGTTATAGATTTCTTTTGTTTTATTTCATTCCAAGGCACTCTATTTTTTAAAACTGATACTCGATGTTAACAGTTTTTATTAAATTACAAGAAAACTACTTGTTATAAATAAGGTAAACTATACATTTTTGAAATCAGTAAAATATGTGCTATTGAGTAGGTCTAAAATAAACTACATTAAAAAAAAAGTAACTTTGTGTTATATCTCAAAAATGAAATGCAAAATAAATTTAAAAATAGGCTTATCTTAAAGTTCGTAAAATATCTATCAATTACTTCTCTTGTATTTTAGCTTTATTTGCAACGGTTTCAAAGACATTTGAGTTGGAAAATTTGGCTCATTTTTATTTTTTTTCTAAATAACTACGAAAGTTGGCAACACTGGTCAAAACTCAAAACGTCATTTGATTGGTCATGAAATTCTGCCCAATATTGCTACTTTGACCGACGCTGTAGCTGTTATAATAACAAAGTTACCCATAGAAGCTTAGTTAAAAATGTCACCCTGTGTGTTATATATATATATATATATATATATATATATATATATATATATATATATATATATATTTACTCAGTGTTGCCTTGTGTCCGCCAAAAAAGATCGATCATTTCCTGTTTTAAGTATAAATGGCTCAGTTCTTAAGTGTTCAGACTATTACTCTGCTGGGTATGACTGTTATCTTCAAATCTCTCATGGGTTGACCATCTTCTGTCAGCTACCAAAACAGCTGCTCGTAAAATAGGCTTTTTGTACAGATCTAAGCAGTACTTTACCTCTCGACAACTCCTTCTGCTGTATAAGGCCCAAATTCGGCCTTCCCAATACGCTCTCGATATCGTTGATCGTATTCAAAAGAGAGCGATTAGGCTTATAAACGACCCGTCCTTAACTTCTCACTTACAGTCCCTTGAGCATAGAAGGATGGTTTCAGTTCTTTCTTTGTATTATCGTTATTACAACGGCTATTGTGCTGGTGAATTATATTCTTCGATACCATCTCGGGCTATCTTTGCGAGAAACACTCGGTTCGCTCATTCACATCATCAATACGCAGTACAAATCTCCACTTGTCGTACCAAACGGGCGCAATCCACATTTTTCTACACGGCTTCTAAACTCTGGAATGATCTCCCTTATGATATGAGAAAATTTAAGGTAGCTGTTCATAGACATAGGCATCTATGATATATATATATATATATATATATATATATATATATATATATATACAGGGTGTACAAATAGTATTGCACCAAGTAGGACTATGTGGAAACGGTTTGACATTTGATGGGGTTCAAACCCACATAAATACCCATATTTTGATATAAGTTTCGTTTGTTTTGTGCGACTGGAGTTTGTCAGAGGCATCTTGAATTTTTTTATATTGTAACCTAGGTTGAGTTTGGTGTCATTTGACAGGTAATTGATTTAGAAATACACTACGGTATATCATAAGCTTATTTATTCTAAAATAACGAAGAAAATTAAAAAGCAAAATTAACTTTGTAGAGGGAACAACAACTTATACAAAAATGTAATTGAAATGTAGCATTTCTGTGTTCTCTACTGATTATTATCAATTTTAGCAATTTCTAATAGTCTTTATCCACTTTTCTAATTCGAACTGGTAGTAAATACTACAATACGATATTATCATAAGCTTGTAGAGTCGCATGTAAAATACGGTTTTTGTTCTGTGGGAATAAGTATGTTTATTTACTTATTTAATAGGCCAATAACATTAGATGGATTAGAAGCTCGAATTAGAATTGCGATCACAAACTTTCCTCCGGCAGGCATATTTACAGAATGCATTGGATGCTTTTGTTGATAGACTTAAATATTGCCAAGAAGTGAATGGACAATTTGAGCAGTTGTGATTTTCATCAATTAAGTAACCCAATTTTCTTGTTCAATTCTTTTGTTTTATTCACTTAAACTATTTGTTTAATATTTCAACTTTCTTCGTTATTTTAGAATAAACAAGCTTATGACACCAAACTCAACCTAGGTTGCCACTTAAAAAAATTCAAGATGGCTGCCTCTGGCAAAGACCAGTCGCACAAAACAAATGAAACTCATATTAAAATATGGGTATTTATGTATTATTTAACCCCACAAAGGTCAAATCTAAATGTCAAACCGTTTCCACATAATCACATTTGGTGTGATACTACTTGTGCACTCTATATATATATATATATATATATATATATATATATATATATATATATATACCGGGTGTCCAAAGCGTCATGCGACGTAAGATTGTAGCTTCGCTGTTGATTTTTCATTAAAATTATTTATACAAAAGTTATATGGTTCCAATACGTGCATAACTTAAAAATATTTTAGCACCCATAGGGTGATTCGTAAAAAGAGGGGGTATCAACTTTTTTATTTTAAATGGAACACCCTGTATATCATTACATTTTTGGATAGCCTAATGAATAAGCTTTCGAACAATGTATACATTTGTACATATAAAATACAACGTTAGAAGAAAACTTGGTCGAATTATTCTACCATTTTCATCACTCCATTCGTGAAGATTATGAAAGTTGAAAATTCCATTTCGTGTAAAGTACGATTCATCTGTAAACAAAATTTTATCAAAAAACCTATTATCGCCATTAAAACCATTCATAATCCACTCGCAAAATTCTTCGCGTAACGCAGGATCCCTATCTTGCAATTCTTGGACACGTTGAAAATTATAAGGCCGCAGAAGTTGTTATTTCAATGTTCGGTGAACAGTATGCTTTGGTGTGTCAAATAGTCTTGCCCGTCTTAACTGCAGTGTTCGAAAAAATTACATAAAATAGAAATAACGATAGAACTATTAATGTAGAAACATATTTTATGTAATATACCCATGTCGATATTCAACTGTTATTGAAACATTTGTTATTTATTAAGTATTAAAGTTCTGTGGTTATTTCTATTTTATGTAATTTTTTCGAACACTGTTGAATTTAGATATGAGTATGTTACATGAAATATGTTCAGAGTTTCTCAGAGAACTCAAAAACGTCATAATATACTTGGGGTTCCATAAAAAAAATGAAAAAGTAAATTTATCTTCTACATGGGTCACCCTGTATACATGTGTGTTACGTCAAAAAATGGATAAAAATGGTACATAAAACACTTAAAATTTAAAGCAGAATCCAAAAATGAAATAAAAAATAGGTGTTTCCATTTGAAAAAATGAAGTTGGTAGTCATAAATTGTTTTTGGGCCACCCTGTATACATTAAATTAGCATCGAAAAAATCGCTACAAAAAATTTAAATCGACGTGTCCGAGCGTTTTTCCATAAAACAAACCCCTAATTTTGAATTTAATGCGGTACTTTTGGCCCTCTCTGTATATAATAAAGCACGGTAGAGCGGCTTGTCAAACAGTTTAATTCGACAGGTTGTTTAAACCAAAATCATGTGAAAAGTAATTAGAGAGAATCCAGTTATCACAGAGGAAAACAAAGTGTTAGAGTGTGTCGCAATAGAAACAAAATCAAACACATCCGTTCGATCTTTAAGTACTCAACTTGACATTCCTAGAAAAAGCTGCCGAAAAAATGATTAAAATGGAAGGGTATAAAAGTTTCAAAAAAAAAATGTGCAAAAGCTACAGAACGATGATGACGATAAACGAATGTTTTTTTGTCAGACATGAGCCCATTACAAAATTATTTTTACTGATGAGTGCAGTTGTTTCTTGGACGAAAAGTGAATTTCAAAATGTTAGAGCTTAAGGAAAATTCTAGACTTTTAATGAAGGTCACAGTCAGATAAAAAGAAACTAAACATTTTTGGAATTTTAACAAACATATAGGACCTTACTTTTTGATGGTAATGTAACTAGCACCTTATTTGAATTTTTAAAATGTAGTTGCGCCAGCCATTGAAGAGCTCAATTTGAATCAAGTATTTATGCGACGGACAACGGCCATTGCATTGGTACTTAAACGCAGTTTTCCTAACAATTGATTGACTGGCCTTGCAGATACCCGAATTAATGCATTGGACTTTTTTATGGGATATCTAAAGAATTATTGACCTAAAGCCAACAAATTTAAATGAACTGGCAAAATTGTTGTTAAAAAACATTACTGTTGGTATGCTGAAAATGTCATGAAATGTTTTACGATCGTTTTCATTGCTCGGTGTTGCTGGTTTCAATTTTAACATTTATTTGAACATCTTTGTAGTATTGAAGCATTTTTCATTGATTTTCCCTTTCTAATAGATATTTTCCCTTATTTATTTTTTAAAAATGTACAATTTAACGATTTAACTAATTTAAAATAAATAACATCGTAATTAATTGGTTGTGAAAATGTTTTTTTATTTAAATGTGAGATTTTAAGTTTCATCAAAATTGGGCAATAAATAAAAATTTGGTTGTTTTGTAAAACAAATCGAGTATTAAGTGAAAATTTTTAAATATCACATTTTTTTAGGAAGGATTTAATCTGTAATCTCAGCCTCTATCACCTGAGCTAGTTGCAGATAGTCGAAATTTTCAAAAAGTCCTATGTGTATCTTTATTATATATATATATATATTATATATATATATATATATAATGTGAAAGTGACAACTTTTGCGTTTAATTACATCTTTAATTTTACATCATGGTATGAAACGTGCCTATCGTACTTTTTTACAAGTGTTGAAAAGGGAATTAAAAATTTGTGAAGGCCTGTGTTAAAAATCACAAACCAATTGAAAACTAAGACCGCAATACAAAACAAGCGTAAAAACAACAAAGTTTTGTTGTTCCATGACAATTAAACACCCAATGGTAAAGAGCTCTTGGATGGTTTTGGATAAAGTTTTCAATAATTTACAGCCCGGATTTGCCAAGGACTAAAGATTTCACACAGAGGGTATTAAAATTGTACCACGTTATGATAAATGCCTTAATTTAAATATTATAGAAAAATAGCCTGAGTTTACCTTCAAAATGTATATAATAAAAATTGTTTCTTTACGTTGATAATGTGTTATTTAAAAACTTCTGTTACTTTCTGGACAGCCCTGTGTGTGTGTGTGTTTTTATATATATATATATATATATATATATATATATATATATATATATATATATATATATATATATATATATATATATATATATATATATATATATATATATTAATCTAATGTAATATTATTTGGTCTTTTGATAATTGTATGATGTCCATCAAAAGGTAGTAATAATGATTCTTAGAGGTTGATAATTAATTTAAATAATTTTTTCTCTATTAGCAAAGCCATTAGCGATTCAATATGAAAGCACCAAAATGTATTAGTGGAATGTCCTAAATATAAACGTAAAATCAAAAGCATTTTAATTTAAGTTGTCCATTTAAGATGCCAAAATATCGGTTACATCTGACACTATTGCATGTTATCTTACAATGTACTTTTTCCTGAATGTAAGGTCAGCAATAAAATTAATTCTTGGTTTATTATCTAAGTTGAGACAAATTAGTTCAGGGGTATAATTAAGCTAGGTATAGGCTTTGAAAAGATGTAAACGTTTTATTGATGTATTAAATAGGGGTGAGAAGGCTCCGTGTGAAACACCCTGTATATTTTGATATGGGCGAATAGTACTCTTAAAGACCTAACTTTTATCTAAATACATTGATACCGCTAAAATTTATATTTATATTTCCATTTTTTCATTTTCTATAATTATTTTATAACGTAACGATTTAATAGAGTGCCATAATTTAAAAACAATAAAACAAAATTTTAATATGTCGATTAGGTGTATTTTAACTTTTATTCAAAACTACTTTTTCACTACATTTGTATTTAGAAGAAAACTTGGTCGAATTATTCTAGGATTTTCATCACTCCATTCGTGAAGATTATGAAAGTTGAAAATTCCATTTCGTGTAAAGTACGATTCATCTGTAAACAAAATTTTATCAAAAAACCTATTATCGCCAATAATCCACTCGCAAAATTCTTCGCGTAACGCAGGATCCCTATCTTGCAATTCTTGGACACGTTGAAAATTATAAGGCCGCAGAAGTTGTTATTTCAATGTTCGGTGAACAGTATCCTTTGGTGTGTCAAATAGTCTTGCCAGCCTTAACTGCAGTGTTCGAAAAAATTACATAAAATAGAAATAACGATAGAACTATTAATGTAGAAACATATTTTATGTAATATACCCATGTCGATATTCAACTGTTATTGAAACATTTGTTATTTATTAAGTATTAAAGTTCTGTGGTTATTTCTATTTTATGTAATTTTTTCGAACACTGTTGAATTTAGATATGAGTATGTTACATGAAATATGTTCAGAGTTTCTCAGAGAACTCAAAAACGTCATAATATACTTGGGGTTCCATAAAAAAATGAGAAAGTAAATTTATCTTCTACATGGGTCACCCTGTATACATGTGTGTTACGTCAAAAATGGATAAAATGGTACATAAAACACTTAAAATTTAAAGCAGAATCCAAAAATGAAATAAAAAATGGTGTTTCCATTTGAAAAAATGAAGTTGGTAGTCATAAATTGTTTTTGGGCCACCCTGTATACATGAAATTAGCATCGAAAAATCGCTACAAAAATTAAAATCGACGTGTCCGAGCGTTTTCCATAAAACAAACTAATTTTAATTGATTTTATGCGGTACTTTTGGCCCTGTGTGTGTGTGCGTGCGTGCGTGCGTGCGTGCGTTGCGTGTGCGTTGCGCTGTGTGTGTGTGTGTGTGTGTGTGTGTGTGTGTGTGTATATGAGGGCTGTCCAGAAAGTGACAGACGTTTTGCGCTTGCGCGGCAGTGGGGAGGGTTAGCGCTGCCATCTTGGCGTCAGAGTGTTCCTACGTGCCTATCGTACTTTGTTTACAGTGGAGTGTTGAAATGAGCGCTGCAATTGAAAATCCCGCCAGTTGTGAAGTGCGTGCTGTGTTGGCGAAAAATCACAAACCAATTGAAAACTAAGACGCGCAATACAAAACAAGCGTCGGGGAAAACTTGGCAACATAGTTTTGTTTTTCCATGACAATGCTTGCCCAAACACGGCCAATGGCACCCAAGAGCTCTTGGATGGTTTTGGATGAGAAGTTTTCAATCATCCGCCGTACAGCGATTTCAAGCGACTACCAATCTGTTCCCAGCGATAAAGAGTGGCTCATAACGTCTGTTACTCCGTTACATAACCCGGCTTGTAGGCGGATGTTACGTTACAAGCGATGCAAACCACTCAGACTGTTTGAGCGACCGGTGATAGTAAAGCCTGTAGTGCATGCCGTTCGCAGTTGGAAAGAGTATTTGTTATATTAGTTATTACATTATTTTCGTGAAATTAAAATTATATTGTTAAAATCAAACAAATAATTAAAAATCTTACCAAGAAGATGACAAAAAAATTCTGGAACTCAACACAGATATACCAGAAGAAGTAATTAAATGTTTTTCAGCAGCACCTATATTCGAATGAAATATTTAAATCATAAAGAAGGTTAGCATGATTAGCCGAAAAAGTGGTGATTTAATTACCGACAAAGTGCAACGCAAACTAAGAAAATTGTTAAATAACTCTTAGCTAAACAAATAGTAAGAAACATCGAATTTAAACGAGTTCTGACATTTCAATTCAAATTTGTAAATCAGAAGTCACAACATTACAAATGTCTATTGTAATTCCAGTCTAATACAAATTAAAAGTAGTAGTAATTCAAACCAAACGAAATTCAAAAATTCATTTTAGTATTTTTTGCGTTGCTGCTAAGCAGATAAATTGAAATTGAATAATGAACTACTTAATTTTTAAAATGTACATTTTAATTAATACGGTTAAATAACATTTATTATTAATCTGCGTTGTTGTTTGTAATATACTTACGTATGTCCTTAATAATAATAATGGTTTGCCTTATTGTGTCATTTCGTTTGAAAACAGCATACCTCTGTTTACCACAATAACATATGAAGTACGGAACTCCTACATTTAGTGAAGATAAATATTGCTTGTTCTTTTAATTAATTAATTATTACTAAGTTGCTTTTACATTAACGATGATAATTTATATACTAGTTATTGTTATTCCCATAAATGCTCTAACGCCTAGCTTAAAAGTCGCTGACCGACGTCACACGGTGTTGACCTATAAGAGGGTTCTCAGCTGACGAGGCAACGTAGTAGTATACAGACCGTGGACGTGGCTCACTAGCAACGCTTTGACACTGACGCTGAACTGCATGCCGGTGTAAACCAGTGGTTGAACTCGCAGGCGGCAGATTTCTACGCAGAGGGTATTGAAAAGATTGTACCACGTTATGATAAATGCCTTAATTTAAATGGCGATTATATAGAAAAATAGCCTAAGAGTTTACCTTCAAAATGTATATAATAAAAATTGTTTCTTTCACGTTGATAATGTGTTATTTAAAAACTTCTGTTACTTTCTGGACAGCCCTCGTGTATATATATATATATATATATATATATATATATATATATATATATATATATATATATAAGCCCATCGGTAATGTAATATTATTTGGTCTTTGTGTTATAATTGTATGATGTCCATCAAAAGGTAGTAAGTAATACAGATTCTTAGAGGTTGATAATTAATTTAGGAATAATTTTGCTTCTCTATTAGCAAAGCCATTAGCGATTCAATATGAAAGCACCATTTAAATGTATTAGTGGAATGTCCTAAATATAAACGTAAAATCAAAACGCATTTTAATTATCGAAGTTGTCCATCGTTAAGATGCCGAAAATATCGGTTACATCTGACACTATTGCATGTTATCTTACAATCTACTTTATTATTAAGTGTTAATAAGGTGCGAATGTTACCTACTAATTATGTGGTATAGCCGTTTAGCACAAAAATACATTTAAATTGGATGGATTGAAACTTAACATTAAGTTGGACCCCCATCAAGTAAACAATTAACTATGCTAATTAAAAAGTATCGCATGAATGTTACTATTATTTACAATTGAAATATCTAAGAGAAACGCCAGACACCAAATGAAATGCGAAACGTGATAACACGAGGCAATTAATTGATTCTATTTCGCACAGGTACTTAATTGGATGCGTACGATAATTGCGCTTGATTTTCATCCTAAATATGAGTATAATGCACTTCAAACTAAACAGCACGTAAGTTTTTAAACTAAGGTGCTCTTAATTTTAACTCTTTACGGAAATTGCGCTTAATTTGGATTCTAATTATTTGAGTATTATAGGATTAATGAGGCTACTCAAGACAAATTCACTTCTGCTGGATAAGAAGCATACATTTTTCTACAAACTAGGTGCGTTTAATTCAGAACTTAAATATAGGTATTGCGTATATATTCACAAACCATTGCATTGTTTTTCTTATAAAAGCTAGTTTTAAACTTAAACGGTAATCCAATTTTTATAACAAACATATTTAAATTCGGAACGTAAATTTTTGGTCCCGTGAGCAAGGTCTCCTCTAACAACAAAGCCGATATATTTTTCTGTACCCTAACTGCATTCAATTCTGAACTTAAATTTAATTTAGTCGTACATAACATGAAGACGACACATTTCGGCTGTCCCAAGCAAAAACACAGTAAGTGCCACTGTTTTGAGAAAACGAAACAAACGCGTTTGAACTTGCCTGCACAGGGTGAGTCAAGCTCAACGGGACGGAATCTCCTGAGAAAACGGCAAGAAATAATAAAAAGTAGCGACTACAATTTAAAATTAATCTCACATATACAGGGTGTTTCAAATTTGAGTAACATCAAAGTTATGTTTTTTTTAAGTGGAACGCTCAGTATTTTATTAAATTTTTCAATTACTTTTTAAAAAATAATGTTAGTTTATTAAAGGTACCTTATAGCTAAGTTTGATCGTTTTCGATTTATTTGACATTTTGTGAAATACAGAATTCTTGAAAATAATTCATTGCAGCTTATCAAGTCAATCTCAAGCTGTAATTTTGTTTATTATTTATTCTATACTTTTCAGGTTTTCTGTCGGTATAATTACAATAATACATTTTATACAGGGTGTTCCCGCAATTGCTTTAATTTTCATCATCTTTTTTGTGCAATTTCTTTGTTATTTTATATGGAACACCCTGTATTTTATTACATTTTTAATTTACCATGCAAAAATACAGTTTATTTGTTAAGGGTTTCGTATGCCTATTTTTAATACTTTCCGAGTAATTTGCATTAGGTTTACTAAAATTAGTGGATTTTATTGTTTTAATACAAAATTTATAATAAATGTTCAATATAATGTCCATTTTCACGAATGCACATTATTATCCTTTTTTCAGATGATCTTCTCACATTCCTTAGCATGTCAGGAGTTATCGTGGCGAATGCATTTTGAATACGTATTTTCATCTCTTCGATTGTTGTAGGATAGGTATTAAAAACGATTTTTTTAACGTGCCCTCACAAAAAAAATCCATTGGTGTTAGATCACGTGATCTTGGGGGCCAATGATAAGGACCGCCTCTGCCGATCCATTTTCCTGGGAAATGTTCATTGAAATAGTGTCTTACATTACGCGAAAAATGTGCTGGAGCGCCGTCTAGTTGCAACCACATTTCTCTTCTGACATTTAATGGAATCCAAAAATTACTTCTTAAAAATCTAATAAAATTTCTTCCGTTTAAATAACCACCAAAAAATGTGGCCCTATTACGTATCCTCCTACTATCTCCTCATAAACATTCAGAAACCATCGATTTTGATGAGTTGTTGTTCTGTACTGGTGGTTACTTTCAGTACTGTAGTAGTAAAAATTATGCCGGTTAACTAGTACATTGTTATCGAAAGTAGCTTCATCGGTAAATAGGATTTTGTTTAAAAGTCTTCTTCTTCACCTTTTTTTTCAAGAAATCGTAAACAAAATTCAAATTCCAAAATTTAAATCATATTAACACGATCTTCTAACAAATACTTCTTCATTTTATGGTCAATGACAAAAACTAGATATGAAATTAGCAATGCTTTATTAACATTAGCACATTTGACAGATACTAAATTAAAGTCACAGCCTCCGTTGTGAATAAAATACAAACTTGATGTATCTTTAGTAAACCAATACAAATTACTCGGAACGTATTAAAATATACATACGAAACCGTTAACAACCATCGAAGACATGAAAATACGTATTCAAAATTCATTCACCACGATAACTCCTGACATGCTAAGTAATGTTAGATCATTTGAAAAAGGATAATAATGTGCATTCGTGAAAATGGACATCATATTGAACATTTATTATAAATTTTGTATTAAAATAATAAAATGCACTAATTTTAGTAATCTAATGCAAATTGCTCGAAAGTATTAAAAATAGGCATACGAAACCCTTAATAAATAAACTGTATTTTTGTATGGTGAATTCAAAATGTAATAAAATACAGGGTGTTCCATTTAAAATAACAAAGAAATTGCACAAAAAGTTGATGAAAATTAAACCAATTGTCAGGAACACCCTGTATAACAATTTATTATTGTAATTATACCGATAGAAAACCTGAAGAGTGTAGAATAAATAAACAAAACATTACAGCTTGAAATTGACTTGATAAGCTGCAACTAATTATTTTAGGAAGACCTTTAGTAAACTAACATTATTTTTAAAAATTAATTGAAAAATTTAATAAAATACTGGGCGTTCCATTTAAAAAACATAACTTTGATATTAAATTAATAATAATTTTAATAACTTTGATATGTTACTCAATTTGAAACACCCTGTATATGTGAGATTAATTTTAAATTGTAGCCGTTACTAATATACATATGCCTGTAAAAGGACTTTTTATTATTTCTTACCGTTTTCCACAGATTCCGTCCGTTGAGATTGACTCATCCTGTACAATTGGGCTCATGTTCAATATTCCAAATATCTTCTGTTGGTTAGAGAACTGTCTATATTTTTTACTGTCAGATTTTTTATAAAATTTCCATAAAAGAAATTTCAAATTTTATTCACTTACTGGGTTTTCATAGTTTTGCAGACTGCCAAGTTTTCATAAATTTAGCGTGAAACAGAGTAACTGGGAATTTTCTAATATCTCACCGAAAAGTTTTATATGTCTCAATTCAGTTTAGCAGCTTTTATGTGTGGCGTTAACACAAGACAGTACTTAAAAACACCCATTTTACAGCTTCTTCATTTTCATGCTCTAATTGCAAAATCTACGGAGTTGGCAGGTTCCTCAAAAAAGCCTGTCTATTATCAGGCGTAAGCTTGGTAAGCTTTGTTAGAATAACTTCCTTTTTTTCTTTCTTAATACCACGATGATTTTCAATTATTTCAGGTTTCATTTCTATATTGTATCTCTTCTGTAAAAATCTAATACAGTGTACACGCTTTGGTCAAAATCTGTCTTGTATTTTAAGTTTCTTGATTTTTTTGTGAAAACCACTTGTACAACATCCGATAACAGAAAATTCTGTAGATTTTCATTCTCTTTTCGAGGTTGTCTTCTCTTTTTGTTCCATTTTCTAAATTCTGTCATCTGATTCTATCATTTTCTTGAAAATCTTAAAATCATAAAATTACGAATTTTGTCATGCGGCGTTCAATATTGCCATGGATTGAATTATATATATATATATATATATATATATATATATATATATATATATATATATATATGGCCCTTGGTTAAGTAATTTATTGTTATGGTTGCAGGTCAATCTGATTAGTTAACAGCTACCATTAATGCGGTGCACAAAAACCAATTCTTATTGTCAGCCTAAAATATGAAGTTGGAGACATCCCGTTCGCAACGAATTACGGTCAGTATTGCATCTACAATACCTTGAGCTCTACGATTGGCAATAACTTCATTCCAAACAGCGCAGTAGCTTTCAAATTTCGAATTACTCTTCAGTGTTGAGAAGGTTTCGTTAAACGCTACTAGGCGGCTCGTGAAGAAGCACTTTTTAATAGCCGGCATTGTTGGTAATAACAGAACTTTCTACAGATCGATGGAGTAAATCCTCACTGAATCTTCCTCTGGAAGCTCCTTTTGGAGGATATATTTGTTGGTCGCCTTTTTTGCTTTCTGTTTATGAGCATTCCAACCTTGCATTAATGATTCAGAAACATCTCGACAGCCATTCTCTGCTTCTTGCTCTAATATCATGCAATTAACACAAGCATCACTATTGGGCAGATGCAGAGAAACATTCAACTCCTTCAAGGTTTTCCTGTATGTTTCTCGGCCGGGATACTTTGAAGGTTTATAAGGCTGTGTGTGTTGCTTGATGATATGTCTATCTCTTGTAGTTTTTGCATGACTTCCTTTGTTATCTTTTACTAATTCGCAAATTGGTTGTTTTTTTATTACAGAATCATTTGTATACCCAAGTGTATTCAAGAAGAATGTGAGCACACCTGAACGCTTTTATCATCTTTGGGCAGAAAATATTTTCTATTTTCAGTTTTACATGGCGTTGCTTTATTTTGGTGCTACACGGCGTTTCACACTGACCACCATAACACTTGATTCCAATAATTCTCCCATCCGTGAAAAACCGCGTTTGCATTTCATCATATAGCCTTGAGTTTTCATAGAATGTTTACCCTTGTCTCTTCTTATTTTGGCTTCGTGATTTAATTTTTTCTCTGCTCTCACTTGCGTTAGTAGTAAGGGGACACTATCCCCTCCACTTTTTTTACGTCACAAGTCCCGCCCCCTTTCACTTTTTTATATGCCCACGTGTAGGACGTGTTTTTTCACCCCTATTTTTTTACATACCCACGTGTGAGAACCGTATTTTCAACCCTTTTTCATCCCTAATTATTTTTTACACACCCACGTGTGAGACCGTATTTTCTACCCTATGGTTTCTTTTCGAGGGTCAACCCTAATTAGAGCCTTTTTGACAGTAATTTTGCACATTCTCACGTGAGGGGCTGGGGCTGGACCTGGAGCTAGGTCTTGGACTTGGAGTTAGTCTTAGGGTTATTTTTGATGGTCATCTAATTAAGGTCCTTTTGGCTATATTAAGAGCAGTGTCCCTGGAGGTTAGGCAAACGCATACGCATACAATGTTGGAAATTGCATAATTAATAAGATATTATTATTAAAATTGTCGATCCTATTGCTTTAAAATGGTCATATGCTATTGGATGATATTTTACCTATACGAGAAAACGTTGTATTTCTAATAAGGAGGTTTTCGTAAGACACGTGTAGTACACTTCGCAACTTATTCTCGGGCCTTCGCCCCAGGCGGGAAATGGTATGGGAACCTAACCTTATTAACCGTGTAGGGCATAATTACGATTGATTCGTGCGTATATAGCGCATAATTACGGTACATAGGCATATTCGAATGTTTGCAATAACTTTTATTCTATTAGTGCAAGCGCAAAATTTAATTTTAACGGCACTTATTTATCAAGCCCAGTAAAAAATGTATTTATACAGAAATTCATGGGTACGTTTAGTTAGCTACGTTGAAATTATTGTAGTTCGCGGATTCGTGAAATTAGTGTTCGTATTTCGCGCATAAGTACGGCGTATTCACATGTCACAATTAATTATACGGCAGTGTTCTTGAAATCAACCGTGTTAAACCTTTTGCAACATCCTATTGGCGCGAGTTCAAAACTAATTAAATAATTTTAAACAGTCCATATAGCGCATAATTACATCACATTGGCATAAAATTAATTATTTAGCAGTATTTGTGAAAGTAGCAATTAATTATACAGCTGAGTTCTTGAAATTAGCCGTGTTGGAATTTATGCAATAACTGACATCTTATTCTCACGAGCGCAAAACTTAATTTTCATGACACGTAATTTACCAATATTTTAACGGCACTTAATTATCAAGCACCAAAAACAAAAAAATTGCCATATTTGAATTGTTGGAACGCGCTTAAAATATAATTTTAAGCAGTTGTATGTAATGCATAATTACGGTATATGCGCTTAATTTAAAATTAATTATTTAACAGCATTCGTGAAAGTAGCCAAGTTCAAATTTGTACCATATTTTATATGCGCAAGCGTGAAACTTTTTAACGTTACTTGATTATCAATAAAAAAAAATTAATTTATACAGAAGTCCATGGACTCGTGTAATTAGACACGTTAATATTTTTATAGTTCGCAGTTCGTGAAATTAGCCATATTTGAATTATTGGATGCCTCTCAAAATGTAATTTTAAGCGTACGTAAACTAGGCATAAGTACTTAAATTATTGAAAGAACGCGCCAAAATATAATTTTAAGCATGCGTAATTAGCGTACAATTACGGCGCATTTTGATAGGTCAGAATTAATTATACTTCGATATTCGTAAAAATAACCGAGTAGGGCATAATTACGGTTTGATTCGTGCAATTATATCAATTTGCGCGTATATAGCGTATAACTATGGCACATTGACATAATTTAAAAATTATACAGCAGTATTCCTGAAATTAGCCGTGTTCGCATTCTTTTAATAACTTTATCCTATTGGTGCGAGCGCATAATTTAATTTTAATATCACTTAATTATCCAGCACGCCAAAAATGTATTCACATAAGTCACAATTAATTATACGGCAGTGTTTTGAAATCAACCGTGTTAAACGTTTTGTACTAACCTGCATCTTATTGGCGCGAGCGCATACCTTAATTTTAACGTCGCTTACTTATGAGCTACCAATAAAATTGGGTTCGTGTAAATAAAATAAGGATCGCAGAAACTCATGGATTCATGTAATTAGTCACATTAAAATTTTTATAGTTCGCAGATGCTTGAAAATACCCATATTTGAATTAGTGTGATTCTCTCAAAATATAATTTTAAGAGTGCGTATTTAGCGCATATATAAGAAAAATTAATTTATACAAAAGTTCATGGACTCATGTAATTAGACACGTTGAAATTTTTATAGTTCGCAGTTGCGTGAAATTAATCATATTTCAATTATTGAAAGGTCTCAAAATATAATTTTAAGCGTGCGAATTTAGCGCATAATACGGCGCATTCACGTTAGTTACATTTTATACTTCAGTATTCCTGAAATTAGTGGTGTTGGAATTTTTGCAATAACTTATATCCCATTGGCGTGAGCGTACAATTTTATTTTAATAACACTCGACTTGTGCAAAAGTTCGTGGTTTCGTTGAATTAGTCACGTTGAAATTGTTTCGGTTTGCAGGTTTGTAAAATTAGCCATAATTAAGTGTAGAGTAGCATTTCTGAAATTGGTCATGTAGGAATTTTTGCAATGACTTGCATCGTATTGGCTCGAGCATAAAACTAATTTCAACGGCAATTAATTATGAAGCATCGAAAAATGAAAATGTACAGAACTTCGTGTAATTAGTTAACTACTATCAAGCAAAGAATTTATACAGAAACTAGAAGATTTGTGTAATTAGTCGCGTTGAAATTTTTATAGTTCGGAAATGCGTGAAATTAACTATATTTGAGTTAGTGGCACGCTCTCAAAACATAACTTTAAGCGTGGACATTTTGCACATAATTACGACGTGTACACATAAGTACCACAGTGTTCTTGAAATGAGTCGTGCTTGAATTTTTACAATGACTTATATCCTATTGGCTCGAGCACACACTGAATTATCAAACACTGAAAAACTAATTTATGCAGAAATTTAATCAAATTAGCCGTATTTGAATTATTGGGACGCGCTCAAAATATAATTTTACGCGGTCGTATATAGCGCATAAGTATGGGCATAATTTAAAATTAAATATTTAGCAGTATTCGTGAAAGTAGTCGTGTTGGAATTTTTACAGTATCCCAAGTGCATTTTTAACGGGACTTAATTATCAAGCAAAGAAAAATTAATTTATACAGAAGTTGTCGGATTCATGTAATCAGTCACGTTGAAATTTTTATAATTCGCGGGTTAGTGACATTAACCATATTTGGATTCCTCAAAATATAGTTTTAAGTTTGCGTATTTAGCACATAATTACGATTAATCGCTATAGTTCGTATATGCGCGAAATTAGTCATGTTTGAGTTCGTGGCACGTTCTCAAAATATAATTTTATGCCTGCATATTTAGTTCCTAACTATGGGCCATGCACATAAGTTAATTGATTATCCAACAGTGCTCTTAAAATTAGCGTGGTGAAATGTTTGCTATGACTTACATCTTATTGGCTCGAGCGCAAAACTTAAGTTTTATGGCATTTAATTATCAAGTACCGAAATATTGATTTATACAGAATTTCGTGAATACGTGAAATTAGCCATATTTGAATTATTGGAACGTGCGCAAAATATAATTTTAAGTGTGCGTATATGGCACATAATTACGACACATGCACAGGTCATAATTATTTATAGCGTAGTATTTCTGAAATTAGCCGTTTAGCGCATAATTACAGTACGTAAGTTTAAGGCAAAATGAATTACACAGCAGTTTTCGGAAAACTGGTTTTATTTGAATTTTTGCAATAGTTTACATCGCATTGGCGCGAGCACAAAACTAATTTTAACGGCACTTAACTATGAAGCAACGAAAAAGGTAAGATATGCAAAAGTTCGTGGGTTCGCGTAATTAGTTACTTATTGGAACGCGCTTGGTTATCGAGCAAAGAAAAATTTATTTATTAATAAGCTGGCGTATTCATGTAACTAGTGACATTGAAATTTTTATAGTTTGTAGAATAGCCATATTTGAATTAGTGACACGCTCTCGAAACATAATTTTAAGTGTGCGTATTTAGCGCAGAATTACGGTGCATGTAGGACAGTATTTTTGAAATTCATTGTGTTGGCATTAACTTACATTCTATTCGCGCGAGCACAAAATTATGAAAGCCGCATAGAAGTTCGGGTAATTACTTAATTATTGGAACGCGCTTAATTATCAAGTTGCAGAAGCTCGTAATTAGTCACGTTGAAATGTTTATAGTTCGCAGATGCGCGAAATTAGTCATATTTGAATTAGTAGAATTTTCTTAAGTATGATTTTAAGCGTGCGTATTTAGTGCATACTTCCGACGCATGCACATAAGTCACAATTGGTCATAGAGCAGTGTTCTTGAAATTAGCCGTGCAGGAATTTTTGCAATGACTTATTGGCGTGAGCACATAACTTAATTTTACCGACAATATTTTAACTGTATTTAATTATCATGTACATATTTGAATTATTAGAACGCTATCAAAATAAAATTTTACGGCGCATGCACATAAGGCGCAGTAATTATACAGCAGTATTCCTAAAGCTAGTCGGGTTGGAATTTTTCAATAACTTATATCCTAGTTATGCGAGCGCAAAACTTAATTTTCACAGCACTTCATTAGCAAGCCCAAATAAAATTAATTTGTACAGAAGTTCGTGTAATTAAACACATTGAAATTTTAATAGTTCGTAGATTCAAGAAATTAGGCATATTTAAATTATCGAAATACGCTCAAAATGTAATTATACGTTCGTATTTGCAGATAATTACGACGCATGCACACGTCACGCTGAATTTTACAACAGTATTTCTGGAATTGGCAACTTAATTTTCAAGCACCAAAAAAAATAATATATACGTGGGTTTGTGTAATTAGTTAATTATTTTAATGCGTTCAAAATATAATTTTAATCGTGCGAATATAGCGCATAATTACGGCACATACATGTTCATAATTAATTATTTAAATTAGCCGCGTAACATATAATTACGGTACCTGAGCTTACGAGAAAATTAATTTCGTAGCGTCGTGATGTTTTCTGTGCTAAATTTGTTTCATTATTAATTTCTTATTGTCACACAATTTTTCTTATGAATTACATCCGACTCGGGTTAACATAACACTAATTTCAACGGGAACTAATTAAATGCACGTGTAAGATGGTTAAAGACCAAACGGAACAATGTTCATATGATAAACAGCAATCGGGACCGGCAATTCACGATTGGCATTAAAATTTATTTCGTGTAAATTTTCTGCCACGCATCCAGTACTCTCGTTAAAGTCCTTTTGTGTAATTGCACGAGTGTATTTTTCGTTTTTTTTTTCGCGTTACGTTGTCTTTGAGAGAAATGTACTGAGTGTAAATAAGTAGTAAGTCGCTCCATCATTTTTTTATTCTAACATGATAATCGAAAGTGGTGGACTTCCGGTATTACCGGAAATGACACAAGAATTTGATATTTCATATTGTGTTTAGATTACGCGATTAAATGTCGCTTTTGGTATTATTTAAAATTATGTTGTTTGATTACAGCAATCTTTTCTAAATATATCCTTTAGGTCAATAACTGTTCTATATTTAACAAATTTACACGTTAAGTACTTGTTTGAAGTGCATAAACAGAATTTTTTTTTTGCTTCTCAAATTCTTTGTACACCTTCCTTAAGGTTTGTATATGCAAATTTACATTCGTATATAAAACGTCCGCAATTTATACAATCTACAGCGCGTTCATAAATCACGATCTAGAAAATACAAAAGTAAGTATATGTAATTATAAAGGTAATTTGGATTATTATAACGGTTATCTTATACAAATCTTAGTACTAGACAGAACGGAAGCAATCCAGACATGGTTCGTATTGCAAATAATAATATAATAAAAAACAAATGGCTCACAAGGTTATCTTCCTCCATTTTTAATTTAAAATTTGTAATATTAATTAATTTATGTAGTGTAAATTTATCTAAATGCTTTGTTTATAGCAGAAATCAGAATGCTTGAAAATATTAGGTTTGTGTAGATACCGGATGATCTATGTTTTCTCCAAAGAGCGTGGAAAATATCAAATTACTGGAAATACGGAAACGATAAGCTTCACACTTAAATCTAACGAAATTTTATTCAAGTTTAATTGTTTTTTACTTATTTTTGCATTCCATATTAAAAAATATACCTAGTGCTGGTTATAAATTTACGAAAAACACCCTAATATTAATATTATTTTATGCATTAGTTGCAATTATTTACTCTATGCTTTTATTCAATAAAGCGTAATTCAACTTGTACAAATGTTAGTAGTTAGTGTGTTCTTTGTACTAATGTCAAAGTTTCTTATTGCTTGACCTAAGTACACTTAGTTACAAAGTGAATAATTTTATTTATAGACTAGATTGAAAAAACTTCTCTTTGTGTAACAGCGTTTTATTAAATATTTTTTAAAACATTAATTTATATTTTGGAATTTTTGATGATTTAAAAATATTGGACCAATTTTAATAAACTCGTTGGAAAGAGTATTTATTGCTCCATCAAATCCATCTTATGTCTAATTTTTAGTGATGCCGCTTTTTGATATAATATCAGAAAATTGCAAAATTCTCTAAAAAATTAAATGCAATATGACTTTTTTTTCATAAAAATGAGATAAAATCATCCCTAAATAGGTTAGTGAAAACAGCATGTCGATATCTTAATCCTACCCTAATATATCGAAGAAAGAAAATTTAGATATTATAAATTTTAAAAAGTCGATATTACACCAGTATTTATTCTTATTTATTTGTCTTTTTTTCAAGATTCAATGAAAAATTTCATCATTTTATCATTTTTAAATAAAAGTTTTCATGATTTCAAAAATTAAATGTAATAATATGATAATATTTATTTTTGAAAGGTATTATTCCAAATTTGCGGGATTCATTTTATTTATCAGCAAGTACCCACTTTATAACCAGGGCTGAAGAGGAGAAGGACTCCTGAACAGTCTACGAATAATATATATATATATATATATATATATATATATATATATATATATATATATATATATATATATGAAGTTGGATGTTCTTCCGGGCTTGGTCTCGCGTAGATTCTCCTCCATTGTTCTTAAAAGAACCGACGTTAAAATGACGACGTTTCGGCATAATCTAATCTGCCATTTTCAAGTCTTCGTGTTCTGCTCCTGGTAACTCGAAGTTCGAGTTACCAAGCCCGGAAGAACTTCATATCCAGCACTCGCGGAAACCTGAAAATTAACATATATATATATATATATATATATATATATATATATATATATATATATATATATATATATATATATTGAGATGTTCAGAAAGAGGTAATAGAAGTATCGGACAGCTTATATGACATTTGGGTCATAAAAAGGGGTGATTTCTAGCTCGATACAAGTGCGAGACTATATTTTATATAAATCTGGTTCACGATGTGTTTAAAATAAATTTGTTTGATATAAATTAGTCTGAATATCATTTGCTTAGTTTGGTTTCATCATAAAAAGCAATTTGCTGCTAACAAAATTGTCAAGAATGTTAAATATAACCATTTTCGTAAAGTCATTTTAGTATTGCAATTATTGCAATAAAATTCAATTTTACAAGGGTAATTTGGCAAGTGAACACTTTACAGGTGTTTAAACATGGACTATATAGTTAGGATTATGTTAGGGATAGTGTATGTTTAGTTTTTGAATGCAGGAAATACAAAAATTTAGTAAAAGGGTTATAATATGGACAGTATAGACATTTTTCGCACATATTTTTGGAAGCGAGTTAGTGACAAAAATTATAATACAAGATTCACATTAAGAACAACATATAGAACATTATGGCATACAGACATTTATAGTGCCGTACATTTTATAGTGAAAAATTTCAAAAAGAGTGTTAGACGATGAGACTTTTTCAATGCAACATTATATAACATTATGCATTGCAAATAATTAGTGAGAATAATAAAGACAAGTAGTACAAACCTTAAACATAAAATTTTAAGTGTTAAAAACATTTTTAAATATAAATTAATTTCATTTTTAGATTTAAGTTTGGTTACGTTGTAAATTTTAGGTTTTTTTACATAATTTTGTACTTTTTCCACATTATTAGACTTAGATTTTGCTCTTAAAGCAAATAATAGATGTTCTTTCTTAATATGACTGTGTTTTTATAAGGATACAGCGCTTTTCTACGCAAAATTATGTTAAATCTGAGGTGAATTTTAGACAAAATTACAAAAGCTAATAAATTTCTTTAAATTAAATATTTCCAACACGAAAGATATGTATTCTTGCGTAAAATGTTCTCAGAATTCCATGTTTGCAATTAATTTTAGTATAGATTGTAAGTGTAAATAGTTATAAGCTTATTTATGTTAGATTAGGTTACTTCGTTTATTAGTGTTAGGAATTATAGCTTGTTAGGTGTCTTTTTATTCAAAATTTTACGTAGTTTTCATTTCCGTTTTTAATTTTCAATTCCGATTATGCATAAGAAAGTTACGGCCAAAATTCCATTTATGTCCAATTTGTAATTTTGATCCACCAATCATATCCATAGTTACTTTTGCAATATGGCTGTAAAAAAAATGAATTTTTTGTAACAACCAGAAACATATAAAAGCAAGCGCTCAGGAAATCACTCTCTCTCTAGAATTTGTTCAAAAGTGTAAAAGGTTAAAACAGTGTTGTGAAATTTGTGTTTTTAAGAGTAAGTTCATAACCTCATTTAATTTCGTCAAGAAGTTTTACGTTTCGAAGAATATTTTCGAGAGCACTTGTTTTTATATCGACGGTTAGAAATAAATAGTTCGGTCTCCGATACCTGTCGTTTTTTTGAAAAATAATTTTGTTCGGTTAATTGATGTTACGATTTTGTGAAGATTTGTTTTTGCGTTTTCCAATTTAAATTAATTCTTGTTTACCAAATTAAAATCCATTTTTTATTTGGTCAAAGTTTGTTTTATTTCTTCGGACAATTCCTTTTAAATAAAAATTATTATCGGTAGCTAAAATAAAAGTGTTATCAACAAAAATCTTGGATATTTAAACATATATTTTAAACGATATCACTCATTAAGCTGTAAAATCATTTAAATAAAAAGTTACCGTAATAAATAAGTGTTTGGAGTTTGCCGTTTTTGGAGAAAACATCTTTAAGCTTGGAAGTTGGTGTCTTCGACAACCGAGAACCGAGATAGCAGTTTTGGGTATTGGTAACAACTGTAACCGAGTAGACATTGCCTGCATCCAGCTGGAGTATCCGAAGACATCAATCAACCAACAGGGAGGACAGTATATGTGAGTCACAAATTTAACAACCCTACTTATTGTGAATATTCATTGATATTTTCCTGCAATTTATATTTGTTATATGTATGTTTTTGGTTAAGAATTTTAAATACTTACTTGTGTAAACACCTGTAAAGATATTAATTTCTTTTCTTTTTCTAAATTTTCATTTTGATCCAAACATTAAATTTTCTAAATTAATCATTTGACATCTTTGACAGTTACTAATTTCACGTAAGTTCATAACAACGCATGCGTTTGATAGCAAATTACATTCAGAATTAATTTCATACTTTCAATTCAATTACATAAAGGATATTTCTTATACACATTTACAGATACGAAATTTTTAACTTCAACTAAATTCCCTGAACTCTATCCCCATTTGAGATCCTGAGCTAGTCCGGTGCAATAATATAATAAAAAGATTTAAACAATAATATTTCAACCATATTTCAACATTTAAAATTTAAAATTAATCTCAAACTAAATAAATTTATTAATATTATTTCCCTCACAAGCTTGTAAGTCGTCAACATCCCTAAAATATATATATATATATATATATATATATATATATATATATATATATATATATATATATATATATATGGATTGACCAGGGCTGAAGAGGAGAAGGACTCCTGAACAGTCTACGACAAAGATATATAGGGGATGCTACATCACATATTAACACTCGAACGACCTTGATGTTGGACCTCGTGCAACCAGTGAGGATTGGTGTCAGACCAATAATGCATATTATGCAAAGTAACGTTTCGATCACTTTTAAAAGTGGTCTCATCCGTCCAAATAATTTCTGATAAAAATCCTCTATTTTCCCTGATCATTCCCAACATTCAATGACAATAATCCATTCGTCGGTCAAAGTCTTCGTCATGTAAGGCTTGATGTAAAACCATATGATACGCGTGCATTCTATAAATTTGAAATTACAAACACATTGTGAAGCATGTAAAGTACTATTTTCAGTGACATAAGAACTTACCTATGATCCTTTAAAATGTTTCGTAGTTCGTCACATATCCAACTCGAGAGAACATTGCTCTCGTACTAACGTGGGGATTCAATGACACGTATGCTAAGACTTTAACTATATTGTCATCCATGCTTCTAGCCGAGTCTCTTCCCAATTTCGAAAGTGTCCAGTATTACGCAAATTTTGCACTAAACGCGGAAAAATTCTCGCATCGCGTAGACGCCGATCTGGATATCGAGCTCACTATACCCTCAAAATATTCAAAATATACCACAATCATATCAACAGCTGCATCATTTGTAAAATACATTATGAGTAGTTTTAAGGACTTACTTGTGCAATAAACATAACTTACACTGTCTTGTCAAATTTTAATATTTATTTACAAGTTGATTTTAGGTATTTGTTGTTTCTCAATGGCATACTCCACATGTTCTGCCTATTCTGCACTTGTAGATTCGATGCATTGAGTATTATGCCCCTACATGTTTTTTTTTTAATTTTTGAAATTATGAAAACTTTTATTATTTAAAAATTATAAAATGATGAAATTTTTATTGAAACTTGAAAAAAGACAAATAAATAAGAATAAATACCGGTGTAATATCGACTTTTTCAAATTTTATAACTAAATTTTCTTTCTTCGATATTTTAGAGTATGAATAAGACATGCGGTTTTCAATAACCTATTTAGGGATGATTTCATCTCATTTTTATGAAAAAAAATCATATTGTTGCATTTAATTTTTTAGAGAATTTTACAATTTTCTGATATTATATCAAAAAACGCGCTCTAGCGGCATCACTGCATGTAAGATGGATTTGATGAAGCAATAAATGCTCTTTCCAACGAAACTAAGTTTATTAAAATCAGTTCAGTCGTTTAGGAGTTACAGCTGTTTATTTAAAAAATCACTGAATTACCCCCACCACATTATTTTGATAGATACGCCAAACAAAAATTATTCGAATAAAGCTGGGCTTTAAAACGCATATAATTTTGTGGATTTCAGTAAAAAATCACTTAGTGTTTAGGATGGCGGTTATCTTGCAAATATTTTCCACGGTCTTTTTGGCCACTTTAGTAATAAAACTTTTACCGCAACTCTCTTCGACGAATAGTTTTTGAGAAACAGTACTCTGCATTCTTATCTGGCCACCCGGTACATGGCTACAGGCTCATATTTAGATTCCGAACAATAACAGGTTACAATATCACTAACATGTAGTGGTTTAGATACAAGGATGTAATATTTCTGGGCGAAGGTTACAGCACTGCATGGAATAACGGCGACACGAAACACTAAGATACAAAGTTATAATAATTATACAGGGTGGGTATGTTTTGCGTGGACGGAGGATTGCTTCTTAATTATTAGAGATATCAAAACCAATTTGGGTGTGGTAATACACGATCATTGGACCTACGTTCTAAAAATATTTAGGTATATACAGGGTGATTGACAAAAATATGCTAACCCAAACCTGAAACTGTTTTTTAAATGGATTCACTGTTACATTTAGAATAAAAGTAAATTTGTATCTGTTTCACTAACCGTTCTGCAGATATCGTCACTTTAGTACCAAAATAGAGTTAACTTTGGAACCACCATGCGAGCGTTGTCACCACGATTTTGTAAATGTGTTTATACCACCGACTATTAATAATAGTCTACTAACAAACAAACTGGGAACTTTTTCGAAAACATGTAAAACTATACAGAATGATTAACTAAATGTAATTTTTCTCAATTTTTTCAAATGCAACACCCTGTATATTTTTTCACCTTTCGATTCCCCGTGAAAAGTAGATACTAATTGATAATAGGTTTCATAGCCATAAGACGGACCCTTCTTGAGACTTTGACGCTTTTACGTAAAGATATTCTAAAATACAAATTCACTATGACGATAGAATTCAACAAAGCAAATCAGGCAGGTTACCCACTCGTAATAAATAGGAACAATTGCATCTATTGTTTTGACGTTTGTAAAATCATTAAAATATTGTTCAATTAGTTTGTGTGTTTTTGGATTGTCGTCTTGTCAATTTTTGTATAAAATGAATTTTTCCAAAGAAGAAATGGTCAATATGATCTTTATTTATGGCGAAGCACAAAGAAATGCTTTACTGGCTACCCGTTTGTACTGTGAACGATACCCAGAGAGAATACAGCCGCAAAAGAATCGTTTATGAATGTAGCTGAGAGATTTATTTAATTCTGGAAGTGTGTGTTATCGCAAGCGCGCAAAAACAAGCCCAAATGAAGAAATTGAGTTTCAAGTTGTGGCATCTCGTATAGAAAATCCGCAAATTAGTACCAGAGAGCCAAGTACACACCTAGACCTAAATAGAAATACAGTTCGTAGCTTTATTAAAAAAAACAAGTTGCATTATTATCATATCGAGCAACATCAATCTTTGAGTGAAATAGATTTTCAAAATCATGATTCATCCTGCCAATGGGTAACTGTTAAAGTCAATGAAGAACCCAATTTTGTTAATAACATTCTATTCACAATAATGGCAATATTAGTATACATAACTATCATCACTATTCAGATACTAATTCACACATCTTAAGAGTTGTTGATCACCAGCATCGATGGTCAGTTAATGTGTAGAGTGGTATAATCAATTTTGATGTGGTTGGTCCTTTTTCTTTGATGGGAGTCTTACTGGAGAAAGTTATTTACAGTCTTTGGTAAATGATTTACTCGAGCTTTTAGAAAATATCGAGGTAGATAATATCCGTACAATGTGGTTTCAACTGGATGGCGCTCCTCCACACTATGTAATCAACGTTAGGCAATATCTCGATAGAAATTATCCTATGAGGTGGATAGAACGAAGTGCAAAACTGGCCGGCCAGATCACCGGATCTTACGCCCCTTGATTTCTTCGTTTTCTACGTTAAAGAAAAAGTTTGCCAACATCCTCCCACCACAAACGAAGTTATGAAAAATAGAATTAGAGCTGCGTTTCAATCCATTTCGCTTCTAATGTTGCGAGTGAATCTTTCGTTTACGGAGCGAATTCCAAAGTGTTTAGCTAGGCGTGGTCAGCATTTTGAACATTTTTTTTTCGTTTATGTTTACTTGTTCAACTTATTTTTAGGTGTAGAGATTTATTTTATTGTTTAGTTATTAATTAAGTTTTCCTATCAGTTAAAGTATTTATTTTCCATTCGTATTTTCTTATTTGCTCTGGATTTTCAAATAAAGCGTCAATATCTCAAGAAGGGTCCATCTTACGGCTTTGAAACCTATTAACAATTAGTATCTACTTTTCACGGGGAATCGAAATGTGAAAAAATATACAGGGTGTTGCATTTGAAAAAATTGAGAAAAATTTCATTCCGCGTAGGTTAATCATTCTGTATAGTTTTACATGTTTTCGAAAAGTCACGATATCTGCAGAACGGTTAGTGATACAGTTACAAATTTCTATACTTCTATTCTAAATGTAACAGTGAATCCAAAAAAGCAAAAATATATAGCGTGTTCCATTTAAAAAACAGGTTTGGGTTTGCATATTTTTGTCAATCACCCTGTATATACCTAAATATTTCTAGAATGTAGGTCCAATGATCGTGTATTACCACACTAAAATTGGTTTTGATATCTCTAATAGTTAAGGAGCAATCCTCCGACCACGCTGTAGACACCCACCCTGTATGGTAATTTCGAATAATATTGATATGATTGGAATCAAAATGTTTCAGTAATTATGCGTAACTGTATCTAATGTAAAATTTAGATAATTTAAACTTAAATCAATTCTATTTTAACCCTTTATACGACCAATTATGGCATTTTCTAATTTTAGGTTTTTTTCGTGTGATTTATGTTCAGTTGTAGATAACATAGTAGTTAATAACTTCAGAAACATAAAAAAAGCCATATTTTAACTTTTATAGGGTGGTAAATTATTATACCATAGTACATTGAGTGCAACGACTTAAACAAACAAAACCTGGTATAATAATTTACCACAAATCGAAACAAATGTTCTGAAATACAAATAAATGTTCTAATTGAAATAAACATAAAATTTATAATATACATATATTTACACTTAAATAAACATAATCTATTTAGATTTATTTAACCTGTTTTGGTGAAACGGGTTAAAACAATTTTTACATAAAGCAACATTACAGGCTTTACAAACCAAATTGCTACGTTTTTGTATCTCCCTGGTGCTGCAGAATGCACATCTTCTGTACGTGGAAACTATTGGTAAGTGACTTCCTACATCCTGTAGTCGAGTAGAGTTGAGTACAGTACCTCTTCCAGGTTTATTATTATTTTTTCGGCCAGTTCCTTCTTGATCGGCTGGTCTACCTTTTTCGTAGAGTACTAGAAAAAAGTACCGATAAGCTGATCTAACAGGCAGTTCTTGAACTGCAAGTGTGTCATGCACTTAGAAGTGTGATTTTCACTTATATATTTTGTTTGATATAAGGTATAAGAATTTACCACTGCTGCATCCGTGAACTGAAAAAACAGCTTTATCCACCATCTGCGTGACTTCCATGCAATATTATATGTTGAATGCAGTTGGTCAAAATGGTCAACACCACCCATGTGCAAGTTATAGTCTTGGATAGCCCTGGGACAAATCACATTTTCTTTCTCTCCTTTCTTATTGCGCCTTTGAACAACAGCTTTGTCAGAAGGATCATGCATATTACTGGCAACGGTAACAGGTTTAGGACTTCTATCTTTCCATGTATACACAGTAACGTTATCATCTGAACTAGCGAAATCAAACTGTCCCAATGATGTCTTTATTTTGACATAACTTGTCACGCGGAAAGTTTTTTTTATTTATACGAAATGTTCCACAAGCAAACAAAGATTTTTCCGATAACAATTTTGTCAGCAATGAAAATGTTGAAAAAAAATTGTCAAAATACAGACAGTATCCATGTCCTGATAGAGGTTCCGAAAGATTCAAAACAACTCTCTCTCCTAAAGTGAGTCCGTCTGGATTTGCAGACTTTCTATATGGTAAACACTGAAATCCACCATATACCCTGTATTAGCACAAGCCATTACCCAAACTTTTATTCCCTTCTTGATAGGCTTTAATGGTATATATTGCTTCAGTGTTGTTCGGCCTTTGAAAGCGACCATACTCTCATCAATGGAAATGAATCTGGATGGCGCAAAATTTTCTTTGAATTTGGTCGACAAATGGTCTAATAAAGGCTGCACTTTATACAATTTGTTGTAGTCATCATCTTCCTTTTTAGGCATTTTTTCATTATCAGCTAAATGAATAAATCTAAAGATTTTTTAAAATCTTCTCATTGTCATCACACTTGTAACACGTTCATTTCTAAAAATTGGATTGTTCGACCAGTATAATCTCATGCTTGGTAAACTGTTGATACCAAATAATATCAATAAACCGATGAATGTTTTTATTTCATCAATATGTAAGCCCAAATTTACACATTTCTGTGATGCATACAAATTACTTTGCTCTATAATAACTGTCATTATATTACTATCAAAATAGGACTCAAAAATAGAGAGGACGTTATCAGTAGAAAAATCACACTGTACTCCAAAAGGTTGATCAAACTTAAAAGTTTTAAAACATAGATTAGGAAGGGGTGACTTTTTTTCCCACTTCATTTTCTCACACTCACCACTTGAAGCTTGTATCTTTACCGCTTTTGTGTTGGGTTGGGTAGCTTCTTCTTCACCATCTTCAGAAGATTCGCTTGAAGCAAAATGATATAAGGGTCTTTTTCGCACTTTGTCATCAACAATAAAATCAGGATCATCCATACTGTCATCTGATGAATAAAATTTCGTGCCTCCATCACCTTCTTCTGACTTGACAACTGAGGGTTTATGTAGTCTTTTAGCTGAGACTGTTGTTCGCAGTCCCTTGGAGGTGGAAGGAGTTTGATCCATATATTCCAGAACGGCAGTAGAGCGTCTTGATAATCCAGAGGAGTCATTTGATTGGAAAACTTGTAGTAGAAAATCATCCTCGGCATCAGAGTCTCCACCTACATCAGAGTCTATAGCTTGCTGATCCGTTATTTCTTCGTCACCACACAGCTCTGCAAGCAGATCAAATGCTTCTTCATGTGACATTTTTGATAAGTCAAACCGTTTTGCCATATCTGAAAAAAAACAAGGCAATATTAGACTTGCCCAATATACACATGTGCTCTAAAATGGTCAAATCATCTTTGCCGATCAAATATTAGTGAGATTTTGAGCTTTGTATTTTAGAATATTGTTAACAGAATATATTGCATTATTTTGCAAAATATAAAACTATACATATTTAAAAAAAAACAAAATCAATGATTGAAAAAAAATTCTAACCTACAAAATATAAAAAAAAATACTTACGAAAGTCTGTAATATTTAAAGAAAACTGGCTCTAAGTAATTGAATAGCATAAAAACATGTTTTCCAATGAAAATAATCCAAAATACTTACTGATTTTGCTGAAATTCGTAAATTCTGAACCGCTTTAAATGACAGTAACGCAACATTGACACAAACACGTAACGTCATATGACAACTTGGTAAACATTGTTACCACTAAATTTAATTTTAGTTACCAATACCAATATACAAACAGTAAATCTCAAATATTTGTACCAGGGTGCTTTATTTTACCTATAGAAAGCACTGTAGTGCATAAAGATCATTTCTAATGGTAAATTTTCTATATTTTGAACCATATGTCATGCGGTAAATTATTATACCATAGTCCTATAAAGGGTTAAAACGCTCAAATTTAAATTAGACCTTAAAAATTATTTGTGCGTTATCATTTTCTCAAATATCTTAGACAGTTCAAGTTATACAATATTTAAAAGGTACGCTTTTAACTGTTATCAAACAAAATGCATTTAGTTCGACTATATTTAAATGAGGATAGAACAAAAAATCCGGATACATTACAAGCTAAGCTGATGGCTCATATAATTTAAATATAAAATGAGATAACATCAAATGTGTGCGCTAGGTGTAAAATGCATTCGAATAAATCACAAGAGTTGCGAACTCAAGTGTTACTTTGAACCTTATTAATATTAACGAACTATAAAATACACTGCTTATAATTTCTCAATTCATTGCAATCTCACTAACATCTGATATGTTTGCATTTTAATTAAAAGTGAAAAATAAGAATTACTGTGAAAACTGTATACGACGTTAGTACGTGTCGAGTATAACGATAATTATTTTATCTATGCGCATATTTAATTAGATATAATTATAAAATATTACAGTCATGTCGCATTGCTCATTTATTTAGTTTCTTTTATTTTACTATGCGTTAACAACTTTAATGTTTCCATAAGGATCATCACAAAATCTAAATTACATTTAAGGTCTTAAAACGGATTGAGTTGTATTCATCGGGAAACTACAAACTTTATTGTAAAAATTGTAATCGTAAGTATACCGGACAAACTAAATGACTATTATTCGGTACAGCTCGATGTTAAAATCATTTGAACCCACATAGTTGTCTAAAGGTGTAAAGGTCATTTGCCTAGAGTAGTTTATAATGACATGCATGATAATGCTGCATTTTTGACCTTACACAATTTTTACAATCACAATTCACTATAATAATAAAATTTTTATTTACATATAACTTTGAAGTACAATCAAAATTTCTGAAACATTAATGGTAAATTTTGATATTTCCCAGTATTGACTGGTGCTATCTGTGTTAATTTAAAAATCAGTTATAATGCATATAGCTGTTTTAATTCCCATTGTTCACGGTACTCCTGTTATTCACTTTATTTGCATTGATTGCATTATACACATTCTTCACTCTATTCGCATTATTCACATTCGTAATATACCCATTACTCACATTCACCTTATGCATATACTCTTTATTCGCATTATTTTCATGTACTTTGTTTACATTTACTTTATACACTTTATTCGCTTTATAAAGTTTTCTCGTTATTCACATTATTGAGATATGCATTATTAACATTTATATTATGCAGATTATTTACATTATTTACAATATCGTTTTTATTCGCATTCACCTTACTCACAATGCACGCATTGACATTTTTACGTTATTCACTTCCATTATATAATTTACATTTTTCACACTTTGCGTTGTTGTAATTATTCGTATTCGTATTCACATTATTCACTTTATTTATATACATATTATTTGTATTCAGATCCACATTATGCATATAATTTATATTATTCTTCTTATTCGTATCGTTCACATTACTCACATTCACATTATTCATATTCGTATTCAGATTATTCACAATATTCCCTTTTTCGTATTATTCTGATTCACATTGTACGCATTTACATTCTTAATCTTATTCGCATTATTTACAGTACTGATCGTATTCATAAACTATTTTGATTTCGTTCACATTACGCATTTGATTCATATTTTTTACATGATTCTCTTTATACGCACGTTTTGTATTATTTATATTCGCTTTATTCGCAGTATTTAAATGCCTGGCCTTATTTACAGTTGCAATATTTACATTCACATTAATACTTTTCACATTATTCATGTTATATGCGTTATTTTCAATATTATTATTTGTATTCTGAATATTCTCTTTAGCGCACTGTTCGCATTATTGCTTTATGCTCATTCACGTTTTTCACATTATATTCATTCATTTTATTGAGTATCACATTATTTATGTTCACATCCACATTATTTACATTCTGCACACTATTCGTATTATTCACGTTATTCTCCGTATTCACATTGTTCATATTATCCTTACATTATACGTATTTATTCTGATTATTTATATTCACATCCACATTATTTACACATTTCGCATTATTCAGATTTGCAATCACATTATCCATTTTATTCAGTGTCATTGTTTGTATTCACATCCACATTATTCACACTTCGCATTATTTTCGTTTTATATTCTTCACATTAATCACGTCATTATTCCTACTCGTATTGTTTGTATTATTCACATTTACATTATGCATATTCACTTTATTCTGTTATACGCCTTGTTTGTAATATTCGCATGCGTATTAATTACATTTACATTATTCATATTCAAATTATGTACATTCAGATTTCCACACTGCACAGTCAGTCTCAAGGAAAATGTAACTATTTTAAAAGAGTAATTTTTAGTGACACCATCTATTACTGAAGATATGTGTCGCAAACGTAGCTCTCTCAATAGTGTTGTATCAAAATTCATACATCACGTACGAGAGTGTATGAGTAGAAAGACTACTTTGAAATAAATTAATTTTACCAAAATAATAAGTCTGTATTGTAAGTGTTTTGTAACTATGGTTTCATATTAGTTGAGTTGATCGGCCTATTTCTACAGTTTTTGCTTTTTGAGCGCGACGTTTCGGAAGCGGACTCTGCTTCCGTCATCAGACTTAGTCCTGAGAAATACTGTTTTCGCACTTGAGTCGAATTCATACGTTATGATTTTTTCTCAAGCATTTGACTACTCTCAGATTCGGACATGGTACCTTTCACTTACAAGTCTGACATCTGAGTAGTCCAATATATTAGAGCAGTGCGGTGTATGTGGCTTCTTTAAGTTTTCCACGAGTTGTATTCTCTTCCTTTGCTACTACCTGTATGTTATCCCATTGGATGCGGTGGTCTTCAGGTTCCAGATATGTTCGGAGATTTTTGATTTTTCTGTTTCGCCCTTGCGGACGTTGTTCTTATGTTCCTGTATTCTCACTTTGACTGGTCTACTGCTCTCTCCTATGTATGCTCTGTCGCATTCGCATGGTAGGTTGTATACACAATAATTTTATAATATGCACACCTTAAGCACAACAATTTTTTTGATTAACAAAAATGGCTGGACCATCTTTCAAAAATATTGCTGCATTTATAATATGCACAATTTTCAAAAATTAAAAAAAATATCTATAAAGCACAAAGCAGCACGCCTCGAGCAGAACTCAATAATTATTTTTTTGATAACAAGAACTGGCTGGGTTATCTTTAAAAAATATTGTTTTCTTTATAATACGCACAATTTTCAAAAAATTAAGTCAACTATACAGCACAGCGTGGCACACTTTAGGCACAACTCGGCATAATAATTATTTTCTTGAGAAAGAAATAGCTTGCCAATCGTCTTGTTGCATTTTATAATATGCACAATTTTAAAAAAATTAAAACAAAATTACACACATCTCAAGCGCAGCTCAGCATAAGAATTATTTTTTCTATAAAAAATGGCTGGGCCACTTTTAAAAAATATCGTTTTGTTCATAATATGCAAATTAAAAAAAAATGAAAACAAAAATAATATAGCACACCTTAAGCACGTCTCAAAGTAACAATTATTTTTTTAATTTAAAAAAAAGGGCTTTGAGAAATATTGTTGTATTTGTAATTTGCACAATTTTCAAACAATTGAAACAAAATTAAAGTACATCTAAAGCACACCTCAGCATAAGAATTATTTTTTTCATAAAAAAATGGCTGGGCCAAAAAAATTTGTTTTGCTCTTAATATGCTCAATTTTCAAAAAATTAAAACAAAAATATACAGTACGACGTAATACACCTTAAGTACATCTCAGCATAATTATTTTTTTATAAAAACGGCTGGGCCGTCTTCTTTGAAAAATATTGTAGCATGCATTGATCATAATAATTTTTTGATATCGAAATATGGGTGGGCCATTTTATTTGTCTATCCCAACTGAGCACAACAATTGTTTCTTTGATAACATAAAACGACTAGGCCATCTTTGAAAAATTTTGTTTTGTGTATAATACGCATAATTTTAAACAAAATTGAAAAAAAAACTACAGCGCAACGTAGCACACATAATTTTTTTTTTTTTTTGATTACGAAAAATGTATGATTTAAAATATGCACAATTTACAAAAAAAAAATTTAAAAATCTGTACAGTTAAACGTAGCACACTTTGAGCATAATTCAACATAACGATTATTTTTTTGTGAAAATTCATAATATGCACAATTTTCAAAAATGTACTAAAATTTATTCAGCACAACTTACAATAATTATCTTTTGATAAAAAAAATAGCTGGTCTTCTTTGAAAAATATTATGTTCATAATACGCATAATTTTCAAAAAATTAAAAAAAACTACATCACAACGTAGCTCAGTAATTATTTTGTTAGTAACAAAAAATGGCTGGTCATCACTTTCTTTAAACAGTACTGTTTTGATCATAATACGCACAATTTTCAAGCAATCAAAAAAACTTATAGAGCATAGCGTGGCTCGTGCACAACTTAGTACAATAATCACTTTTTTTATAACAAAAAATGGCTGGTCATCTTCTTTGAAACACATTGTTTTGGTCATAAAACGCGCTATTTTCAAAAATTAAAGAAAACTTCTACTATATAGCTTACGTAGCTCGAACACTACCTAGCAGAATAATTATTTTTATAACAAATAATGGCTGGGTCATCATCTTCTTTGAAAAGTATTGTTTGGATCATAATACGCACAATTTTCAAAAAATTAGAAAAACTTATACAGCATAGCGTTCGCTTGTGCACACCTTAGTACAATAATCATTTTTTTATAACAAAAAATGGTTAGGTCATCTTCTTTGAAAAATATTGTTTTGATTATAGGTCATCCTCTTTGAACAATATTGCTTTGATCATAATACGCACAATTTTCAAAAAATTAAAAAAAAACTTATACAGCATAGCGTTCGCTTGTGGACGGACACCTTAGCACAATAATAATTTTTTTATAACAAAAAATGGCTAGGTCATCTTTGAATAATATTGTTTGGATCATCATACGCCCAAATTTCAAAAATTAAAAAAAAACTTATACAGCATAGCGTAGCTCGAGCACAACTTAGCACAATTGTTTTTTTTTTATAACAAAAAATGGCTAGGACATCTTTGAATAATATTGTTTGGATGATCATACGCCCAAATTTCAAAAAATTGAAAGAAAACTTATACAGCATAGCGTATCTCGAGCACTACTTAGCACAATTGTTTTTATAACAAAAAATGGTTAGGTCATCTTTGAAAAATATTGTTTTGATCATAGTACGGACAATTTTCAAAAAATTTAAAAAAAAAGTGATGCCGCATAGCGTAGCTTGTTCACACCTTAGCACAATAATTATTTTTTTTATAACAAAAAATGGCTAGGTCATTCTCTTTGAAGAATATTGCTTTGATCATAATACGCACAATTTTCAAAAAATTAAAAAATACTTATACATCATAGCGTAGCTCGAGCACAACTTAGCACAATAATTCTTTTTTTATAACAAAAAATGGCTAGGTCATCTTTGAAAATTATTGTTTTGATCATAATACACACAATTTTCAAAAAATGAAAAAAGAACTTATACAGCATAGTGTAGCTCGTGCACCACTTAGCACAATAATTATTTTTCTTTATTACAAACAATCGCTGGGTCATCTGTGAAAAATATTGTTTTGATCAGAATACGCACAATTTCCACAAAATTAAAAAAAAACTTATACAGCATAGCGTTCGCTTGTTTCTCTTTGAAGAATATTGCTTTGATCATAATACGCACAATTTTCAAAAAATTAAAAAATACTTATACATCATAGCGTAGCTCGAGCACACTTAGCACAATAATTATTTTTCTTTATTACAAAAATCGGCTGAGGTCATCTTTGAAAATATTGTTTTGATCAAATACGCACAATTTTCAAAAATTGAAAAAAACTTATACAGCATAGCGTGCTGTGCGACGGACACTTAGCACAATATATATTTCTTTATTACACAACAAATGGCTAGGTCATCTTTGAAAATATTGTTTTGATCAGAATACGCACAATTTCAAAAATTGAAAAAAACTTATACAGCATAGCGTTGCTGGACGGACACCTTAGCACAATAATATTTTTTATAACAAAAATGGCTAGGTCATCTTTGAAAATATTGTTTTGATGATATACGACAATTTTCAAAAATTAAAAAAAGTTATACAGCATAGCGTAGCTCGAGCACAACCTTAGCACATAATTGTTTTTTTATAACAAAAATGGTTAGGTCATCTTTGAAAATATTGTTTTGATCATAATACGACAATTTTCAAAAATTTAAAAAACTTATGCCATAGCGTAGCTCGAGCACAACTTAGCACAATAATTTTTTTATAACAAAAATGGCTAGGTCATTCTCTTTGAAAATATTGTTTGATCAAATACGCACAATTTTCAAAAATTAAAAAGAACTTATACAGCATAGCGTAGCTCGAACACAACTTAGCACAATAATTCTTTTTTATAACAAAAATGCTAGGTCATCTTTGAAAATTATTGTTTTGATCAAATACGCACAATTTTCAAAAAATTAAAAAAACTTATACAGCATAGCGTAGCTGCATTGACAATAATTATTCTTTATACAACAATTTGGTCATCGAAATATTGTTTTGATCAGAATACGCACAATTTTCAAAAAATTTAAAAAGCTATCACATAGCGTAGAACAATGCATTAGCACAATAATTATTTTTTTTGTAACAAAAATGTCTAGGTCATCCTCTTTGAAGAATATTGCTTTGATCATAATACGCCCAATTTTCACAAAATTAAAAAAAAAACTTATACGGCATGGCGTTCGCTTGTGGACACCTTAGCACAATAATAATTCTTTTATAACAAAAAATGGCTCGGTCATCTTCTTTGAAAAATATTGTTTGGATCATCATATGCACAATTTTCAAAAAATTAAAAAAAACTTATACAGCATAGCGTAGCTCGTGCACAACTTAGCACAATAATTATTTTTCTTTATAACAAAATTATTTATAACAATTGTTTTTTTTATAACAAAAAATGGTTAGGTCATCTGTGAAAAATATTGTTTTGATCATAGTATGGACAATTTTTAATAAAAAAAAAATTATGCCGCATAGCGTGCTTGTTCACACCTTAGCACAATAATTTTTTTTTTTATAACAAAAAATGGCTAGGTCATCCTCTTCTTTGAAGAATATTGCTTTGATCATAGTACGCACAATTTTCAAAAAATTAAAAAAAACTTATACATCATAGCGTAGCTCGAGCACAACTTAGCACAATCATTCTTTTTGTATAACAAAAACGGCTAGGTCATTCTCTTTGAAGAATATTGCTTTGATCATAATACGCACAATTTTCAAAAAAATTAAAAAAACTTATACATCATATCGTAGCTCGAGCACAACTTGGCACAATAATTCTTTTTTTATAACAAAAAATGACCAGGTCATCTTCTTTGAAAAATATTGTTTTGATCATAATACACACAATTTTCAAAAAAAAAAAAAAAACTTATACAGCATAGCGTTCGCTTGTGCACACCTTAGCACAATAAATATTTTTTTATAACAAAAAATGGCTGGGTCATCTTCTGTGAAAAATATTGTTTTGATCATAATACGCCCAATTTTCAAAAATTAAAAAATCGTATACAGCATAGCGTAGCTCGAGCACAACTTAGCACAATAATTATTTTTTATAGGAAAAAATGGCTGGGTCGCCTTCTGTGAAAAATATTGTTTTGATCCTAATACGCCCAATTTTCAAAAAATAAAAAATCGTAGACAGCATAGCGTAGCTCGAGCAAAACTTTATAACAAAAAAATGGCTAGGTCGTCTTCTCTGAAAAATATTGTATTGATCATAATACGCCCAATTTTCAAAAAATTAAAAAAAAAACGATTGCCTAAGCGTAGCTCGAGCACAACTTAGTACAATAAATATTTTTTTGATAATAAAGAATGGCTGGGCCATCATCTTTAATAATACGCACAATTTCCAAAAAATTAAAAGAATACTATAGAGCACAACGTAGCTCGAGTACAACTCTGCACAATAATAATCAACAAATACCTAGGCTATCTTTCTTGACATGTGTAGGGCTGTGCAATAATATTTTTTAGTACTTATTTAATAAAGACAGTAAAAATGTAATTCAATAAGTGGTCCCGAAGTTACGGACATCACAGGCATTGGCTACGTTTTCTTCTTCATAACACGTCACTGTAGTTGGTATTACCAATCCGGTAAAACAAAATTAGTTCATTATGTGTTCTTACAATAAAATTGTTATTTTATAAAGTTGTGGTTTTAAGACAGAAGAATTGTGGTGAATATGTAACGAAACTTTTCATACACTTATAAAGTTTAACTATCGATTTTGTCATCAATATTGTTGCGATGCACAAATAGTGGCAACGCTGCTCTAGAAATTCAGATAAAACCAAAAATGTTTTGCGCTTATTTACGTATAATAATAAAAGGAAGAGCAAGGCAACGAGTAAAACCAACATTACCGTTAAAAGCTACAGGTATCATGTGATCGCGTAGGCACTTTAATGTTATAGGGCGGAGATATTTACTTAACCATTAAGGTGTTACACTAGCAATCTGTTAGTTTCTCTCGGTTTGGGGTAAGACGATTATTATCACAATCTCCACACCTAACGTTAAGTGTGTGAAGCAAATTCACTCATTCACCATATTTTATAAATCACATTTGAATATTAAAATATTTGCATATATTACTTTAAGGATGTAATAAAAACCTAGAATGTAGTATGTGAAAATTGTCTCGCTATTTACCTTTATATAAAGCGATTACCACAAAACGTCCATAAAATTAATTAAATCCATCCAACTTTAATGTGGGAGATTTCCGTTTTTCTTTTAGTCCGCCTAATTGTTTTAATTTATTTTTATTTGTTACAGGTAAATTTTGAATCCGTTAACTTTCAACAAGGGAAATGTGGTAAGTTTTCAAATCTATTAATAAAAGTGGAACTTCCAGTTAAGAAAGATTTATGATTTTTCTTTTTTCGCCCGTTCGTATATATCCCGCTTTGGGATTGAACTTGACCTTAACCAGAGTTTTCTCGTAGAGAAGTTTTTCCTATTGATTTTACGTTCAATTTATCAAAATAGAATTAGAAGTTTTAGTGGAGTAGTGGCATTGAAAATCAAGGTTTAAAAGTACGGAAATGCATCACGATGCAGTTTTAATAGAAGGTTTTCTATTGTGTAGGAAAATTAATGGGCATATTTTCCATAACATGCATCAATGTCATTTGCTTTGTTATGAAACATCGTTGTAATTAAATTTTAAATTCTTTCACTTTCTGAGTTAAAGCATGTCGTTGCAAACATTTTATTTATTAATAATTGGAATTTTTTGTAATGTTGAAGGTTTGATATAAATTTCCTTTAATACCTACATTTATTATTGCGTTCTAAGACGATGTAATGCAAACTACGTAACAATTTTAATATTTGCAATGTATTAAAATGCATTGCATCATTTCTATATTGCAATAAATAAGGTCAATACGCGAACGAACAATTCTTGTTTCTGCGGATAACGAGAAATAGAGTCCGTCTCGAAGGCCCAAATTTGTTCTAATTAAACATAACTGACTCAGGATTTGTGTTAGAAATACAATACTCAAACATTTAATTAAAACTATGTTGTGGGAAAATGTGGGATTAGACCTTGGTGCTCATTAATGCTAAATTTAGTATAATCTATTTATAAAGCGATTTTATAGAATATACGTTGAGGTTGCCGTCTAACTTTGTTTTGGCACATTATACGTACTTTATTTAATGCAGCTAGTAGTTTCATACCGCATGTGATAAAAATAATTGTTGCTGCACTCGCTCGGTAATTGAATACAAGTTTATGTCACCGCTATTTATCGATCCTCTTTACAAATGGCCAAATTACATGTTTATGATAAACATCTTGTTCAAAAAACATGCTAGAAAAACGTTTCATTCCGCATGTGACTGAAATTGATGTCTCACTCCGAAATTTAATGCACTGCTGTTTTCCAAAATAGCAGCAATAAGATAAAATAATTGAAATGTATTAAAATGCATTGCATCATTTCTATTTTGCAATGAATAAGGTCATTAGCAGCGCCACAAGTTTCTGCGAGAACGACAGTCCGTCTCGAAGGACCAAATTTGTTCTAATTAAATATAACTGGCTTAGGGTTTGTGTTAGAAATACAACAATACGCAAACATTTAATTAAATATATAAAATTATAAATATTGCTAAATTTAGTATAATCTATTTATAAAACAATTTTATAGAATATACAGGGTGTCGCACGACGTTTTGACAGTCCCATATCTCGAAAACTGTTCAAATGACAAGTATGAAATTTGGCACTTGTAAACTGTCGAAAATGATACTTATGTATACCATAAAAAGATTTCCGGTTTTCTTTTCATTTCCGTTCACGTGACTCTAACATAATTTTTTTATATGGTGCAACCGATATAGCATTACATTTTTTGGTAGACCTTTCAAAGTAAATTCAACCATACCGCACTTAACATGATTCTTTTGTAAAATAATAATGATGTGGTGGCTGCAAGATGGAGCATATCCTCACTTTTTTGACCAAGTTAGATAATATCTTGATAATACTTTTCCTGGATAATGGATTGTTCCAAGTGGTACAATTATGTGGCCACCACGTTCTCCGGATATTACACCTTTGGTTTTATTTCTCTGTGGTTACTTAAAAGGTTTGGTCTACGCCACACCCCCGACTGACTTAGATTATTTAAATGATAAAATCAGACAGGTATGTCGTACCGTAACACCTGAAATGATAACAGCAGCATGTACAAGAAATCTTTTAACAAGGTTTGAACATTGTATCAATGTACAGGTTGTCCCATTTTCGTATGTTTTACGGAGTTAGAGTATCTCGCTTATTTTTTAGGTTAGAACCTTGCGGTTTTCGCGACACCGTGCTATTTTTTAATGAAACCAAAGATGCACTAATCAAATTTGCCATAGCCATCTTAGTTTGTGTGCTACAGGGTGATTTTGGAAAAATTGCATTTTCAGTCATCCCCTGTAACTCTGTTATTGTCAGACATATTAAAAAAGTAAAAAACTGATATTTGTAGATTTTTTTACGTAGAATCCAGTGGCGTACTCAGATTTTCTTTAGAAGTCACAGTTTTTGAGATATTGACATAACCTTTTTTATGGGACACCCTATATATTTTTTTTTTCAATCTTTTTCCCCTTGCCAAGAGCTTTTTAAAAATATAGCACAGTCTATATTTATTTTTATAAATAACGTGACAAAATGATTTTTTTCTATAATTTACATTGATAAAAAACAAAATAATTAATTAATCACAAATATTGTTCAAATTGCAGCCCATTGTGTCTCCTACAAGTTTATAAATTCTTTTAATAGCATTTTCCAAAATAAATGATGGTCTTCGTAATTCTGCAAGAGCATTTTCCGTTACAATTTTTAATTGTTGCATGTTGGCATATTGCCTTGAATAAATTTTATTCTTTAAATACCCCCACAAAAAAAATCCAAAACCGAGAGATCCGGTGATCGTGGTGGCCATCGAACAGGTCCATTTGTTCCAATCCATCGCCTGGGAAAACGTTCATTTAGCCAGTTTTGTATTATTCTAGCATTGTGGGCTGAACCCCATAGTTTTTTCTTGTAGAATTTGTAAGTACCCATTAGAGTTTAGGTTTTCTTCATAAATCTTGTAAACTATTTTTCGGTTAAAAATAAAGCAGGAGATATTAAATCCGAACCTGCCTTGACGCTCTCTAGGAAAACTCACGTGGCTGTTTTCTTGACTCCAAAACCGCGAGTCGTGTCTATTAAGAATTCCCGAACTTGTGAAATGTGCCTTGCCTGACCAAATTATTTTTTTTCAAAATTATTGTCCTGAGTTTTCATATTTGTAAACCAATTGCAGAACTCCAATCTACGTTCAGCATCATCAGGGTGCAGATGATGAACAAGTTTATACTTGTAGGGTTTGAATTTATGTTTTTTTTTTAATCTCTTGCACTGTTGTTTTAAGCACACCGGTCTCTTCATCTATTTTCCTGCACGAGGTTTCAGGAGTGGCTTGAACAACTGCTAAAACGTTGATCTCTGATTCCTCGTTCTCTTTGTTGTAAACTCGGGGTCGAGGTTTGTCAAAACATCCATGTTGGCAAAGATTAAATTTTAATTTTTGAAATATTCTTCTGTCGGGTTGTCTTCTTTCGGGATATCTATATGACAAAATAGGTATATAAAATAAATACAAATTCTAAGGTAAAGATTAACTGACCTGTTCAGATAGAGTTCTAAGGCCTGATGTGCGTTTTCATTAGATAATATGAAGCAGGTATTCATATCATATTTCTCAAAGTTTTAAAATTTTTGGTTTCGAGCCATATTAAAGAATAATTAAACAACAACAACAACAAGAACGATAACATTAAACAAAAACAACGAATAACAATAAATATCACCACTAAATTTGCGAAAATGTAACCAGGAATAATTTGAGAGAAGCAGAAAAATCAAATACCTAACTAATGGCAGAACGTTAATTATTTTGTTTTTTTGTGTTACCATGGTTACCCACGGCTATCCACTATTATCAATGTAAATTATAGAAAAAAATCATTTTGTCACGTTATTTACAAAAAAAATATAGACTATGCTACATTTTTGAAAATCTCTTGGCAAGGGGAAAAAGGTTTTAAAAAAAAGATAGGGTGTCCCATAAAAAAAGTAGGTTATGTCAATATCTCAAAAACTGTGACCTCTAAAGAAAATCTGAGTACGCCACTGGATTCTACGTAAAAAAATCTACAAATATCAGTTTTTACTTTTTTAATATGTCAGACAATAGTAGAGTTACAGGGGATGACTGAAAATGCAATTTTTCCAAAATCACCCTGTCGCACACAAACTAAGATGGCTATGGCAAATTTGATTAGTGGATCTTTGGTTTCATTAAAAAATAGCACGGTGTCGCGAAAACCGCAAGGATCTAACCTAAAAAATAAGCGAGATACCCCGTAAAACATACGAAAATGGGACAATCTGTACATGGTCATCAATTTGAACATTTATTACAACTATTTTTGGATTTCGGGGCTTTGTAGTTTTTAGATATTTATGTTACGTTTTTTAATAAATTTGTTATTTTTATACAGCTGTGCATTCAATTTCTCATTTATAGTTCTTGCTACAAGTGCCGTGACAAGTGTGCTATGGTTGAATTTGTTTTTGAAAGGTCTACCAAAAAATGTAATGTTATACCGATTGCCCCATTAAAAAAAATTATGTTAGAGTCACGTGACCAGAAATGAGAGGAAAACGGGAAGTTTTTTTATGGTGGATATAAGCATTAGTTTCGAAAGTTTATAACTGCCAAATTTCATACTTGTCATTTGAACAGTTTTCGAGATATTGGACTGTCAAAACATTGTGGGACACCCTGTATACCGGGTGTTATGTAAGTACGTGGCCAAACTCGAAGGGGTGATTCTTTGAGTGATTCTAAGACCAAAAATTTATATAGCCAATGGTCCGGTAATGCTTCGTTTTCAAAGATACAGGGTGTCAACATTTTTAAAAGAAATAGTTTTTTCGTAAATATCTTAATAATCCTTTAGCCGATTTTGTTGAAATTTGGCAGTGTTATTTGGGGTAGTAAGGGGCTAATATAGCCCTAACTAGATTGAAATCATCATGTCCAGTGACGTCCCGCAAGCCACCTTAACCAATATTTTTGACCCTGTACATTTAAAATATTTTTAAAATGTTTCTCATATTGACTTACATAATATCACAGTATTAGAAATTAACGATTATATGCTGCTTCACCGTAGAACTCCGTGGCGTCGGTCGTGATTCACACTGTGTGTCTACATATATGGTGTCTACAATCTCTTTTCACAAAAGAAAACTGCAGATTCTAGAGCTGATTTTATGTCGATTTAACGTAAATTACTTTAATACAAAAATACTTCCTAAGAGAGCTGGAGCTCTTGGAAGATGGCGCCCTAACATCGGTTTAATTCAAATATCGTCAAAATGGTTTCCCTTTAAATAATAGCGTTCTGTACATTTATTTAGTGGAATATTCCCAATCGTATGGCGTGAATATGATTTTTTAGTTGTACTCATAAGTGGCTCGTTTGTGCGGGGCACTGGACATTGTTATTTATAAGTATTTTGTTTTTCAAAATTTCGCAATTTTAATATGATAAATAAATCGATTTGAACTCTTCATGTGTTAATCATATTTTTATAAAATTCACTAACGAATTCTTTTACAAATGTGAAAGACTGCTATGGAAAATAAACAAAATAACGATTACGTGAACGTCAAACTGCTCTCATGTCGTTGACGTTCACGCAATTGTTATTTTGTTTATTTTCCAAAACCATCTTTCATAATTGTAAATGAATTCGTTAGTTAATTTTATAAGTGTGATTAACACATGAAAATCAATTTATTTCGAAAACGGTGCGTCGTAGCGACTTCAGGCAAGAGTATCATTCTTTAATGAAAAAATCGTTTTTTTTAATTTTATATTAAAATTGCGAAATTTTGAAAAACAAACAACTTATGAATAACAATGTAAAATGCCCCGCCCAAACGAGGCGCTTATGAGTATAACTAAAAATCATATTCACACAATACGATTGGGCATACTCTACTAAATACATGTACAAAACGATATCATTTAAAGGGAAACCATTAAACCGATGTTAGGGCGCCATCTTCCAAGAGCTCTCTTAGGAAGTATTTTTGTATTAAGGTAATTTACGTTAAATCGACTAAAAATCAGCTCTAGAGTCTGAGTTTTAACTTTGTGACATGTTTGAATATATATATATATATATATATATATATATATATATATATATATATATATATATCGGGTGCCCAAAGCGTCACGCGATGGAAGATTGTTGCTTCGCTGTTGATTTTTCATTAGATTTTTCATTAAAATCATTTATACAAAAGTTATATGGTTCCAATACATGCACAACTTAAAAATATTTTAGCTCCTACAGGGTGATTCGTAAAAGTAGGGGGGTTATCAATTTTTTTATTTTAAATGGAACATGCTGTATATCATTATATTTTTGGATAGCCTAATGAATAAGCTTTTCAACGATGTATACATTTGTACATGTAAAATGCAACGTTTCCAAGTTATTTAACAAAAATGTATTTTTTTTCCTGAATGTAAGGTTAGCAATAAAAATTAATTCTCGGTTTATTATCTAAGTCGAGACAAATTAGTTGTGGGATATAATTAAGCTAGGTATAGGCTTTGAAAAGATGTAAACGTTTTATTGATGTATTGAATAGGAGAGAGAAGGCTCCGTGTGAAACTTTAGCATGTTCAACGTACATCAATTCTCTTATTTCAAATGGAAGACCCTGTATATTTTGATATGGGCAATAGTACTCTTAAAGACCTAACTTTTATCTAAATACATTGATACCGCTAAAATTTATAGTTTTTAAAATATTTCAATTTTTTTATAATTATTTTATAACGTAACGATTTAATAGAGTGCCATAAGTTGAAGTCACAATACCAGATTAGTAATAATTAATTTTATTAAATATTTTTAACAATAAACTAAACAATGTGGTATAGAAATAATAAACAAACAATTAACGAGAACAAGAAGTAGGTAAGTCAAACATATGCAAATGTGCACTTAAAAAAATTATAAATAAGGTTCAAACAAGCCTCCTCTTTTCTCAATGTATTGATTCAATCGTTGTCTGTAGGAACGTTGTAAATTATACAACATTTGTTGGGTTACATTACGAAACGCTTGATGAATTCTTTCCCTCATATTTTCTGCAGTAGTCGGCGATATTCTATAAATTTCATTTTTAATGTAGCGCCATAGAAAATAGTTCATGAAAGTCAGATCGGGTGATCAGCTGGCCACCTCATAGGTCCATAACGACCTATCCAACGCTCAGGAAAGTGCTGATTTAAAAACTCCGTCACATCACGAGCCGAATGTGAAGGAGCGCCATCTTGTTGGAACCATATTTCTTCATTAGCGAATGGGATGGTCTCTTCAATTCATGGTAGCACGTTGGTTCGCAATAAATTTAAATAATTTACTGCATTTCCAAAAAATAGGGTCCTAATAATCTGTTGCCAATAATACCAGCCCAAACATTCAGACTCTACGGGTGCAGATGGTTTCTGTATCTAACTATATGTGGATTTTCCATGGTGTAATAATGACAAATATGTCTATTTACAAAATAATTGCTATGAAAAGTAGATTCGTCTGTCATCATAAAAAAAATTATGTGGTTGTTACAATCCCCAATGACAGTAATTTAATCTATTTTCAAAATCATGCTCATCCAATGCCTGGTGAAGTTGGATCTCGTATGGATATTCATTAATTATATTGTGTATTGTTGATTTCTGTAAATCATGTTCCACTGCAATTTTTCTAATACTTATTTGAGGGTTTTCTTGCATAGCTTGAAGCACCACTATTTGAGTTTCCTCGTTGTTTACAGGTTTTGGACAATTGTTCTTTTTATATGCAATCGATCCTGTTTCCTCAAATCTACTTTTTAAATTTTCAAGAACTCGTTCATCTGGACAACGGGCATCGGGAAATTTTTGTTTATAAATTCTAGAAGCAAGTAAATAATTACCTTGGACTTCTCCTATTATGTAAATCATTTGAATTAATTCGTTCTTCGTATATTTCTTTTTAAAATTTAAAGTTAACTTTTCTTAATACAAGTTTTCTTCTAAATACAAATGTAGTGAAAAAGCAGTTTTGAATGAAATCAAGTTAAAATACACCTAATTGACAAATTAAAATTTTGTTTTATTGTTTTTAAATTATGGCACTCTATTAAATCGTTACGTTATAAAATAATTATAGAAAAATGAAAAAATGGAAATATTTTAAAACAATAAATTTTAGCGGCATCAATAAATTTTAGCGGTATCAATGTATTTAGATAAAAGTTAGGTCTTTAAGAGTACTATTCGCCCATATCTAAATATACAGGGTGTTCCATTAGAAATAAGAGAATTGATGTACGTTGAACATGTTAAAGTTTCACGCGGATCCTTCTCTCCCCTATGCAATATATCAATAAAACGTTTACATCTTTTCAAAGCCTATACCTAGCTTAATTATATCCCTGAACTAATTTGTCTCTACTTAGGTAAACCAAGAATTAATTTTTATTGCCAACCTTACATTCAGGAAAAAAAATACATTTTTGTTAAATAACTTGGCAACGTTGCATTTTATATGTTCAAATGTATACATCGTTGAAAAGATTATTCATTAGGCTATCCAAAAATTTAATGCAGGTTGTTCCACTTAAAATAAAAAAATTGATAACCCCCCTACTTGTACAAATCACCCTGTAGGTGCTAAAATATTTTTAAGTTGTGGACGTATTGGAACCATATAACTTTTGTATAAATGATTTTAATGAAAAATCGACAGCGGGGCCACGATCTTCCGTCGTGTGACGCTTTGGACACCCGGTATATATATATATATATATATATATATATATATATATATATATATATATATATATATATATATATATATATATATATATATACGCACTTTAGATTATTGTGACGCTGTTTTTAAATATGTGTACATACACTCGCGCACGTGCGAGCTTAGAAAAGGTTGTATACGAATCGGATGTAAGGAAACAAAGCTTAGAATCTTAGGTAATGGTCACGTGGTCTATACAAACAATTTTAATATTGAATAAGTGTGGAAAATCCAGATCGGAGAAAGTGTATGGGTTAAAAACACAAGTAAGTATTGAATAACTGAATTATGTGTTGAAAAATAGGGACGGGAAAAGATGATTTAAAATAGATGGGTAGACACAGTGGTTGAAAAATAATTCTGAAAATTTTGAGTTGAGATGGTACGGTGACGGTGTCCGGCGTCTGCTTATGGGTAAGATTAGTTTTATTTAGGAAAATACATGGAGTAAAGTACAAAATGTGTTTACCATCTCCCGTATGAAAACAAATTTAAGTATCATGAGAAAATATAAAATATAAAAGTTGACAGGATAAAGGAATTTTGTTCAAGGCCAATATGGATTTATTGTATTGAGTATGGCGCAATATTCTAAGGCAAACATACTCATTTATACGGATAAAGTTATAATTTTTGGCAAATGGCCGAGAAGTGAATCTAGATATTAGGTATTGACATTGTACAGTAATGCTTCTCTATGGTTAAAAGTTTCAAGTCATTGAAATTAAATATTTCATAACTGATACGTCTATTGTAATTATACGTATACCATAAATTGTCGTAATTAAAATGTAAATAAATAAATTGGATTTATTATCAAAAATTAGTTACTGATACAACTATTCAAGATAACGATAATGTGCATATAGCCGTAATTGTGACGTTTCCACTTTATTATAATGTAAAACGCAATTGAAGAAAATAAACAATACAAGGCGATGCCATTTATGATATACCTATGAAAAACATGTTAATGTTAAATTATGAGTCATTAAGATCGTAGCTTTGCTTTATAACAAACAATAAGTGCATTGCTTTTAATGCATGCAAGTAAACAGCAAAAACACAACACAAAGAAAATATTATATTATGTATTATTTTTGTTGCATTCAAATAACAAATTTGCAATTTTAACATTGCGCTATTGCCCGAGTTGACATTTTTTAATGGTGTCGTAAGGTTAGGTGAAGGAACGTAGAAAACTCGTGAGAATCTTTTTATCAAATAGATTAAGACTTATCTTGTTAGTCAAAATAGTCCTTAGACGTTGTTATAATGAGAACTACTACTGTCAACCAGTTGACCTGCGATGATAATCATCTAACCTATTATGTTTTATAATTTACTTATTTGGGTTAATTTACATAACCTTAATTTAGTATCCAAGGCATTCTAGATTTAGTCGAATATATAAAAACAAACTTCTAAATATGGCAAATATATTTCTAGTATTTTATTCGATTGCTAAATGTTGTCGTAGGTTATTATCTTTACAAGGTCGAATTTAAATGGATAAGAAAATGTAGTGTGTAAATGAGAATTTTTTTTGTTTGATAAACAGAGTCAACAGCTTATTTTACATTTATTGTTGTTGTTAAAAATACAAATTCGGTTCGATTAAGACTACGGAGAATCATATTTGCATAATGTTTGTGCATAATCAAAATAGTTAAAATTTGTGTCCGAACATTTGCTTAAAGATCAATGAACTTCATATTTCGAATTTTCCTTACCCATAGTGAGTTTATACTATTCTTGACCGAGTGATTACATTTTCTAATGGATTAAATGCAGGAAGATTGTATTATCATGACGACGTCATATTTTGGGAACGTTAAATGTCAACACCCGGTAAGTACTTAATTTAGCTTTCCATGTAATTAAGGAGTAGGGTTTAACGTTCGATATGTTAACCCCCCCCCCCCCCTCTTTCCAATATTATATTATAAATTTTGTGCTTCAGTCGTTTGGTACAAAATTGGATTTGATTTGGGTGACGCTAACTAATTATCATTAAGTTAAACCGAAACGCGCCGATTAAATTAGAACAAAATCAACGTTTCATTCCCTCCTCAAGCGAAGCTTCCGAAGCTCCATCAGCAGCAATGATGGATTCCCAACCATGGTGTGATTTAGCTATGGTTAGTGTTAGAGTTCAGAGTATCCAAGCATTCACCTAAATAGCCTCATACGATCGTCGTAATCCTGTCGTTATACAGGGTGTTCGAAAATTGCACGACCATATTGCTGTGGGTGTTTCGTCATAAAATTTGAAGAAAACACAGTGTGTTAAAGCAAATTTCCGAAATAAATTTATTTTTAATTTCTTAGGAACTGTTAAAGATTGTGAATTGAAATTTTAAACATAAACTCAGAATAGTATCGTTCACTATGTAATGTAGTTAAAATGAAGCATTTGTTGCCATTAGCGTACCTACAGGGTAGGGCCAAAGTATTTTTATCATCAATTTTTTTCAAACACTCGGTATATGATGTTTGCACCCGATTACTAGCAGACCTTTCAAACACAAGCAAAAAAGTGTTCTTAGTATCTTTCCATGTAATGTACTGGATAATCTTAAACTATGCAAATTACTCTTCTGACACCAGCGCCGTATATTTTGTCAATTATTGTTCCAAACTTGCTTACAAAGTATTTATTTAGTTCTGACTAACAAATTTACTGTTATAAACAATTTACTCTACGTGTAAAATTTAATAGTTTACATAACACAATTAAACATAATTTCTAATTAGGTACGTAACGGCACAATACTTAAAACAAGGATTGTTTAACAATAGGATTTGCCTATAAACAACAACAAATGTGGAAAATGGCCACCTTCCAAGTTTTGTTATGTATATGTTTAAACTTTCAATTCAATATTTTTAACGGTTCTTTCTTCGTATTTTATGACCAATAATGTAAACATATGTAGTTAGCATAAATTTCATCCATAATTTTTTCGTTTTTCCGAAAAATTTCGATAAAACCTATAAAAATTAATAATCCAAAACATATTAAGAGGAATATTGATAAAATCACATATTTTCCACTATAGTTGTAAGTTTAAAACTTATCGCGATCTCCTCGGTCAAGCGATGAACAAATTCTTTATGGAGATAGTGGGACCACTTTTAAATTTTTTTAAATTTGAGTAATATTACATAACATATCCAAAAATTATTAATTATCTTTATAAGATTAGAAAATGACTTTGAATTTGGATGTATTTCGGATCAAAATTTAGTAACGCGTTTCAAATTGTTTATGGATGACATGTGGACAACTTTTTTTAATTTTTTTCAAATCAAGATACATAATAACATAACTATCAAAATTAGGATGTAATTATTTTTATAAGTCCAGAAAGTGGCTTTGAATTTGGTGTTTTCGGATTGAAATTTGTAACACGCAGTAACAAATTTTATGGATGATATAGCAACTTTTTAATGTTTGTCAAATCTCGAAGAGTACATAATATATAACATATCCAAAAATTAGGATGTAATTATTTTTATAAGATCAGAAAATGACTTTGAATTTGGATGTATTTCGGGATCAATATTCAGTAAACGCGCATAAACAAATTGTTTATGGATGATATGTAGACAACTTTTTTAATTTTTTTGTCAAATACTCGAAGGGTACATAATAATACATAACATATCAAAATTAGGATGTAATTATTTTTATAAGTCCAGAAAGTGGCTTTGAATTTGGTGTTTTCGAATTGAAATTTAGTAAACACGCATGAACAAATTGTTTATGGATGATATGGGGACAACTTTTTTATTCAAAAATAATAAAAAATAAAACCTTAACAACAAAATACAAAACCAAAAACTTTGCTTAAAAAAATAAAAACCAAAACCGCCTTTGGTCACAAAAATTTAAACCAAAAACCAGCTTTATCAAAAAAATTTAAAACCAAAAACCCTTTGGTCAAAAATACAAAAACAAAAACTGCCTTTGGTCACAACAAAATTACAAAACAAAACCGGATTTAGCCACAAAAATATAAAAAATAAAAAACTTTGGCAACAAAATACAAAAAACAATAACCTGTTTGGCACAAAAAAAAAAATGGCTTGCACAAAAAAATAAAACAAAAACGCTTTTGACAAAAAAAATATAAAACAAAAACCGGATTTGGCCAACAAAAATACAAAAAACATTCATCCATAAACAATTTGAGCAAACGCATTGACTAAATTTGATCCGAAATACATCCAAAATCAAAGTCACTTTCTGAACTTATAAAAATAATTACATCCTAATTTTGGATATGTATGTATTATTATGTACTCTTCAAGAACTTGACAAAAATTTAAAAAAGTTGTCCCATATCATCCATAAACAATTTGTTCATGCGTGTTTACTAAATTTCAATTCCGAAAACACCAAATTCAAAGCCACTTTCTGGACTTATAAAAATAATTACATCCTAATTTTTGGATATGTTATGTATGATTATGTACTCTTCAGAACTTGACAAAAAAATAAAAAGTTGTCCCATATCATCCATAAACAATTTGTTTATGCGCGTTTACTGAATATTGATCCGAAATACATCCAAATTCAAAGTCATGTTCTGATCTTATAAAAATAATTACATCCTAATTTTTGGATATGTTATGTATTATTATGTACTCTTCGGGATTTGACAAAAAATTTAAAAAGTTGTCCCATGTCATCCATAAACAATTTGAGCATACGTGCTGACTAAATTTTGATCCCGAAATACATCCAAATTCAAAGTCATTTTCTAATCTTATAAAAGATAATTACATCCCAATTTTTGGATATGTTATGTAATATTATGTACTCTTCAAGGATTTGACACAAAATTAAAAAAAAAGTGGTCCCACATATCATCCATAAAGAATTGGTTTATGCGCTTGACCGAGGAGATCGCGATAAGTTTTTAATTTTAAATAAGTGGAAAATGTATGATTTATATCAACATTCCTCTTAATATGTTTTGGATTATTAATTTTTTACAGGTTTTTATCGAAATTTTTCGGAAAAACGAAAAAAAAAATTATGGATGAATTTATGGCTAACTTCACGTAGGTATAATGTAACACCTTGTATAGACTCCTAGAAAAAACCTCATACAAAGCAGACTGTAACGGGAATCGAACACATCACCTCCCGCATCCTAAGTAGGTTGTGTTTTCACTTGCCTATAAGGTCAGCGCGACACAAATACAGCTACTAGCAATAAGTACTCATTCCAATTTGTCACTCTATTTACACGCTATCGAACTACCCTATATCTTTATTAATTACTCTTACCGTTTAAAACAATTTGCACTTTGTAGTCAACTGAGGGAACGGTTCAGCTATGGTTCACCTTTAAAACAATATCGTTCTTTACGCAATATCGAATCAAACTTCTGAATTATGTGCTCTTATATTTTCACAAAGTTGGTCTTTGTCACTAGCGGATTGGTCCACCACTCAAAGTATTTTAAAAAATAGATGCTTCTATCGTTTGCGATCACAACCATTTAATCATTTGCGTATTATCACTTAATGACATCTGGAAATGTATATTTAGTTGTTTTTGAATGACCCACTGTTAATGAGTTTGTTTCGGCAGGTTTTCCAACTCCCTAAGGCATGTTTGTTGCTGCACGGTCCCCATTTTATAATTTTTTACACAAGTTGTTTTCGTCATCTTGTTTACGTGTTCAACCATCTTGCTTGTGTTTACCTTTATAGATTTTCGCTCTTGTTTCCGTGTGCGAGAATCTTGGTCGAATTTTGTTTGTATCATCTATAGTCATTTTAGCAGAAGCTGGTTTCAACTCCTTGAAATAAAGTCGTTTTTGCAGAATTCAACATCTTGAAACAGGTTTCAACATCTAGGTTAAATATAAGATATAATATAATCTAGTGGTTTCATTTATCACTTATTTCTTTTATTGCGTAATGGGAGGAAACATAAGGTTCACTTTTAACCCCAATCTTTAAGTTCTATTTGAAAATTACAAAATGACAAGGAACAGTATAATTTAATAGTTACACATCTTGGAACAACACCTAAAAATTAACAAAACAGCGCTTAAACTAGTATGTCTGGTTCCTTCTCTCCCCCGCTTTCTCTTTATGCGTCTATGGTATTCACATACTTTTAGCATTAGCGCGCTCTTGTGGTATAATTTAAAAGTAACTAGCACCTTGTAGTATAATGAGAAGTTAACATATAGTTTGAAAAACCATCTTGCACATTTCTTTTTTTTTTTTCGTTGCCTATTCACATCTGTGACATACCGTTGGTACACAAAATAAAGGCGTTGCTTTAAACACACTTGCCAATGGGCCACACTGGATTCATTCTAGGCAAATCCACGTAAAAACTGATGCACGTCATAAATCTATTCAACTACTTCCAACAAATTATTCATGCTACTATTTCGTATGTCCATGACTCAAAAGGAAATAGAAACAATCTAGAACGTTGGGACTACCTACATAAATTAATGACGTGTAACTGAACTTACATGAAATTTCCTGTAACCTTGGTCTACTTGGATTAACAGCTTCTGTATTAAATGTTTTTACAAGGGCTAAATGCAGTGACATGAGTGTTCGTTACTGTTTGGGACGAATTTCGTTGATGATTAAGTGGATACACCAATTTCATTGCATACACGACAAAGTTGATTGTCTCGGTGCAAATGTTGCTCAAAATTAAAAGTTATACATGAATTTATTTTAATTGATTAACTGGAAGATCAAGATATAATGTATGTGCCCTATGAGTATTGGCCAGAATTTGGCCCAAAATCTATATTTATACACCCATTTCGTTAGGATCCGGCAAAATGGATTGTTTCTATAATAAGAGACCATTGAATGTTGGTCAGCATTTAGGACGGATTTGGCTTTTATACATTTATATACATTTACACACCAATTTCGTTGTGGGCGCGGAAAACCGACGAAGACGCAATGACCAAGAATGTGTATTAGAATGTGAGCCAAATGTTGTTGAAAATCTATTTATACAATAATTCCGTTCCGGCAAAGTGGGCTGTGTCGATGGTCCATGAGTGTTGGTCATTATTTGGATAGAATTGTGCCCAAAATGTATGTTTAAATGTGGCCCTGATTTGGACTGAATCTAGTTCAAATACTGTGTTCATACATCAATTTCGTTGTGAACGCCAAAATTGATGGCCCCGATGATTAAGGGCAAAACACTGTGACCCATGAGTGTAAGTATTTGGCCTAAATGTTTCACAAAATCTATATTTATACTCCAATTTTGTTGGAGTCGCAGCCAATGGATTTCCTCAATAAACGAAAGTTAAAGTCGGTAACTCATGAGAGTTGGTTATTATCAAGAGTTAAATACTGTGGCTTAGAAGTGTCAGCATTTGCGTCAAGTGTTGTTGCCCACGATCTATACTTATACACTAATTTCGTTGTGGTCGCGCCAAAATGAATTACCAGGATGTCATTGTTTGGGTTGAATTTGGTTTAAAAACTATGTGAATACGCCAATTTCTTTAGGACCTGGCAAAATTTATTGCCTCTGTGATCTAGAGTTAAATACTGTAACCCGTGGGTGTCAGCATTTGGACCAAATGTTAATATTTATACACCAATTTCTTTGGGATTGCGACTTAATGGATTTACTCGAAAAGCAAGAGCAAATGTATGTGCCTCATGAGTGTTGGTCAATATTTGAGACAAATTTGGCCCAAAATCTATTTATACACCCATTTCGTTGGAATCACGACAAAATGGATTGCCTCGTGAGCAAGAGTTTAGTGTCTGTACCATATGATTGTTGGTCAGCATTTTGGCAGGGTTTGGCTCAAAATGCATAAATCATGAGTGTCAGTATTAGGGTCAAATGTTTCCCAAAATCTGTATTCATACAATTTTGTTGAAGTCGCAGCAGAATGGACTGCCCCGATGAGTAAGCACTAAAGCCGGTGACTAATGAAAGTTGGTTATTTGGGCTAAATTTAGTGAAATGTGTATACATCAATTTTATTGTGGTCGGCACAAAATGGATTTCCTCGACCTAGAGTTAAAGTCTCTGACTCTAAGTGTTACTCATCATTTATACTGAATTTTGCTCAAAAACTGTTGATACACCCATTTCATTATAGACGCGGAAATATTAATTGCCTCGATGACAAAGAGCCAATGACTATATTTGCACACCTATTTCGTTGAAGTCGCGCCTAAATGGATTGCCTCGATCACCAATAGTTAAAGTCTATGACGCCTGAGTGTTTGTCATCGTTTGCACCGAATTTGGTTTAAAAACTGTTGATAAATCAATTTAATTGCAGACGCGGCATGATTAATTGCTTCGGTGATCAAGAGCTAATTATTGTGATCCGTGAGTGACATTATTTGGCCCAAATGTTTCCCAATATGTATATTTGTATCCTAATTTTGTTGTGGTCGCCGCAAAATGACTCGCGCCAATGACCACGTTCTAAAGTCGATGACATATGAGTGTTCGTCTTTGTTTTGGGCCGAATTTGGTTCAAAAACTATGTTGATTGATAGACCAATTTTATTTTGGATGCGGCAAGATTGATTGCTTCGGTGTCCAAGAGCGAAATACTGTACCAAGAGTGTCAGCATTTGGGTCAACTGTTAACCAAAATTAAAATTTATATACCCATTCCTTTGGGGAATGCGGCTTAATGAATTGACTTGAGGAGCAAGAGTGTAAGTCAATGTCCCATGAGTGTTGGTTAGAAGTATGGGACGATTTGGCCCAAAATGCATGTTAATACATCCGCATTGGGCCAAATGATGCCTAAAATGTATAATTAATACACTCATTGCCTTGGAGTCGCGGATTGTTTCGATGAGGAAGAGTTAAAGGTGGTGGTCTATGAGTGTTGGTCATCATTTAGGGGGAATATGGCCCAAAATCTGTATTTATATACCCATTTCGTTGCAAACGTAGCAAAATTTTTTCGATAGCCAAGAATTAAGTTTGCCATCATTTGAACTGAATTTGGTTCAAAAACTATATTCATACAAGTAATTCGTGAATTCGACAAAATTGATTACCGCGATGACCAAGGGCTAAATACTGTAACTAATGAGTGTTAGTATTTGGCCCAAATGTTTTACAAAATCTATATTTACACTCCAATTCTGTTGTGTCGCGATTGCCCCAATGAGCAAGATTTACAGTCGGTGACTCATATTTGCGTTAAATTTGGATCATAATGTACATTTATATACGAGTTAAATTCTTTGACCTATAAGTGTCAGCATTTGAGTCAAATGTTGCCCAAAATTATATTTATACACTAATTTCGTTGGAGCTGCGCCAAAATCGATTGTCTTTATGACCAAGAGCTAAAGTCTGCAACACAACTGTGTTATTGTGTGGACTAAATTTTGTTCAAAAGCTATGTTGATACACCAATTTCATTGTGGACGCAGCAAAATTGATTGCTTCGGTGACCAAGATCTAAATACTGTGACCATTTTCGTTAGCGTCGCAACAAAATGGATTGCCTCGATTACAAGCTAAATTCAGTAACCCATGATTGTTTGTCGTCATTTGGACTAAATTTGGCCCAAAGACGGTGATGATTATCTAGTTTCGTTGTAGACGCTGACCAAGAGCCAAATTTATGATCCACGTGAGTTTAATGATGCCTAAAATTTACATTTTCGTTGGGTTTGCAGGAAAATTGATAGCACAATATCCTGGAGTCTTCGGCCGCACCATTCGTATGTTTACGGGTATTCGGATTTTTACAAAGGTTAATTCACATTAATTTCATTTAATTATTTCAAATTTCGATTGCCAACAATTATTTTTATTATTTTGTTTTTGTTCTGAACGAATAAATTTGAATTGTAAATATAATTGATTTCGGCTATATAGTCCAGTCATTTAGGCCGTCTCGTGCAACAAAAAATGGTGGTAGCAATTTTTTTTAATCGTTTCGTTTTGTTTTGTTTTAAACAACATATTAAAAAAAGAACCATAGCATCAGGTTTAAAGAATTATTCAAGGTCAAAGGTCACAAAAATCAGTTTTTTGCAAAAATCTCGTTTTCTTGGCTCGGAGGTCGATTAAGGTGGTTACAAGAAAGAAAGTTCATGAATTATCTACAAAATGGTCATATTCATTTTGCACGTACGACGAACCTTTGAAGTAGAATACGCGCGTTTTTCTTATATCGGTGTTCCCAGTAGGCCTAGTCCATGTTGAGTGTAAAAAAATCGGTGTGTTAATTATTGAAACTGCAGTAGAAGAATCATTTGTTAATTGTTCTTTTTGTTCTTCTCATTGGACGTAGTCATTTACAGCAACAATTATTTTTAATGAAACCAGATTGAAACTTATGTATGGAGCCCCTAAGTCGGAAACATCTCTTGATAATTACCGGTATTTAAGTTTTGCAAAGTCCACAAGATTCAATACTGCTGTAAAATTACCATCGCTTCTACCTACAACTGCAGAAGCTCACCAACACATGTATCGTGTATATTACCAGGTCCAAACGTGGCTGGGAAGAGACTTAGATCCACAATAGTGGGCTGGATCTTTAACAACATTTGGTTAGAGCCCATTACAACATTGTTACCACATGGGCCAGATAATATTATTAATACCATTTTTTGTAATTTTACGAAAGGATGCGGATGCAGAAAAATTGGTTTATCTTTCTCCATTGTATGCGGCAACTGTCTTGGCCAATCATGTCTCAATGCAATTCCTGAAACTTCTGATGTTGATTGTTCCGATAATGTTTCTACTGAGAGTGATATTGATCTTTTTGTAACAAATATGAGCAAAGATAAGCAAGATAACGAAGTCCTCCTAGAATCTGACAATGAAATAGTAATACAGGGTTGCCCAAAAAGATGTTACCATTTAGATGAGATTTACATAATTGCAAATTTTCTTTTGTTGTAGACTAGAGATAGCCACCCGACTTACTTTGGAAGAGAGAAGGAAGGTAGCAGCTTGGATGGAAGTGTTTCGGTCGCCCTCAATAGTAAGGAACAGAGTCCAGCAATGGTTTGATAAGGGCCCTCCAAGCCGTTTAACTATCCGTCGACTGCATGAAAAATTTGTAATCACCGGGTCTGTGACCAATGACTAAAGGAAAGAGTGGACGTCCAAGAAGTATTCAAATGGAAGACAACATCATAAATGTTCAAGAAACATTGATTAGGAGCCCAGGACAGTCCAGTACGAGATTAGCATTGTAAACCGGAATCGTGCGGACAAGTGTCTTAAGAATTCTCCACCTCGATCTGGGAATGAAAGCGCACCACATTCAACTGATACAGACCCTTTCTGACGCTGATAAAATTACTCTTGTTCGAGCTGCAGAGGTGTTATTAGAGATGGTGCACATAGCCCCTAATGTTGTGTTTTATGTCGGATGAAGCCACATTTTATGTCAGCGGTAACGTAAATAACCACAATTGTATCATTTGGAGTACAGACAATCCACATGAGTTAATAGAACACACACGAAGTACTCCGAAAGTTAACGTATGGTGCGGTATTTCAAAGTTTGGAGTGCTTGGTCCATATTTTTTTAATGGTCAGACTGTAATGGGAGATTCTTGCCTAGATATGTTGCAAAATTTTGTTGTTGATAATCTTTCCCTCCGTATCTTACCATCAGGTTACTTCCATCAAGATGGTGCACCACCACATTTTTCCTTAACAGTTCGACATTACTTGGATGAAACAATTGGTGTACGCTGGATTGTAAGAGTGGGCCTTTGGCTTGACCAGCACGGTCACCAGGTTTGATTCCATGTGATTTCTGCCTATGGGGAATGGTGAAACAACGCGTGTATGCTACAAGACCTACTGACATTAATGACCTTAAAGAACGCATAACAAGAGTTGTCCGCTCTATACCTACAGAAATATGTAATGAGCAGTGGCCTGTATGGTACAAAAACTTGAAACATTCATTGCTAACGAAGGTGTACAGGTCGAAGGAGTGCACTAGCTTCATTTGGACGTGTATCCATAGTGTGTTATTGTGTGTTTTCACAGTCAATCCCATCTTTTTGGACAATCCTGTACATGAAATTTCTGAAGAGGAGAACGAAACGTAATTTTTTACACTCAACATGGACTAGGCCTACTGGGTACACCATGTAAAAAAACGCGCCTTGTATTCTACTTCAATGGTGGCGCGGAAACGGATACAGCGCTTGACGTTCACATTCGTCACTCTGTACTTCACAAACGGTCTGTCGTACGTGAAAAATGAATATTACCATTTTTGTAGATAATTTCACGTACTTTCTTTCTTGTAACAACCCGAATTGACCTCCAAGCCATAGAAAACGAAATTTTTGCAAAACACTTATTTTTTAAGCCTGGCCGCTATCGTTCTCTATTTTTAATATGTTGTATAAAAGAAGAAAATTGCTTTCAGCATTTTTTTTGCACTGAAAACCTAAAATATCTAATAACTAATTTTAAGTTCGTAATTCATTTATACAGGGTTGGGATAAAGTATGGAACCAAGTAAATATCTTTAAAACGAAACGAACGATATCTTTAAAACTTTGCAGCAGGGGCAAAATGCATCTGATGTACATTTTTTGTTAATAATTTACTTCCGGTTTAACCGGAAATACCCTCAACTTTTCTAATTGAAATGGGACACCCTGTATATTTTTGCAGATTTTTTAATATCTTGTTATTTCGAATTCGTACATACTGGGTTTAGTGTAAAAAATCTGTAAAAACGAGGAATACAAACCACTTTTAAGTTTTTATACATTAGAGTAAAAAACAATTTAGATAAACAAATTGATGTTTGTATTATTAGTAAGAAATAAACGAGTACTATGTAGTAGGTAACTGTTGCCGAACTGTCAAATTGTAATTTACGGAAATAAATTATACGATTAAGAATTGTTCGTTTAAGCGAAAAAGATCGTATTGAAATATTAATGATGATTGGTTATGGTGATCGTCTTAGAACTCATGAAGAAATGTATTTAACAGTTACTAAAACATTACAACGTTTTAATGCAATTGGGATGGTCAAAAATTTGCCAGAAACTAGAAGAGCGCGGACTGCAGCGAACAAAACTATTAGACAAAACATTGCAATTGATTTAGAGGAATCACCTCTAACTTCTACCACAATTTTGGCACTAAACCACGGTATAAGTCGACGTTCTGTAGAGAAGATATTGAAAATTGATAAGTATCAACCGTATAAGATACAATTGGTTCAAGAATTGTCAAACGATGATTTTGACCGACGGCTGATGTGCAATGTCGACGAACATTTTGCATGTTATGCAGTGTTTTCCGATGAGGCAACTTTTTGTTTAAATGGAAAAGTTAACCGCCATAACTCGAGGTATTGGTCAAATGAAAATCTTCATTGGATTCATGAAGCACATACCCAGCATCCACAGAAGTTGAATGTTTGGATGAGAATTGTCTAAAATAGGCTTATAGGGCCATTTTTTATAGATGGAAACTTGAATCGTGACAAGTATTTAGATTTACTGAATAACCAAATTATTTCTGCACTTCACTAGAATGGGCAGTTGTCACAAAATGTTTGGTTTCAACAAGATGGAGCACCTCCACACTATGGTAGACGGGTTATGGATTTTATGTATTCGAATTTTCCAAATCGATGGATTGGACGTAGAGGGTTCATAGAGTGATTTTTTTCTTTGGGGTTATCTAAAATCACGTATTTACGTTAAACGACCAACATGCTTGCAGGAATTGAGACAAATAATTATTGATGAATGTGAACTAATACCTGGAGAAGTCTTGGAAAGAGTGACGCAAGAATTTGTTAATAGGTTGGCATATTGTCAGGAGGTGAACGGAAAGCATTTTGAACTATTGAAATAATTTTGTTTAAATTATTATTTTCATTAGTCTAAGGTAAATAAATTTAGTTATTCTACAACTAAAAGTGAGTTATTTCTCGTTCTTACAAATTATTTCCACGAAACCCAGTATGTAAGAATTCGAAATAACAAGATCTTGCAAAATTTTCAAAAATATACAGGGTGTCCCATTTCAATTAAAAAAGTTGAGGGTATATCCGGTTAAACTGGAAATGTATTATTAACGTACAGCAGATGCATTTTGCCCCCTTGTACTTATCTGCAAAATTTCAAAGATATCGTCCGTTTCGTTGTACAGATATTTACTTGGTTCCATACTTTATCCCAACCCTGTATAATTTTCACGTTAAGTTAAACAAAAATAATTGCAACTTATTACAAACATTTCTTTGTTACGCCAAATTTAATTTATTTTTAGTAATTTCATTCAACAAATAATTTCTTTTGAAGAATGACTGACAATAAGTTGTCTTTTACAATTAATTTTGAGTAATTAAAGAGTAAATAATAATTATAACTTATTAATGCGCAGTCTTAAATAAATTACGAATTTGTAGAATGGAATGTTAATTGTTTAACGTGAAGGTAAGTGCGCTAAAAAAATTTAATCTAAATTATTTAAAAGTGAAGTTAAGTGCGATTAGTTAAATAACTTTCAAATTAGTGTAATTATAAACGAAGTTATCTGTAATGTATTAAAAAATAAAAGTTTTGAATGCCTACATTTAATGAGGAACCAGTATTAAGAATGGTCTTGAATAATTATAATTAATTTTACATAAATTAGATAAATAATGATAATATTCAGATTGTTAATTTGATTTACGTTTTATGGATGTTTGAGTGTATTTTTTAACATTTTAACTGGTGTTTTTGCACATATTGGCATGACAAGCTGGAACTGTATTAATTCCTGGAAGACAAAGGGACCAGGGAGAAACTAAATGGAATATTTGAAAAACATCAGTTTGTTTTTCAGGGTGCATCCCATATACTTTTATAGACCACAATAAAACTGCATTTTTTTTATGATCTTTTCGGTTCAAGACAGAGGGAAGACAGGTCAAACGTCTGCAAATGATTTTACCAAAAACTTACCTAGTTTAAACCAACTAATTTTGTCACTCTTCTTCTTACAGACTTCGTCTACCTAAAAGAAGAAAAAAAAAAGGCTCATAGTGTAATGTAAATGACGGGAAAGTTCAACAACCGGTACAGACACAAACAATATCCTTTCGGCACTTTACGTGTGCATACGAATTTAACCGAAATGCAAGAACGCAGTGTTTATCGTGGTAAGATTAGCAGGGCAAGAATGCACCCTCATCCACCCTTAGATCGATAACGGGGGGATGGGGGTGTAAAGCGTGGTTTACAATACTAAAATGGTGCGTTACGAGTAAACTAGGACATGGATAATTATGCATTAATGTGGACGTATTTAAAAAAGGTGTTGGTATCAGCTTTTTATCCCTCCATCTACTAATTAAGCAAGTGTCATTTTGTGTTACAGTGTAAACTGCGCTTTTATGTGAGATAAACACGTTTTGGTACATACCCTTCATGCATCAGGCTGTTTACAACAGCTGGAGCCTGCACTGACAGATCTGCCATAAATGTAGCTTTATTTCCAATTTAAGGGAGAGATGAAAGTCGTTCTTTTGCTTGACACCTTTCTATTACGCCGTAAAGAAGTTGAGAAAATCACGGTTCGCTTCAGATTGTCACCATTTACATATATTATCGCCCACTTATCCCTTTTAGAGTTCTCGAATTCTACTTCTGAAAAATTATTTAAAATACATTTCCCACTTGTTTGATTTTGATATAGTGCACTAGCTAATTTGCCTTAAGCCGGATATGCAATACTTAAGGGCATTTATAATTAAAAGCGATAAATTAAATCAATATTGGTAAGTAATCGTAATTGGATTGGGAAATTCCAACTTTTTTTTTCGTCAATCTGCATCATCATATTAAATTAAACATATAAGTTGTGAATGAAATTTTAAATACTAGTTTTGTCATTCATTGTTTTAAAGGTTTTTATTACACGATTTCGCGAGTGTAGGTTGAAAAAACCGATAAAAATACCAAAATTAGGATGTATTGCGGTTTTTTAAATCGTGATAAATGGATAATGAACGCTCCATGGATGGATTTTTTACTACAATTTATTATTGATATATCTCAACCGTTATAAAACATGGCGTATTTCTAGATTTTTTTTAGGCACGCTGTGTTTTAATTATTGTCCTTTTTTAAGCTGTAAATTAACTTTTTTTCCTTTCTTGAAAATTGAGCTAGATGTGTATCTGATATTTGTTGGTCATGGCCTACTTCGACGACATAACAATTTCATGGCTTATGTGTTCTTTGTTATACGTAAACGTGTAGTACACGTAAATGAAGCATTTAAAAACCGCAATAATTCAATATGGCGCCCATAAGAAAATAATTGCGTACATCAAGCTGCAATAACCTAAACTGGATTTCCAACCTTTACTTTACATTTTATTTTCTATAGTAATTCTCTATTGGTATGTATTATACAGGGTGCTTCATTAGTACGGTTACGTTCTTTCAGCTCTTTTTAATGTTGTAAAACTCTACCTCGAAAAATGCACGTTCTTCTTTTTGAAATAAACAAACAGGGTGTTTATTTATTACGTGGAAATTTGCTGGTGAGAAGGACTGCTGATATAAATTTTCTATTACTCAGTGCTAATACCCAGTGTTGCCAAGTTACTAAGAAAAATGCATTAATACTCAGAATCTAAAAAACTACCTTCAATTTTTCATAGACACTATGTGCTAGTTTTTGTTGGGTGGGTTGATGCCATAAGTTATACTAAGGAGTTCCTGATGTTTTGTTATATTATACAGTGTGGAGGTCAAATTTGGATTTTTTCAAACTTAACACCTTTTGCATCGTAAATTTTGATCTGTTTTAATATTCTTCGAAGTAGTCGTTGATTGTATTTACAATATTGAGGGTGTTCCATTAAAACAGACTCAAATTAAAAAAAAACATCATCAAACACCTAATATTAAATAACTATTTTTTTTATTTTTGTTTTTATATTACCCACTGTAAATGAGTACTATTTAAGCCAAATAAATCAATATTATTATTATTACTATTATTATTATAGTAGCGGACCGCGAAAATTTTACTGTCGTAATAAACGTTTGTCAAATCGCCATTGTTACCACGATAGAAAATGCTAATGGTTTCAAAATATTTTTATTTATATATATTTATCTAAGGAATGTAGGAGTGTTTGTAACTAATATGTATGTAAACACATGTTAGGGGGTGAGTGGCAGGTACACGCTTGAAAATGCTGTGTTAATCGAGCCAGATCGATTTTTGTGTTAATTAAATACCTTTATTGTAAACAGTTTGTCTTTATAATAATTCTTGCGTATACATTTTTCTTTTGAATTCGCCAACATTAAGTTGTCTTTTCTTTCGGGGTTAAACCGCATATGTTAACGATTTGTGGCTGTGATCAATCGGGAATATTTATTCTAGTGTGAGTATGTACCTATTTTATATAAATGCAAGCTCGCGGCAAATCATTTTTACCAGCCTAAATAACATATTAGATATCTATCATTGTCTTGCGGGGGTGTCTTATTCGTACGCGGACTTTTTAAGCTGGGATCTGCTAAAATAAAAGGACAGTGCAGGGCCCTTTCACTCTGGTATTTGTACGAATTATCATTGTTGGTTGTTGGTTATATTTATAATTGTGTAGAGTTGGCTGGTAAATGGGTATAGGATGCCGCTGGTTATTAATTGTAAAAGGCAATTACCAGTTGGTACACACTCCCTAGCCAGACCATTAAATACCTCGAATTTTATTTTTATTATTTTTATTTGTTGTTTAGATGAATGTGTAACCAGAGAGAGAGAGAGGGGCACGGTATTTTTGTAACGCACTCAAACTTATACATCGGTCACGATGTTTGTGATCTATTTATAACGTACCCTTGTAAGGCTTTGTTTTAATGAGTTTTTATTTCAGTTTGTTCAAGTTGAATTATTTGCCTGCGAGCTAATTTCTCTTTGTATGTGCTTTATTACAATGTGACTTATGTATTTTGTGCTTTAGTTGTTACTAAACAATTGGGTACTTTTAAATTCCTTGTCTGTTTTCTTTTCTCCTCGCATTTACCTTATTATCCCTGTGAAATTTTACTGTTGTATTTTATATGTACCGTAATTTGAGTTATTGTTTTATGTGCTTATTTACTTAAAGACCGGCATGATTGGCCACAAGTTTGGTGTTACGATTTATATTTTGATTATTTATGACCCAATTGTGCGTGTGACTACATGCTTTTTTTATTGTGTTTCTGTGTAACTAAACTGCTTTTACTCATGTTCTCTTAATGTTATAATTTTGTACGCACTTTAACCTGATTTAATGGTATTTTGTTATATATTTAACCCTTTCTTTGTTTCTTCTTTGTGTTATTTGATGTATTAATGTATATGTGCAATTGCTTATTTATGAATAAAGTGGGTTTTATTGGTGGTTCTTTCCCACAAAAGTACATTAACGGGCTGAACCACCGCTGCGCAAAGTTCGTTGATTTTGGTTTGAGTTGTTTCATTTTTTTTACCTGCTCCTCATGATGCAACACGTACCTCATCCAGACTATCTCATTTAGATAGCATAACGTACCTAACACTAGACGACAACTTCGTTTGATCAGATTTGGGGCTTGCGAGTAATTAAATATCAGACTTGTAAATACATTCTAATGTTTTTAAAATCCCTTAGTGATTGCTTTGTTCTTTAATTTGCATTATTGGAAATAAGTACAAATTACGCTTTTCAAGATATGGTACCTGGGGGACGCTACAACTCCATTAATAAAATTTTAAGGGCATTAAACAACGAACAAATTGAAATAAGATTATACAAGGTATTCCATTTGAAAAATTACGTAATTGATGTCGTTAGCGTCCCCCAGGTACCCCTATCTTGAAAAGCGTAATTTGAACTTATTTGCAATAATGCAAAGTCACGAAGAAAACAATCGCTAAGTGGTTTATCTTGACTTGACTGACAATAATGTTACTATTACACAAATTAATTGCCTGTCTAACTTTGACTTTGCTGGCACTAATGAAAATATTAGAATTTCTTTTCAAGTCTGATATTTAATTACTCGCAAACCTCAAATCTGATTAAACGAAGTGTCCGTCTAGTGGTGGGTACGTTCTCCTATCTGAATTAGATAGGCTGGATGAGGTAAGTGTTGCATCATGAGGGGCAGGTAAAAAAAAGAGACTAGTCAAATTAAAATCAATGAGCTTTGCACAGCGGTGGTTCAGCTCGTTAATATACTATTGTCGGAAAGAACCATCAATGAAACCCACTCTATTCATAAATAAGTAATTGCCCAAGTACATTATTAAATCAAATAACACACACAAAAAACAATGAAAAGGTTAAATATATAACAAAATACCGTTAAAATCAAGTTAAAGTGCGTACAAAATTATAACATTAAAAGAAAATAAATAAAAAGCAGTTTAGTTACACAGAAACACAATAATAAAAAAAGACACCCATATAGTCACACCTACAATTGTGTCATAGATAATCAAAATAAAAATCATAATACCAAACATGTGGCCCTTTAAAACCAATCATGTCGGTCTTGTTTAGTGACCACCAAAGCACAAAATACATAAGTCAAATTACAATAAATCACATACAAAGAGAAATCAGCTCGCAGGCAAATAATTATACCTAACAACTGACAAAAATAATCTCATTAAAACAAAGCCTTACAAGGGCAAGTTACAAATAGGTCCTAACATCCTGACCGATATATATGTTTGAGTGCGTTAGAAAAATACAGTGCTCCTCTCTCAGGTTACACATTCATCAATGCAACAAATAAAAACAATAGAAATAAAAAAACGAGGTATTTAATGGTCTAGCCCGGGAGTGTGTACCTACTTGGCAATTGCCTTTTACAATTAGTAACCAAAGCGGTATCATGTCCCCTCCACCAGCCACCTCTACACAAATATAAATATAAACAACAAACAGCAATGCTAATTCGCACAAATACCAGAGTGAGGGAGTTCGGTACTGTCCTTTATTTTAGCGGATTTCCGCTTACTGAGCTCGCGACACGAATGAGTTACCTTCGCAAGGCAATGTTTTATTCATTCAATACGTTACATAGGTTGGTAAAATGATTGGCTGCGAGCTTTCATTTATATAAAAATATTTACTTACACTAGAATAAATATTCCTTTAATTGATCACAGACACAAATTGTGAACATACGCGGTTTAACTTCAAAAAGGGTGACTGTTATTTATAGATTAATATTTGAAAAACACATTACAACTAACACTCGAAAGAAAAGACAACACCTTCGCAAGGCAATGTTTTATTCTTTCAATACGTTACATAGGCTGGTAAAATGATTGGCTGCGAGCTTTCATTTATATAAAAATATTTACTTACACTAGAATAAATATTCCTTTAATTGATCACAGACACAAATTGTGAACATACGCGGTTTAACTTCAAAAAGGGTGACTGTTATTTATAGATTAATATTTGAAAAACACATTACAACTAACACTCGAAAGAAAAGACAAATTAGTGTTGGCTAATTCAAAAGAAAAGGTACACGCACGAAATATTTTAAAGACAAACTGTTTACAATGGGAGTTTCTAATTAACCAAAAATCGATCTGGCTCGATTGACACTCTAACTGTAACTAACTTTCCCCGATTTCAAACCTAACCATATTTACTCCCGCAATCAACCCCCATTTTTCAAAGTAATATAAAAACAAGAAACATTAATTTACGTTGGAACAGTTTCATATTAATTATTGCACGACATCTTCATTTTAAAAATATGCATTCGTCCGTAACAATCCCTACACTTAGGCATCGAGTTTCCAAGTAACAAGATATCTTTTGATCGTGGTCTGTACCGGTACAATTACTTACTAAACTGGTGACATTTTTACATTAAGAATCGGCGCATAAAGAATTTCAATTATTTGTTACGCCCATTCAGTAAAAACAGTTTTTAAGCGTACACCTGCTACTCAAACCCCAACATGTGTTTCTCAACCGTAGCCAAATATCAATTACATACATTCTCACATTTCTTACATAAAAATAGATAAATAAAATATTTTGCAAACATTAGCAAATTACGACGTATTATCAAGATATTAAAAATCCGTTTGTTTCGTTAATCTTGCGTTGTTCATTCTCTCAATGTGACCAAACCAACGTAATGTACTACTTTTATATCTATCCATCATCGTCTTTTCCTCACCACTCTCCGTCATTATGCATTCATTTTTTATCTTGTCCCTTCTAGTTTTACCACATGCGCTTCTCGGGAATCTCATACCTATAGCATTTATTTTTCTTTCGCGCTTTTTTTGTCATACACATGTCTCACTTCCATACAGTACTGACGGGACGAACGCGCCATTATAGATTGCTCGTTTCGCAGCTAGGCGCATGCTTTCATTTCTCATTATCGTCCACATACTTCCAATCACTTTCCTTCCAGCATGGACCCTTCGTCAAATCTTGCCCTCTATTGTACCATCTGCAGTAAACATTCTACCGAGATATACCAGCTCGCCCACTTGCTCCGCAATTTCATCTTACAGAGTAAATACTCGACTCTTATTTCCACTTTTCCGATTGAACACTACAATCTTAGTTTTGCTCACGTTTACCTTTAGGTCCACGCTCTCACAGACTGTATCAAACTTCCTCAGAGCGGTTTGCAGCTCATCCGCACTGTCACTTAATAAGACTGTGTCATCTGCATACACCAGAAGTCGTACATTTACGTTACCAACCATTACACCACTGGATGCTTGTCTAACTTGTCTAACACATTTATCCATATATACATTGAACAACTACGGTGACATCACACAGCCTTGTCGCACTCCTTGCTCAATATTAAAGTATTCATTCACACCTCCTCTCTTTCTAACACATGCCCGACTACCGTTATATACTGCCCTTATTCCATTTATTAGACCTTTATTTACACCATATTCATTTAATATTTCCCACAGCTTCTCCCTATTCATTCTGTCGTATGCTTTATCTAGCTCTACCTTCCTTTTTACCCTTAAGCAGTTTTCGATCACCTGCTGGAGAGCAACCATCTGATCGACACATCCTCTCCCTGACATGGAGCTACCTTGCACACCCAAAATTTTAGTTTGTGTAGTTTCTCGTACTCTATCAATCAGTATTCTTCCAAATACTTTACCAGGCACGCTGAACAAACTTATTCCTCTGTAGTTGCAATCACTCTTGTTCTCCTTACCCTTATACAGTGGTTCAATGATTGCGCTCTTCCAATCCCTCGGCACTTTTCCCCACATAACGCATACATTGAATAATTCACACAATCTTCGTATAAGCTTTGCACCACCATACTTTACTATTTCATCAGTGATTTCATCTACGCCTGCTCCCTTGTCGTTTTTCAACCTTCCTACCGTTTTCTCTACCTCATTTATCCCAATATCCTTCTTAGTTTCATTCATCATTCCTTCTGTATTCTCCTTATTTAACCCTTCTCTTACTTTCCTCACTGCTGTACATTTTTTCGAAATATTCTTGCCAGCATTTCTTCACTTCACAATCGTCCCATACTATGTTGTTGCTAATATTCATCACTCCTGCAGCGTTTTGTTTTGGGCCACGTTTTCTATTTTTGACCCATTTCCAGAAGAGTTTTTTGTTTTCCTCAAAATCATTCTGCATTTTCTTCCATTCCACAGCTATTACTTCCTCTTTACTTATTCTCACTGCCCCCTTCGCTTTTTTGTTTCTTAACCTGTACACCTCATACACTCGCTTCTTCTCAGTCTCATTTTTTTTCTTACGTACTGCCTTTTTTACCGACTCATTCCGCCAAGCACATCTTTCTGTCTACCTACAGTCGCTCTTCCACATATTCGCACGACACAATTGACAACAGAGTTTTTCAAGCTTATCCATGCACTTTCAACGTCAGTGTCTTTTATTTGTTCGTTCCACACTGTTTCATTCACATTTAACTCTTTACTCACAGCATCTGCATATTTCATTTTTGCACCATTATCCACTAGTTTGTCAACCCTAACTCTGGACCTTCGCACTACGTTTGCTTTCCTTCTCCAGGTCCACTTTTGCCCTAAACACACTCCCGATACTACCAAAAAGCGGTCCGACCACATTCCGGTCCGCGCATTACTTTTGTGTCTTTCCCCAGGTTTCTAATCCGTTCATCATGCTCTATCAAGTCTATCACACTTTTAGATTTACCTCATTATCATGTATACGTATGCACATTTTTATGTTTAAACCTCGTGTTGGATACAAATGGTCTTCTCTTCACACAGATGTTCAGTAGGTGTTTACCATTCTCATCGACTCCTTGGTCCCCGAACTTTCCTAGAACGCGTTCACTATGTTCTCTCTGTACAACCACTCATCCGTTCATATCCCTCACTATCTTTAGTTTGGATTACATACGTTCAACACGTTCTCTACTTCATTCCAGAAGTTCTAACGCTCCTGGTCTCTTTTTACATTCTTCGAAACTCCACTTTCATTCTAACCCGTATAACCCGGGGAGATACCAATTCGTACTGTTTAACACATCTTTTCGCTCTTTCACTTATGATCATCCCAAGCCCTTTTCCGCCATGTATTTCAGTCTCAACTCCTGACCATAGTGCTAGGCAGCCATCCTCCATCTCCACAGCATCCTTTCCTTTGCTCTTTGTCTCCGATACACACAGAATATTAAAGTATATTTCGTACATTACATTCGCCATTTCAAATTCTTTACCATGCAAACCTCTAACATTCTACGTGCCTACTCGCCATTCATTCCTTGCACTGTCGTCAGCAACGGGGTCTGTCTGTTTCGACCTTGACCGCCCCTTGTTGCCAGGTCGATCCGAGGCAATTGTATTGTTCTCTTGAGTACTATCATAGCGAACAGACCGGTGACTGGCCAAATCGTGTCCCGGACGATGTAACATTCCCTACTAACGGCTTCGTCCTATTACTGGACAGTTATTTGTCTACTGCCACGACATGTAAGGAAGTAAGAAGTAGAACTATAGACAGAGTCAAGAAAGATATAGCTAATATAACGTATACTTGTATGAATCATGTATATATATATATATATATATATATATATATATATATATATATATATATATATATATAATTTCTTATATAGCCTTCAATCACACCACGTTTCAACCATATTGCTCCCTACGTGATTCCTGGCTCCGCGCCACTCACCGGACTTGTTGTTATTTATTAGCGACCAAATGATTCAATTATTTATTTATTTTTTTTAGCTTTCCGAGTTATAGTTATTTCTTTGTCATTTAATATTTATTCATCAAATTTGTTTTATTATTGTCGCGTACCATGACAACTTATACGTTTCCATCCTCTAGGTTTTTATTCCATGGATGGGTACCCTTAATGGCCCTGTTAGCTCTCCCGACATTGTTTTCTTTTAGGATTAATTAATCACAATTAAGATCAAACATAGTAACCAAGGTAAAAGTTAGCTTAAATTTTGAATTTGCAGTCAAGGAAAAGTATAGTATAAGACAATATGCAACACAATGTTATAATTAAACTTAAAATTGCGCGTAGTACCAAAAATAAAAGTTGGATCAACCTTCAAATTTAGCGGAATAATGGCGAATTGACAAATGTTTATTACAATAATAAAATTTTCGCGGTCCTCTACCTACAGTACCTACGACTAAACGGCCACTTCGTTTGATCAGATTTGATGTTTGCGAGTAATTAAATATCAGACTTGTAAATAAATTGTAATGTTTTAATTATTGCCAGGAAAGTCAAAATAAGACTGTCAAGTCAAGATAAGTCACTTAGCGATCGTTTTGTTCTTGAATTTGCATTCTTGCAAATAAGTTCAAGTTACACTTTTCAAGATAGGGTAACCTGGGGGACGCTACATTGTTTATACTTGTAAATAATTAACGCAAATGCCATTTTTATTAATTCAAGCAAGCAAGGATATGTTTTCAACCTAATTTCCCTCATCAAATTGACAAGTTGATTAAATTAAAAATCCACAACGATTAAACGATTAGTTTTTGGGTATAAATCTCTTTGATATAATTTCCCCAGAGGGTTCCTTTCTTGTCTTAACAATCGTTATGATTAACCAAACGTAATTGCTATACCTCATAACCGAACCCTCATCATATTCAAAGATAATGATGTAATCATTACCACAATATGCCGAAATTTAATAAATTGATGAATGAACTTTTAATAATTTTACCTTACAACACCTGTAATTTTTCAACGGTTACAATATTCTATTGAGGAAAAAAAAATTATACATGAAGAACTAGTTTGCATTGACATGTATTTCAGGTGGTTATCTATAGTTAATAGTGCAGGTGTGTTCACAGCTGATTGTCGTTTGTATAGATAGCCTTGAACATGAAAACAGGTTTCATATTTAAATTTTGACAAGTACGAGTTTAATTACCTTTTACCAATTTTAAACAATTTGTATCTTTAAAAGTTCTAAGAACAAGCGCAGGTTAAGTAACCGAAAGTGCAAAAAGTAGAATAATGCATTCATTACAATACGCACATGTAATAATCCTCTTTTGTTCATCCGTTACATTCCACTTTCGCAACATGACCTAAAAACGGGTCAGCTACATTTCAATCTATTATTTTTTAAGTTACTTTTAATTATATTGATCGATTTTGGATTTTTTTAAATATAAAGATTATACAAATAATATGTTTTATTCTCCAAATTTCTAATTAAGGTGAACTTTTACGTTTTTACCACAAATCGACGTTGTTAGTGCCGCAAATGGTTACGAACCATTCTGTCATTGAACATAAAATCACAGTATCTATAGTGTGTTGTAGCAAAATTGAATAAATTTAGAGAACTTTAGCTAAGAAAGATCAGGAACTTTCGGTTATAACGAACGTAAGTGTAAATAGAACATCCTGTATATTATTATATTTTCGCATTCCATTTTATATTTGAACTTGAATTAATGCGGCTTAGCATGTGGTTAACTTTTATGGTTTTCAAGTTAATCAACTTTTTGAGACAGTTGCGCATCTTCATTAAATTTCTTACAGTAAGTAAAAGATAATTCGAAACTTTAGAATATACAGTGGAACGATTGGTGATTATAACCTATAATAATTTCAGACAATTTATATACAAGGTGTTCAGATTTGCGTCATAAGCAAATAAAAATGTACAATTCGACTGGACTCATTTAAAATGCAAAGCCCTGTATACTATTTGCATTTTTGAATACTACTTTCAATTTTAGCTCAACTTTGTGTGGGAACCATCTTGGAGTTATTCAACCTTTTGTGACAGTTGCGCGTCTTTATTTAATCACATTTCTTAAAGAAGATAAAAATTGAAAATTTAGCATGGGATTGGTAAGAATAATAAGCAAATTTTGTACAAGCTGTTCAAATTTGACATTTTAAAGCACATAAAGCGTTAAAACTCCATTTTTTTTTTAATAGTAACCGTTCTTTAACCTTACTTCGTGGAATTCCATATTTAATAGCACTAATGTTTTAAATTCAATGTATTTATGTAATTATTTATTTCTCAACACGTTTCATTACGAAATGTGTCATTATCAAAAGAAAATATATTAGTAAAATAATAAGTAAGAACAAATCATTAAGGTAAAACAGCAAACTTGATGTATATTATATTTCTGTATTTTAAATATGTGTTAAAGGTGAGTCTGTATTTGTATTTCTATTATTTGTGTTTATACTTGTAACACCTAATGTGTTCTTTGTATCTAATATCAAAGTGTTTGTCCAATATAAACAAAATTACAAGATATGCAGTTCAATTTATAAATGCCCGACTTGAAAATGTTGCTTTGACATTATATACAGTTACCAAAATTGGTATTAGTTTTGAAAGCTACGTCGTAATTCTTGTTCTTTTCTAATAATGTTCCTTACTTATTTTCTCTCGCTCCTGTGTTAGCTGGGCAAATGCTTTTGACAGATAATTTGTAATCTTAATTTTTATATTTAAAACATAACCATTTGCTTGCGCAATTTGGTTCATAATTAGTATTTCTTTATTGAAGTTTGTTTGCTAATAGCATTGCTCCATGTACTAATGATCTATATACAGCTAAGTTATGTGATGTATGGTAACATGAATCGTTTGGAATTGGAATGTGTAGGTTTTGTGAATATGGAGAACTCGTTCTGTATATTATTCTTTATGTCTAAGTCTAGAAAATTAATAGCTCTATTTTGTTCTTTACTGTAAATTTTGTGTTAGGATGTAAATTGTTAATATTATTTAAGAACACAATAACATCTGATTAATTATTAAAGCATGCTAAAATATCATGAAACCAAATACAATCTGTTTATCCAATCTAACAGAATTACAAGATATGCAGTTCAATTTATAAATACCCGACTTAAAAATGTCGCTAGTTGAATCTTTGACTTTATAAACATTTACCAAAATTGATATTTGTTTTGAAACGCACGTCATACTTCTTGTTCTTTTCAAATCTGTAACCCCATCGTTTTTCTTACTCCTGTGTTAGCTGAGTAAATGCTTTTGACGGATAATTTGCAATCTTGATTCTTATATTTGAAACGTAACCATTTGCTTGTGCAATTTAGTTCTTAAGTAGTATTTCTTTATTGAAACTTGTTTGGTAATGGAATTGCTCTATGTACTAATGATGCAGCTAATTTATGTGTTGTAGGGTGACATGAATCGTTTGGAATTGGAATGTCTGTATGTGTAGGTTTTCCGAATATGGAAAACTCGTTCTGTATATTATTCTTTATGTTTAAATCTAGAAAATGAATGGCTCTATTTTGTTCTTTTTCTCGTAAAGGACCACGCCATTTTCTTATGGAAAGTGGCCTTCGGTTAAAATATGTAAATTTTTTTATATGTAATTGTCGTACTCATCAATATTGTTCATAGGCACAACGTCAACCTATGGCTAGTTTTAGAAATACAGGTTGTTAAAGTTTCAAAATACCTTCTTTTCCGTCTTTATTATTTTTGGTTTGAAAGTACTAATGTTCATTTTATCTTCTAAATGCGATTTTTACATCTTTATAGGATATTTAGTTGTACACAAAAAGTATCATTCAATCTTATTTACAGGGTGATACCCATTTTGACATTAAAGTTTTTTAAAAAAATTATTTTGTTCTATTATTACAGCGACATAATTGCTACTGTGACTTCATTGGATATGATATTGTGTTGGTTAAGTAAATAGTATACATTATACAAGATGATTCATAAGTTTTGTCCCAATCATCAATTCTTTTTAAAATCAAATAACGGAACTTTCTGTATGTGGGAATTGATTTTGACTTCATGTTTGACAGATTAGGGGTCACTTAAGTTTATACATGGCGATTCAATAATTTTGCAAAATATTAAATATAACAATAGGTCGAAAAACCTTTCTTTTTTTTCATCACCCTGTATGTAAAATTGACACGGTCAAGGTATATTCATTTTAAAATCTTCGAATACAGTATATTATAATCAAGTTGTTCCTAAAGTTTCGTTTCAATCCTATGAGTAGATTTGCAGATAGAGTCTGGCATGTCAAATGAAATTGTCTGCATTTTTCCTCCTAAGTGTTTAGCACGATAGGCCTAATTTAGCCTGTTCAGGTCCACAATCACAAAAAAAAAATCCTGATGGATAGTGGCCTTTAGTAAAAATGTATAATTTTCTGATATGTATCAGCTCTCGACGTACTCATCAATATTGTTCATGAGCACAGAATCATCCTGTGACTAGTTAAAGTGTTAAAGTTTCAAAATACCACGATTCATTATTTTTTATTTGAAATTACTACGTTAATTTTTTCTTTTTGGGATATGTAGATATACACAAAAAATATAATTGATTCTTAGTTACAGGGTAATACACAATTTAACGTTATAGTTTTAAAAAATATATATTTTGTTTTATAACAGCCACATAATTGCTACTGTGGAAGACTTTTCATTGGGTGTCGTATCGTGCTAGTTAAGTAAATAGTTAAAATATATATTATACAGGTAAATATATTATACAGGATGATACATAAGTTTTGTCCCAAACGTCAGCTCTTTTTAAACTCAATTAACGGAACCCTCTGTATACGGGAATTGATTTTGACTACATTTTATCTTTTAGTTAGACGTAAGAATATACAAGGCGATTCAATAATTTTACAAAACACTAAATAAGACAATAAGTCGAAAAACCTTTTTCGTTTTCATTACCTTGCATCTTAAATTAGCTCTTTCAATGTATGTATATAGATTTTAAAACTTCGAATACAGTTTATTATACTGATTTTGTTTCGAAAGTTAGATAGAGCCTGGAAAGTTTCACCAAGACATATCAAATGAACATGTTAGCGTTTTTAAAGGAACCAACATGTTAAGTTCTATGGTTTATTGTTTAAGCTGGATTGAATTTGTAACGTCCAGAGAGTAGTTTTAAATTATGATACACAAGTCAGCATGTGCACATGCTGTGCAAAGTGAAAACCAGAAATATACACACACATTGTTTAACTCTCGTATAATGCACCAAAAGTCATTAAAACGGCTATTAATAGGAAAAATGAATACGTCTAGTATTTGTACTGTACCTACTATATTGATCATGATACGTTAAGGTATAAAACTATATTTACGTCAAAAACTAACACTAGGACTGTAAGTGGTAATAGTCGAAATGGTTAGTTATAGTATATAAGGCTAACTAGATATAGATTGGAACAGCTTGGAATTCTTAATAACAATAATACATGTTCCAATCTATATCTAGTTAGCCCTCTACTCTATAACTAACTATTTCGAAATCCAAACGACTGGTCGGTTTAACTATTACCACTCACAGTCCTAGTATTAAATTTTGGTGTGAATATTGTTTTATACCTTAACGTATCATGTTCAATATAATAGGTACAGTACAAATACTAGACGTATTACTTTTCCCTGTTAATAACAGTTTTACTGACTTTTGGTACGTTATACACGAGTTCAAACCATGTGTGTGGTATATTTTTCTGGCATGCTGACTTGTGTATCATAATTTAAAACTACTGTCTGGACGTTACAAATTCAATCCAGCTTAAACAATAAAACATAGAAGTAAACACATTGCTTCCTTTAAAATCGCTAACAGTTTCATTCGATATGTCATGGTGAAACTTGCCAAGCACTATCTCAGGATTGAAACAAAACTTTCGGAACAAAATCAGTATAATAAGCTGCATTCGAAGATTTTAATATCTATATACATAATTTGGAAGAGATAATTTTAAAAAACAAGGCAATGAAAACAAGAAAGGTTTTTCGACTTACTGTCATATTTAGTATTTTGTAAAATTATTGAATCACCTTGTATATTGTTAAGTAGTACATAATACGTCTAACTAAAAGATAAAATGTAGTCAAAATCAATTCCCGTATACAGATGGTTCCGTTATTTGATTTTAAAAAGATTTGATGATTGGGACAAACCTTTGTATCACCCTGTATAATATATATTTTTACCCTATATAATATATATTTTTAACTATTAACTTAACTAACACCATACGACACCCAATGAAAAGCCTTCCACAGTAGCAATATGTGGCTGTTATAAAACAAAATAATTTTTTTTAAAAAGTATACCGTTAAACTGTGTGTCACCCTATAACTAAGAATCAATTATCCCCTTTGTGTATACCTACATATCCCATAAAGATGCATTTTGAAGAAAAAATTAACGTAGTAATATCAAATAAAACACAATGAACATGCGAATCGTGGTATTTTGAAACTTTAACACTCTAACTGGTCACAGGACGATTCTGTGCTTATGGACAATATTGATGAGTACATCGAGAGTTAATACATATCAGAAAATTATACATTTTTACCAAAGGCCACTTTCCATAAGAATTCAAAACGCTGACAATTTCATTTGACTTGTCTTGGTGAAACTTGCCAGACTTATCTTCAAATCTTCTCATAGGATTGAAACGAAACTTTAGGAACGAAATCATTATAATATGCTGTATTCGAAGATTTTAAAATCGATATACCTTGACCGAGTCAATTTTTAGATACAGGGTGATGAAAAAAAAGAAAGGTTTGTGACTTATTCTTATATTTAATATTTTGCAAAATTATTGAATCGCCATGTATAATCTTAAGTAGTACCTAATCTGTCCTAACTAAAAGATAACATGATGTCAAAATCAGTTCCCACATACAGAGGGTTCCGTTATTTGATTTTAAAAAGAATTAATGATTGGGACAAAACTTATGGATTACCTTGTATAATATATATTTATAACTATTTACTTATCCAACACAATATCATGTCCGATGAAGAGTAGTATGTGGCTGTAATGAAACAAAATAATTTTTTTGAAAACTTTAATATCAAAATTTGTATCACCCTGTAAATAAGATTGAATGGTACCCTGTGTGTACAACTACATATCCTATAGAGATGTAAAAACACATTTGGAAGATAAAAAGAACATTAGTACTTTCAAACCAAAAATAATGAACATGGCAAGGTAGGTATTTGGAAACTTTAACACCCTGTATTTCTAAAACTAGCCATAGAATGACTTTGTGCCTATAAACAATATTGATGAGTATGAAAAGAACTAATACATTTAAAAAAATTAGACATATTCACCGAAGACCACTTTGCATAAGAAAATGGTGTGGTTCTTTTATATTAGGATGTAAATTGTTAATATTATTTAAGAACACAATAAAATTATAAAATATCATAAACATAACGACCAAATGCAATCTAATCAGAAAATGTAACCCGAAAATTAAAAAATTAGAATTTTCAGGACTCACGATTCTAGCACTCTAACAGCTATAATTCTAAGATTTTAAAATTCTTAGAGCTCAAGATTTTAGGATCCTGCTAACCTAAAATTTAAGGATCCCGTAATTCCAAAGCCCGAAGATTTAAGTATCCTAACATTACACAATTTTAAGATTCAAAGATTATAAAATACCAAGAATTGAAAATTCCTCAATGCGAAAATCCTATGATTCTACAATTCAGAATAGAATTTCCATATCCCATGATTTCAAGCTTCTAACAATTTAATATTCGAGATTCTTCCATAATTTGACACTAAGATCCTCAAAATTCCATTATTCCACAATTCTTAAGACTCGGTATTCAAAGATTTTTAGATTCTAGCCATTTAAAATTTCAGAATTAGAATATCCAGGGATTTCAAGATTCTAACAATGTAATATTCTTCATTGTTCTAAGATTCCAAGTTTCTAAAATACTAGAAATATTAAAATCCCAATGTTTTAAGATTTAAAAATCTTAAGTTTTAATGTTCTGAATTTCCAGGATTCAAAAATTCCAAACAATTTTAGATCCAGGGATCTTCAAATTCTAAGATTTCAAGTTATTAAGCTTTTAGAATTTTGAGGTTTTAGGATTGTGAGATTCTAATTCTAGAATTCCAAGTTTCTAAAATTCTAAAATCACAAGATTCTAAGATCATAATATTAAGAAACTGTAATTCATACATTTTAAGATGAACAGATTTTTAAATTCTAGATCGTGAGCTCTTAGGATCCTAATAATCTAAGATCGTAGGTTTATGCGATTTTAGGATACTCAGGTTGTTTGATTCTAGGATTCTGAGATTATCAGATTTGGACATTCTAATATCCCAGGATTCTACGGTTCTTGGATTTGCTAGATTGACAGATTCTCGGGTAGTAAAATCTGAGATTATAAGATTTCTACATTCCGAGATCTTAAATCATAAGATCCCCGAGTTCTAAGATTCTAATAGTAGAAGATCCCGAGATTCAAAATTTCTAAGAATCCAGAATTTTAAGTACCCAGCATTCGAGGATTATTTGATTCTAACATTCTAATTTTTTGAACTTTGGACTTTAGAATTCTGCACATCTAAAATTTAAGGATCCTAGAACCCAACGATTCTAAGATTCAGGATTATGTAATTCTAAACATAATTTTCAGGCCCCAGAACTCAATAATTTTTAGATTCTAACCATATAATATTTTAGAATTTGAATAGCTAGGGATATTACAGTCTAATATTCTAGATTCTCCTAAAATTCAAAGATTCTATCATTCGAATTTTCCAAGCTTCCAATATCCTAGAATTTTAAGATTTAATAATATTAAAATCCCAAGATTTTAAGATTTAAAAATTTTACGATTTTACGTCAAGGTTCAACGATTCTAAATTGTTTAGATTTAAAAATTCTAGAAAATTTAAGATTTTTAGAATCTCAAATTCTAAGATTTCAAGATTTTATAAATGTAGGATTTTGAGGTACTAGGATTGTGAGATTCTAATTAATGTAGGATTCTAAGTTTCTAAAAGTTTTAAGACCGCAATATTCTAGAATTGTAGAACTAAGCAATTTTAAGATCCCGGATTCAAGTACTTTTTGATTCTAGCCTTCTAAGACTATAGATTCTTCTATAACTCTTATATTGTCAAATTATTTGAACTTACAAATCTTCAATGTAACGATTCCAGAATTTTAGAACCCTAAGATTCTCGTAAGATTTTAGGATGCTAAGATAAAAAATTTTAAACTTTCATAATTGTAAAATTCTAGGAATCTAAAATTCCTAGGTGTGAAAATCCCATGATTGTACAATTCTCAGGACTTAGGATTTAAGGATTTTTAGATTCTAGCTTTTTAAGACCCCAGATCTCATAAGTTTCTAAGATCCCAAAATTCACAGATACTAAGATTCTGAAATATTAAAATCCCCGGATTTTGAAATTTAATACTATTAAATTTCAATATTTTGAGATTTAAAAATTTTAAAATACCAAGTTTCAACGATTCAGAGAGTTTAAGTTTCTAAATCCCTAAAATTCAAAAATTGTAGAAAATTTAATATCCTATGATCTTAAAATTCTAACATCAGATATTTAAGATTGTAGTATTGTGAGATTATAATTATTTTGGGGTTCTAAGATTATAGAGTCGTAGACTTCTAAGATTTAGGGACTTTAAGATACTAGGATTTCAAGATCCCAGGATTATGCGATTCCATGATTTAAGATTCTCATATTCTAGGATACCGAACTTCTAAGATCCCAGAATTTAAAAATCCTAAGAATCTAAAATTTTAAAACCCTGGATTTCTGCTAGACTCTATTTATGATTTAAATATTCTAAAATTGTTGGATTTAACGTCCCGAGAATCTGAAATTCTCTAATCCTAAGGTTAAAATTTTAAGGTGTCCTGGATTCTAAAAATTCTAAAATATTTAGATTCTAATAATTTAAAATTGGCAAAATTCTAAGATTTCAGTGTTCTAAGATTTCAGTATTCTAAGATATTAATATTGAAAGATTATAAGATCTAAAGATTTTAAAATAACTGGTTTTAAAATTTCTAAGATCTACGGATTGTTAAAATCTGATCTTAAGACCCTAGGATTCTGAGATCCCAAGATTGGGAGAAATATTGGGTTGAAATTTGTTACCTTCTGTTGAGGAATAACATTGGATAAAATTTTTAGAAATTAGTAATTTTTACTTATTTCGGTAATGAAAATTATATTTAAATTATTAGAAATTTGTAATTTTGTGAAATTGTACGTTTTAATATTAGACCAAATTTTTAGGAATTATAGTATCTTTTGAAAATTAAATTTAAATAATAAATTTAGTTGGGTTTGTAGTTTAGAACCTTCCGTTGAAGGATATTTCAACAAATTTTTAGAAATTTGTAATTTTAGACCATTTAAATGCTGAAAATTAAATTTAAACACGTGTTCAATTGCAATACAAAAAAATTTTGGTAGGGTTGAAGTAAATAACCTTTGGTTGGGGGCTAATTTTGAACCAAATTATTACAAATTAGTAATTTGTAAAACTAAATTTAAGCATGTATTTAGCTGTTATGCCACAAACTTAAAAACGTTGAGCTCTTAATGTTGGGTTGAAATTTGTTAGTAATTTTTAGTCATTTTGGTAATGAAAATCATATTTAAATTATTAGACATTTGTAATTTTGTGAAATTGTACGTTTTAATATTAGATCAAATTTTCTAATTTTGAGCAATTTAACATTTTTGAAAATTAAATTTAAATAATAAATTTAGTGTTTAATGTTTAAAACCTTCCGTTGAAGGATAATATTGGAACTAAGATTTAGAAATTAGTAATTTTGAGCACTATAAATGCTGAAAATTAAATTTAAACATGTGTTCGGTTGCAATACAAAGAAATTTGGGTAGGGCTGAAGTAAATAACCTTCGGTTGGAGGATAATTTTGGACCAAATTATTAGAAACAAGTAATATTGAGCCATTTCAAAGGTGGAAATTAAATTTAAACATATGTTCGGAAACAATTGCACAGGTGATAATAGGGTAAGGGCAAGGACAAAAGAAAATAGACAAGGAATTTACACGTACACAATTGTTTAGTGACTACTAAAGTACAAAATACATAAGAAAAATTACAATAAATTACATATAAAGAGAAATTAGTTCGCAGGAAAATAATTCTATTAAACAAACTGAGAAAAAAACTCATTCACACAAAGCCTTACAAGGGTAAATTATAAATAGATCATAACATCGTGACCGTGATGTAAATTTCTAATTTTGAGCAATTTAACTTTTTTGAATAATAAATTTAGTTAGGTTTAAAGTTTAGAACCTTCCGTTGAAGGATAATATTGGAACACATTTTTGGAAATTAGTAATTTTGAGCCATTTACATGCTGAAAATTAAATTTAAACGTGTGTTCAGACGCAATACTACAACATTCGAAATGTTGAGTTTTTTAGGTAGAGTCGAAGTAAATAAACCATCGGTTGGGGGATAGTTTTGGACCAAATTATTAGAAATTAGTAATTTTGTGCCATTTCAAAGGTGGAAATTAAATTTAAACGTATGTTCAGCTGCAATAACACTATGTTAATAACATTGGGCATTTTAGATAGGTTCAGAGTTTAATACCTTTTGTTAATATTAATGAAGTTTTTAGAAATTAGTAATTTTGAGCCATTTAAATTATGGAAATTAAATTTAAGGATTTGTTTAGCTGCAATGCCACAAAATTAACAACATTATGCGTTTTAGATAGGTTTGGAGTTTATTATCGTCTCAAAAGAACAATAGAATTGCCTAGGATCGATCTGGCTACAAGAGGCGGTCAAGGTCGAAACAGACAGGCCCCGTTGCTGACGGCTGTGCAAGGAATGAATGGCGAGTCGGTGCGTGGGATGTTAGAGGTATGCATGGTAAAGAATTTGATGTTGCGAATGTAATGTACGAAGGACACCTGGAGACAAAGTGCAAAGGAAAGGATGCTGTGGAGATGGAGGATGGCAGCCTAACACTATGATCAGGAGTTGAGACTGAAGTGCATGGCGCAAAAGGTGTTGGTGACAGAGCGAAAAGATGTGTTAGACAGTACGAATTGGTATCTCCTCGGATAATATGGGTTAGAATGAAAGTGGAGTTTCGAAGAATTTTTCTTATTGCATGCTATGCACCGGTGAATGGAGAAAGAGACCAGGAGCAAGAAAACTTCTGGAATGAAGTAGAGAACATGTTGAACGTATGTATGCCAAACGAAAGAGTGATGATAGTGGGGGATATGAACGGAGGGGTGGGTGTACATAGAGAATATACCGAAAGTTCGGAGACCAAAGGACTCTTTGGTCTCTGAACTTTCCTAGAACGTGTTCATCACTCTCTTTGACTATGAGAGTGGTGAATACCTGTGTGGAGAGAAGCCTATTTGTATCCAATACGTGGTTTAAGCATAAAAATGTGCATATGTATACACGGCAAAAAGGTGAATCCAAAAGTGTGATTGGCTTGATAGTGTATGATGAACGGCTTAGAAACCTTGTGAAAGACACAAACGAATGCGCGGATTGGGAGTGTGGATCGGACCACTTTTTGGTTATATCTAGAGTGTGTCTAGGGCAAAAGTAGGAAAGCAAACATAGTGCGGACGTCCAGAATTAGGTAGACAAACTAATGGATAATGGTGCGAGAATAAAATACGCAGATGCTGTGAGTAGTTGAATGTGAATGAAACAGTGTGGAACGAACAAATAAAAGTCACCGACGTTGAAAGTGCATGGATAAGCTTGAAAAACTGTGTTGTCAATTGTGCCGTGCGGGTATGTGGAAGAGCGACTGTAGGTAGACTGAAAAAATGTGCTTGGTGGATGAGTCGGAAAAAGGCTGTATGTAAGAAAAAGATGCGTACATGGAATGATTGCTGCAAAAATGAGACTGAGAAAAGCGATTGTATGAGGTGTACAGATTAAGAAATAAATAAGCGAAGGAGGCAGTGAGAATAAGTAAAGAGGAAGTGATGGCTGTGGAAGGAGAGAAAATACAGAATGATTTTGAGGGAAACAAAAAACTGGAAATGGGTCAAAAATGCAAAACATGGCCCAAAACAGAACGCTGCAGGAGTGATGAACATCAGCAACGAAATAGTATGGGACGACTGTGAAGTGAGGAAATTCTGGAAAGAATATTTCGGAAATGTGTACAGTAGTGAGGAAAGTAAGACTGAAGGGTTAAATAAGGAGAATGTAGAAGGAATTATAAATGAAACTGAGATGGATATTGGCATAAATGGGATAGAGAAAACGGTAGGAAGGTTGAAAACGGCAACGGAGCAGGCGTAGATGAAATCACTGGTATGAGAAACTACACAAACTAAGATTTGGGATGTGCAGGGTGGTTTTATGCCGGGGAGAGGATGTGTTGATCAGATGGTTGCTCTCCAGCAGGTGATCGAAAAGTGTTTAAGGGTAAAAAGGAAGCTGTACTATGCGTTTGTAGATCTGGAGAAAGCATACGACAGAGTGAATAAATGGAATGCGGGCAGTATACAACGGTAGTCGGGCATGTGTTAAGGTGAGAGGAGGTGTGAGTGAATACTTTAATATTGAGCAAGGAGTGCGACAAGGCTGTGTGATGTCACTGTGGTTGTTCAATGTATACATGGATAAATGTGTTAGACAAGCATGTAGCGATACAAATGGTGTAATGGTTGGAGACGTAAATGTACGACTTCTGGTGTATGCAGATGACACAGTCTTATTAAGTGACAGTGCGGATGAGCTACAAACCGCTCTGAAGAAGTTTGATACAGTCTGTGAGACCATGGACCTAAAAGTAAACGTGAACAAAACTAAGATTGTGGTGTTCAATCGGGAAGGTGGAAAGGAGAGTAGAGTATTTACTCTGCAAGATGAAATTGTGGAGCAAGTGGACGAGCTGGTATATCTCGGTAGAATGTTTACTGCAGATGGCACAATGGAGGGCGAGATTGACGAAAGGTCGATGCTGGAAGGAAAGTGATTGGAAGTATGTGGACGATAATGAGAAACGAAAGTATGAGCCTAGCTGCGAAACGAGCAATCTATATTGACCTGTTTGTCCCGTCAGTACTGTATGGAAGTGAGACATGGGTATGTCAAAAAAAGCACGATAGAAAATTAAATGCCGTGGGTATGAGATTCCTGAGAAGCGCATGTGGTAAAACGAGAAGGGACAAGATAAAGAATGAATTCATAATGACGGAGTGTGGTGAGGAATAGACGATGATGGATAGATATAAAAGTAGTACATTACGTTGGTTTGGTCATATTGAGAAAATGAACGCAAGATTAACTTAGCAAATATATGTGGGTGAGGTTAGAGGAAAGGCCGGACCTGGTAGGCCGCGTAAAACTTGGCTGAATGTAGTAGAATGTATGATAAAGGAAAGGAAGATAAGGAGTTTTAAAAATAAAAGGGCATGTCAGAGACAATGTATGAATCTTGCGGAAAGCATGGAGAAAGATTGTGAACGAAAAATAAGTTAGAGGCAGGGATTGTTTTGCCTACCCCGCAAGGGAATGGCGTAAAGGATAATATTGGATAACATTTTTAGAAATTAGTGATTTTTAATCATTTGGTAATGAAAATCATATTTAAATTATTAGAAATTTGTAATTTTGTGCTAATTGTACGTTTTAATATTAGATCAAATTTTTAGGATTAAGTAACTTTTGAGCCATTTGAGTGATGTCAATTTCTAATTTTGAGCAATTTAACTTTTTTGAAAATTAAATTTAAATAATAAATTTAGTTAGGTTTAAAATTTAGAACCTTCCGTTGAAGGATAATATTGGAACAAATTTTTAGAAATTAGTAATTTTGGGCCATTTAAATGCTGAAAATTAAATTTAAACATGTGTTTGTTCAGTATAGAACAAAATTGGAAGTAATTTTGAGCCATTTCAAAGATGCAAATTAAATTTAAACGTATGTTCAGATGCAATACCACTATGTTAGTAACGTTGGGTATTTTAGATAGGTTTAGACTTTAGTACCTTTTGTTGATGAATAGTATTGATCAAATTTTAGAAATTAATTTGTAATTTTGTGCCACTTAAGTGTTGGAAATTAAATTTAAACATGTGTTCAGCTGCAATATTATAAAATTGAATTTGTTTAGGTAGGCCAGAGTTTATTGATTTTCAGAAATTGGTAATTTTGAGCCATTTCAATGGTGGAAATTAAATTTAAACATATGTTCAGCTGCAATATATTTATCGTTTATTAGCTTAGTTGTAAGTTCAAATTTTCAAAAGTTAGTAATTTGTCGCCATTTAAATTATGGAAATTAAATTTAAACATGTCTTCAGCTGCAATACTAAAAATGAATATCATTGTGTGTTTTAGATAGATTCACATGTTGGATGAATTCTTTTAAAATTACTAATTTTGAGTCATTTAATAGATGGAAATTAAATTCAGCTGCAATATCACAACATTAATAATATAGAGCTTGTATTAACTAGTTTTTATAATTTGAATTTGAACTCAATTTAAAAAGAAGAGTTCTAAAGATTGAAAAAGAATTTAGCACTACTTGCCTAGTGCTTAAAAACTGAATTAAATCAATGCGTAATTATAATGATAGAGCCAATTGCGAGTTTTCAAGACAATTATTGGTAATGTTTGATTGTTTCAAAACTATTGTGTTTTAATTAATTTCTGAATGGCATAAAATTGCTCTACTTTGCCTAAACTCTTACTCTGACCGTAAGATAAAAAGGAACGTTGATAAAAATGATAATTTTCAAATTTGCATTTTCATGGATAAAGTCGTGGGAAAGCTGTAGATTATATTTTGACCTTGAGAAAAACCGTATAATTACGCTAATAATAGAGACACCAAAATGTTTATTAATCAATTACATTATTATAGAATAGTTTGGTTACGCGTATCTCACATTTTAATTGCTAATTTTGCTTCATTCATACTTACGAACACGAATTGGCGTACAAATCGTTATCGTTTTGTTATCAGGTGAGCCAATAAAACTTGAATTGAGGAAAATGATAAAGCGCCCACACTTTTTTGTATTGAAATGTCGATTGGTGTGTTCAACTAAAGGCAATTTCCACATTTAGCTTAAGGTTTAAAAATTATGTGAAATTGTGTTTTAGTAGTTTTTAATTTTGTGCCGTTTTTTGCAGGTAAATGTCCAGGAACCGTTTATTTATGAGTGTGTAAGATGTGGTGAGTATACGATTTTTTTCTAGAAATTTTAAGTGTGGTGTTTCCCGATTTCCGAATTTGTAGGTCAGTCTTAAAAATTGATTTTCGATCATAATAAAAGAATGCGTAAACGACTTTTATATCAATAACACATCTGATGAGATAGTTGCAATGGAAAGTAGGTACACACACCGTGGGGTATTGATCTGCGTAGGCTTTGCTAGGTACAGTCAGTGTCTGTACAGTCCGTAAGTTTGCAAACAAACTAACAACCTCACGTCTACCGGTTTTCCTCTTTTTCCACGGCCCTTTCGCATCTAAAGCCCTCGCGCTATTGCATACGCTCCAACCCCTAAAGGGAGTTCGTAAAAATTAGATGAAGTACACTGAAATGTGGTCTTGTTCCAATACACAACACTATTGACTTTTAGCCTATACAATTTTTTTTAATTAAATCGTATTCTTTCAATAAATTTGAGGTTAGGTCGCGTCTCCACGTGCATTTACGCAATTTTTATTTGTTCATAAATGTTAACGAACTCAACGTTTAATTGCCGTTTTTATTATTTGTCAAAGATTAAGTTTGAAGGGATTAGGGTGTGGGTCAGGTTACGTATGCGGAACCGGATACATCGATAACCTTTACCAGTTAAAAAATTTATCGTCATTGTGTAGTACACAATTTCCTGTACATGAACTACATACACGACGATCTCGAAATAAGCAAACGTCAGCTAAAATAAAACAACCTTATCGTTCATCGTATAACAAAATGCTCTACGGTCGATTGAAAGCTCTTGAAGTTTTTTCTTTTTTTTAATAAAATTTGAAGAGATACTTAGATTAACTTTTTCAATAGTTAAACCGGAAAAATCGAATTCTTTGTTGCTCAAGTTTGTGGTTAAAAGAAATCCATATTGCACATTATAGTAAAGCTATACGAAGCTGTTCTCACCAAAATGTTAAGGAAATGTGTAATTTGCAATACACCAATTTATTTTTTCACAACTTTACATTGAATTAAATTTTGTTAAATTTGGTGTTCTGATTTGTCATCTTCAAAGTAGTTTAATAATAAAATTTACATTATTTAACTTTGTTCTAATGTTTTAAATACAATATAATTCCACAATTTCTTTTATATAGGTAAGTATTTATTTTTCAACGCGTTTGAATACACCATGTATCAAGAGCAAATATACAGGATGTCCATGTAATACTCCGTTCGTCTGTGGTGGTGTTATGTCAAATATGTCACAAAAATTACTTAGCAAATCGTTAAGGAGGAAACTAAGAAATTATTTTAAAATATACAGGGTGACAAATAAAATGTACCCACGTATAAAAGTTATAACAAAAAATTGCATTTGTTCATTGTTTCCGAGCGTTCCAATCCAAAATATGAAGTGTCGCACATTTGACCGTCACGGCACAGCCCGGTCCTGTCCATCCCCTGATGACAACGGTTAGTTATAGTAGCGCCGGGGAGATGTGTCTCATGGCGGACTAGAGAATGGTGATATAATTAATACTGTGAAATGCATCTTTATCTTAGTGCGAAGTTCCGACTTAAAGAAAAACGGGTTATAATTTATACGTCTGCTATATATTTTAAATGCAGAACTTAAAAACGTATGTCGATTTCAAAGTCAAAGCGCATGACGCTGTCAGATGTCTTCTTGGCTATTTAACCTCAAATTATTCTTCATATTTCGTTTCGTCTAATCGCATCGTGTTTTGTAGTTATAATAATTTATCTTTCGCTTCGTTATTTATTAGGTTCCATTGCATTTGTAAAGAACAGTTTTTTTCAAAACTATTATTATTAATATTCACTATTTCGAGGTAAGTTTATAATGCAAAATGTATTTCCAATTGATTGAACGCATTTATTTATTTTACAGCAAATAATGATGACATTAAAAGGTAAATCTTTGAAAAGCCAAACTACAGTAATGTTAATGAATATACTGCATTATTTCGAGATGGAACGCGATAACGGGGGGCCAAATGTACCTTTAACTTCCATTATCCAGGTACGCTAATAATTTTCACTATTTAAATTTATATTTATGTAATATTATGTTGCAGCGAACTGCTCTCGTAACTCGGACAAAGGCAAGAATGGCTCTCGCTTTAGAATCTGGGAAATCGGCGCCGGATTCACCGCAAAAACATAGGCAGCGTTTGAAGTCGAAGTCAGAGGATGTCGACGAATACGTGAAAGACGTTTTGAAACGAAAAATTTACATCATGCATGCAACTGGTAAATAATTCAGAAATTATTGTTGAAATGGAGTTAATCGCTGTTTAATTTTAGGCTCACATGTTACTATCGAAAAATTCCAAACTGAACTTAAAGAAGATAAAATATTTACCTTCAGTAAAACGAGTTTGAAACAATTATTACACAAAATTGGTTTTGAATTCAAAGTTGACGATGGAAGAAGGCGTTTAATAGATCAGGTTCATATTGCTGGTGCTTGAACAACATTTTTGCGAAAATAATTTGCTAATAAAAGTTGTGAAATTAGTTACGATCCTGTCTTTTTGGATGAGACGTGGATTTTTAGTCGAGGAAGCGTTCGAAAATCATGGCATGATAATGATTTGAAAAGCACAAAAAACAGACCGCTAGGAGAAGGGAAACGATAATTAAAATAGTCCGATTTGTTAAAAATATTTTAACCGAATAAATTTTAGTTTTATCGTACTGAGTGCTGGCAACAAGGATGGTTTTTTACCTGGTATTTTCCAGTAAAAGTAAGACAGCAGACTACCACAATAATATGAATGCTGATTTATTTCAAAATTGATTTCAAGAACAGTTTTTACCGAACTTAGAAAAACCAAGTTTGATAATTCTTGACAATGCCAGTTATCATTTTACATTAGTAGAAAAATTACCTTCAAGTAGTTGAAAGAAGGAAGATCTTCAATTTTTAAGAAAACACAACATTCCTCATTCGAATGATATGCTAAAAGTGAAATTATTACAAATTGCCAAGGATTTACAAGTTCCAAAAATATGTGCAATTGATGAAATCGCTCATCAATGGGGACATCAAATTTTACGTTTACCTCCGTATCACTGCCAATTCAACCCTATCGAGTTAATATGGGCAAATTGTAAACAGTAATACAACAAAAACGTTGGAAGGCAGGGCTTCAGGGACGAGAATGTTTTATCTCTATGGAAGGATTCATTAAACCAAGTAACAGGAGAACTGTGGCAAAAGTGTATTTTACATGCTGAAAAGAAAATGAGCCAGTGGTGGGACGTTAAAAAAAAAAGCTGAGGAAATGGTAAAACCTCTAGTAATCAATGTCGGAGAGTCGAGTGAAGATGATAGTGAAAGTGAAGGTGATTCTATGATTCAGAATAAGACAAAAATTATCATTAAGGCTTTTCCGAAAATGCTTCCTAACTGAGATACAGGTTGATTAAAAAATAATTATTGTCGTGGTAATCACTAGCTTGATTTTGCCACAAAAACTAAACTACAGTTTTTAATAAAACCATATTCATTACCAGCGTGTAAAATGATAAATCTTTTCCCACTACTTGAACACTCCCCATTTTTTACACATTTTGGTGTGATCCCCTAGAAAAGATCCATGTTTCGTCTATAAATACCATCTCAAGTGGTGAAGCCGATTGCATATTTTAATAGTATTTTTTTAGGAACTGCGCCCGTGCTGACGCCACATTTGATTTTTCACAAAGTGCTCTGCGATTGCAGTCTTATTTATATTTAAATCCTATACTATGTAAAATCTTACTTGGTTGCTCTGGATGCTGTCAGCAACCCTTTTTCATGTAATATATTACTAATTGTCTCCAATGTAACCACTTTCTTTTGGGAATGCATGTCATAAATTATGTCTCTTATGGTATGTTTTAGCACTTCTTGTATATCATCACTTTTACACTTAGTTCGTGGTTTTCTGATAGTTTTTGTTTCGACGATTTTGTGTAACGTATTGAGCCTAATTTTTAAAGCTTCTGCGGTTCTTTTGTTCACCGCGTCAACATTACACAGAGGACCAACATTATGCTTTTCGCGACAAAAATACTCATACACATTAAAACGAGTTCATGGCAACGTTCGTTTAAAAATTTTCCTGGCATTTTACGGTTGTTACAACAATAGTATACAAACAGTACTAACACAAATTTGAAAACTGTAGACATTACTCCATTGTGTTAAATAATGGTATATTAATGACCCACATTCTTTGATGTACTTATTTAGAAAGTAGTTAATTATAAGGTAATTTTGTAGTTGAAAAATATCATGAAAATTATTTACCATGTTGTATTCAATTTTTGCAGTTTCTGCACAACAATTCCTTAGTCTTGAACGATCTATACCCGGTCCCACTGCATCAAGAATTGGTTGAAAATCATTGTATAAGGAGAGTGATTTTTTGCGAATGGGCCGAAAATAAAATTAGAGAAAATGGTGATTTTTTCCAATACGTATTATTTATTGACGAATCGACATTCCACCGAGGTGGAATACAGACGATTACGTTATTGCCCATATTTTTTCTAAGGCAGTTTGACAACGCATATATTTTTGCAGTTTCTTCGCCAAGATCTATCACGTTTAATTCGATACCTTCAGGAACATATAAAAATAGCTATGTGACTACAACTCGATGGAGCTCCAGCTCATTGTAGCCTTCAAGTTGGACAACACCGTGAAGGGCGCGGTGCAACAACTAATTTGCTAGCAAGATCCTCTGACTTGACCTCTATGGATTTTTTTGTGGAGAAATGTTTAATCTCAAGTGTACCGAGAGGTTGTAACAACTAGAACAGACATGGAAAAATAGATCTATCTTTTCACAATATTAGTCCGGATATCCCTTAAGGTGTTAGAAGGTCGTTCCGTGATCGCATAACAAAATGTATATTATCAAATGGGAGACATTTTGAGAATTTAATTTCATAATTTTTTCTCGTCAAATATAGATTGTTCACAGCCTACTTAATCAATAAAAATTTGCATTTTTTTAACAATAGTTCCTACAAATTTTTTGACAATTTCAAAATTGGAGAGTTAATTTTATGATATTCACACGTTATATTATTTTGATAGAGAATTTAAATCCAAATCGACTTTCGACAAAAAAATTCGGTCATTCCATTTAAAAAAAAATGGTTATACTTGTTTGAAAATATGATACTTCTGTATGGTATTGAATTTTTTGAAGTTAAAGTTTAAATACGTTATTCTGTACTGTATATAAGGTGTGCCATTTAAAAAATCTGACCATTCGTTGCCACACTTTTTTAGACTACCCAGTATGTTTTAAAATAATTTCTTAAAGTACTACAGTTTGCCTCATAAACGATTTTCTAAGTCATTTTGGTGACAGATTTGACATAACACCACTACAGAAGAACGGGGTACTAAATGGACACCCTGTATAAGTAAAATAATAAGTATTTATGGTAACGAATGATTAGGGAAAAACAGCAAACTTGATGTAAATTATAATGTTTAAAATATCTGTTAAAGGTGAGTATATAAGATCAACCTGTTCGTTTATTAAAGGTATTTCACAAATTTTGAATGCTTCCAAAATATCTGATTTGTCTTTTTTATTACAAAAATGTAATAAAATGTTTTGTGAAGTCGTAAGGTCATTATTTACTGATAATGTAATTTGTCAGTGTGTTTGTATTTGTAACATCTAATGTGTTCTTTGTATCTAATATCAAAGTTCCTAAGTGTTGGTCTAATATAAACAGAACTACAGAATGTCCAGTTGAATTTATAAATACCCGACTTTAAAATGTCGTCAGCTACTTTTTCTGATATTTTTCCAAAATATGAAATTGACATGTATTTATTTATTGTTGTTTCTATCTTAATTGATAATTTTTATTCTTGATTTTTAACTAAAGTATGGATTATATTTGAAATGTAATCATTTACTTGTACAATTTGTTTTATAATTTATTTTTTTGGTAATGGCATTGCTGTGTGCTATGATTTATATACAGCTAACTTATGAAATGTCTGTATGAGTAGGTTTTCTGAAGAACTGACAACTAGCTATGTGTATTAATTTTTATGTTTAACTTTAGAAAATTAATGGCTCTAACTGCATTCTTTTTTAATGATTTACTGAAGCGTGAATCGATTACATAACACCGAGATCAAGCCTCCCACTTTACCGATGTTATCTTAGTCCCACAAGGTTAAAATTTTTAATTTTTTTGTTGCAATCATTTGTTGGACGTTTATTCTAGTTGGATATTAGTATTTTCTCATTTGTCTTCTATTGTAGGGGTTGGTTTAGCTCCATGATAATAGAATTAAACTAAATTGTTGAATGGACTTATTAAAAATACATTACAATGTGTGAGATTCAAGTATTTGTTAAATTCCTTAATTATTATTATTGGGCTACCCTTGGAATCAGGACCAGCCAGAGAGGTCATTTAAGATGCCTTGATCAGTTAGGAAGGTTACCTGAGTGGCCGACCTGGTAGCATGGGTACTTGAGGGGTCAACGACCTTACATCGAGGTTAGTTAAGGAGTCTGATTCAGCCAGCGGAATCACTTGAGAGTTTTGAGTCACTTGCAGTATGCACGTGACCAAGTCGCCTTATGACTCGGCCCATATGTAACCCACGGGGTAAGCTTTATCTTTAGTACAAGTATATAATTATACACGCAATAATTGCTTGTGAATATCTTTTGGTTTTCCTCGTAATTACTTTTTTATGACTCAAAAACAACCGCTTAACTAATTGCTTGGTACACACTAGTTTTTTCGTCTAATTGCTTTTTTAATGACAATAACAACCAGCGGCTCACGTACTAATTGCGTTTTAACGGCTTTGCGTTTTTAATGACGGAAACAACCAGTGGCTCACAAATTAATTGCTGTGTAATCACTCTGGGGTTTTCCCTTAATTGTTTATTAATGATACATTGTGGTGCGACTCGTTTACATTTTTGTTATTATATTTTGTACGGTACCGTAATGTTTACCATACCGTTAGCGTACCGTTACGGTGTTTTTAGCTTACCGCCACCATGTCGTTGCCGCTCCCGTTCTGTTTTTCTTCGGTCGAGTGCAATTTTCTTTAATTCGGTTTTTTTCGAAATAGTGTTTGAGAAAATTCGAAATTATGATTTCCATTTCAAAATGTACAGTAGTTTTTAATATTACTCATAGACTTAAGTACAATTGGTCTTTACCACAAGATGGTAAAAACGTCTTTCAACGTGCTCCACATTGAAGTAATGGAAACCGTTAAAGGTATTACAAGGACATGCTCGTAGATAAATAATCCAAGTTAAGTCTTTAAATGCGGTAATTTTAAAAATAAATTGAAGGGGGTATTAGGAAAGTAAATGTTTGTTTGAAGTAATGGCAGACGCGAGATAAATATGTGAAGGATACGAAATCAGAATATTTATCTAACCTCACTTTTCCATTTGCTTATCGCTCAAGGTTGTTGATTAAAAATGAATTTAATCATTTAATGATATGAGTTGAAAGGCATACACTTAATAAAGGTGGATAAATGAAAATTAGTCATAAAAATTTCATGTTATCATTTCACACTTGATTTTCGTTTATTTTCAGTAATCTAATCAAGAATTTGTTATGTGCTTTATCACCATTACTTTAACAACAAACCTGTGTTTCAAATGATGATTGGTTACTAGTCTAATTTTTAGTGTCACGTTGTTTGTATTACAAATATAAATACGTTCATTAACCATAGAAAATGTTTGCTAGAGATGGTTATTGCATGTAAGATCAACAAGTAGTCAAAAATATGACCTACTTTTTGTCATTTATTATTTATCTTTTTGCCTTTATTATTTTTTTATGTATAATTATGTTATCAAAATTAAGCGTAATTACGATATATATTCATTTTAATACGGAATGATCATGACCAGATGATTTCATGTTTGCTTAAATTTTACGCGTAGTGCAATTACAAGAATTGCACTCCTTGCTTTATACAATAAATTATACATCTAATAGTTCTTTGTTTGGAATCTACAGATATTATATGGTCAATACTCAGTATGCTATATAGGCATTTTTACCGTATTATATTGTATTACGGTTACGGTACCGCATTATTATCGTACCGATGCAACGCCGTTTCGTTACCGCATCGCTAATACATTGTTACCGTACCGGTATCGCACCATTGTACTGCTGTACCGTTATAATATTGTTATCGTAATGCTGCTTTATCGTTACCGTTACCTTACCGTACCGTTACCTTACCGTACCGTTACCTTACCGTACCGTTACCTTACCGTACCGTTACTTTACCGTACCGTTACCTTACCGTATCGTTACCGTGCCGTTACCTTACCGTACCGTTACCTTACCGTACCGTTACCTTACCGCACCCTTACCGTACCGTTACCTTACCGTACCGTTACCTTACCGTACCGTTACCTTACCGTACCGTTACCTTACCGTACCGCTACCTTACCGTACCGTTACCTTACCGTACCGTTACCTTACCGTAACATTACCGTACCGCTACCGTACCGGTACCTTACCGTAACGTTACCGTACCGCTACCGTACCGTTGCCTTACTGTATTCTTACCGTACCGTTACCGTACCGTACCGCTACCGTACCGCTACCGTGCCGTTACCGCACCGTACTGTCATAGTACTGTTAGGCTTCTTGCACACATCGCCTTCAGTTTCGTATGATACGTGTATATCGTTTTGTTCCTTTTCCGATATTTCATAAAAATCATCCTACAAATTTTCTTCCAATCCTCCAATGTCTTGTTTCTATTTTTATATTAGTCAACGGATTTATCCCATAACACTGGTCGCTGTTCAACAGGTGTATTTAGCAACCCATTATCTATTTCAATAACCATTATTTCAGTATACTATAATTTCTTCTGTTTAAGAAAAATATTCTGTACAATTCAAAGCGCAAAACGATTCTGAATCAAATATTTGCCGTCACACGGGAAGTGCGCATACTTTGAGACATTGCATGTCTCTCTGTGGCCGTACAAGCTCCTGCCTTGTGCCGTTATTGCAGTCCCCATGCGGTGCTGCGACGGCAGCCGTGTACGGCTCCGGAAACAAACTGTATTGTGTAAAAGTTTGCATTTACAACAATGTATTACCATTACACACAGCACCGTTACCGTACACGGTAACGGTGAGAGAGTTAAGTAAATTATTGGGAACTAAAAATGCAATTGGACCCCCTTCTGCAATAAGGAACCAAGTGACAAAATTCAAGTCGTGAGTAAAACAAGTTCAACGGTTTTTAATTTAATAATCAGCAATGTGTTAATAAATTTTTCGGTTTTTTTTAAGATTTATTTAGAATAAACTGAACACAAAAGATTTCTTTCAAAATATATGACTAAATTAGTTGACTTACACAAAACAAACACCAGGTTCTTTTTTGCATAACTCTACTAACGGTTTACAATGTATGCAATACTTAAGTAATACTTAAAAAACAAAACGAAACTAAATAACAGAAACATTGTTCGAAATTCTAACAAAAAGATAACTAAAAACTCTTAATCCGCTTCGTCCTCAAATTCTAACTGAAAATCAGCTCACCGTTGAAACGTTCTATATCTTCAACAATAATATTATCTCCTGTTAGACCTGTATAAAACCCGTGACCGGCAGCTGGTAATAAATGCATGTAAGATTTGATCTCGTCTAATTTAACTTGTGCCACTGGTTTTCCTTCAGGCCACAGAAGCTCAAGAATATCTCCAAACACATTCCTTGGTGTCGCTTGTTTTCCTTTCCCTTTTTTATGTTTATTATACTCTGTTTTAACAAAAATGCTGGTTTGTCTTGTAAAATTTTGATTTCTTTTATTTTAAACCAGTTCACTGTTTCGTTCGTAATATCTGTCTTCCGATTTGTTATCTTCTTTTCGAGGTTCTTAGTGGCAACGAAGACTTCTCTATTCATAACATCAACGATTATTGGTTTCTTTCTCTTTCAAGTCTGAATTAGTTTACAGTACTCTTTCGGAGAAAAAATATTCTGATGTCTTTTTGAAACACATTCCACGTCCCCAAAATTACTATCATTGGGTAGATAACTGTGCTGTGGTACCAAAAACCGTAACCTGATACGTTTTAGAGAATGACCTTCTTCTAGAATGCGTTTCATTAACAATACCATTTTAATATTGCGGTCTTGGTCGCCGCATAAATTACTCAATAAGGTAAGGTACAGGATATTTTCATTAACGTGGGTTCTAATCTGTTTACGTAAGCATGAGCCAACTTCTTGAGCTCCATGCCCTGATTGCCCTTCTATCCAAAGGTTGAAAGCTGATATTTTATTTTTACCAGCATAAACCCCGCAATTATACAACCATAACTGCCTTTTAAAGAAAATTATGTTAGTCGCCAGTCGTGGAAGCGGAAGAGTCTTCCATATCGAAGGTGAACGTTTCTACATTATCACTTTCAGTGGCATTTGTTCCATTTACATTGAATTCCTAGTCAGTTCTGCTTCCTTAAGTGCATATCGTCCTTAGAAGAAACGAGCTACTTTTCTTCATCATTTGTAGCATTCTGTATTTTCATTTCATAGAAGTCACATTTGTTGCAGGTATCTTTCTTAGATTAAATTCGGTTAAAAATATCTTTCTGTAAACTAGCAGATTAACAAAATTTGCAATTTCTTCTGTATACAGTTTGTACATAAGTGGCACTGTCACTTCTATAGGTAATAATTCTTGACTGTTTCTTTGTACCCTGCAATAGTGTGACTTGTATCGTGGAAATTTGCTGATATGACTTATAATAGCGTTCCTCTGCTCTTGTGGCATTTTGTTGTGATCACCGGTCAAAAAGTGAAGTATTGACTCGTTTTGAAGATATTCCCAAAGTTTTAACAAACATCGCTCTATATACTGCAACCTTGTTGATCAAACATACACGCGAAAGTTTCGTTTGCTTTGATTAACTGTCTCTGGTGTCTTGCCCTTTATACCTTCTTCTCTTACGCATGTTGATATGGACGTAGTCGGCCAACTTCCAGTAGTCTGTAAAAAAAAACCTTCTCATCCTCAGCGGTCACCTTGGTGTTACAATCGTTCTTACGTGAGCAGTGAAAGCCTAGGAATGGTTTTGAACCAACAAGCTTTCCTTTGGCAGAATGATAATTTTTATTACTGTTCTTGTTTATTTTTCTTATCTTTCTATCTTGGTCCTTGTATTTTCTTTTTCGACCCTTTTTTGGTCTACCTTTTGGAATGACTTCCCCATGCTCTTCTACGTCTCCCGCATGTTTTCCTGTCTCTTCCGCTTATTCTTGTACGTTTTCGAAATCTGAATCTTAAGAACAAATTTCCTCCGATTCATATTCCAGACAGGAAGGAGACTTTTGTTTAAGCGGATATTACAGTACAAGCACGTTTGTAACAAATTTTTTACGTTGGTAATAAAATTTACCTTTATTTAGAAAACTTAACATGCATTGCGTGCAGCATGCGTTGCATATCTGGTAGAACTCGTACGCATTGTGTTTGTACATTAGATTCACAGTTCATGTGCAAAGACCATAGCGTAGTTTATGGTTGAGTTAAGAAGGTGGATGTAACATCCATTGTTTCTTTGTTAATTTGTTTATAAATTGCCATATAATTGTATGGTAAGTTGTAAAAAAAACTATTATATTAAAGTTTGAGACGTTTGCTTATTTCAGGCACTTTTTATCTTTTAATATCTACTTTAATTTCACCTTTATTGATACTTTTCACACGTTATATACATCTACGCAATTAATTAGTTTACTGTTAATCCATTTTACGGTATTAGAACGATTAATCAAGAATTTATCCATTTGGGAATTACAAAGCATACAAATCCAGATTTGTTTCAACCTGAAGTAATATTACGCATCAATTTTCCAAAACGCTGACTCAGCATATGCATCCATTTCGTTATCTACAGTGTGTCCAATAATAAGGTATTCTGTTTCCATTAATTACTCACAACATTAATAATTGTTCATTAGTTTTTTAACGTAATATTTCTGTTTATAACTAAGTATAGTTTGTGTTAATGAAACTTGTTGTAGAGATTTTCTTTTAAATTTATTGTATAATGGATTACTTGTTTATTCCACTGAGTATTTAACTATTATATTTAGGAAGAAGCAACCTCGATTTTAAAGCGAACATATCTAGGTACCTACATGTAAATATTTTTTGGTTAATAAGGCAAATCGATAATTTTTGTGGCCCACTAAGATTTAGCAAAAGGCACCAAATCTTTTATTTATTGCCCAAACTGTTAAGTAGCTAAAATTTGTAGCCGTGGTTGTAGTAGTATACATATAGAACTTTAGGATTTGTGTTGATTTTAAAGATTATTTGACTGATCATACAGAGTTTTTAATATTAGCATGATTCTCTAGATTAACTCGCTGACATATTTATATAAACAGTAATAACATTATACGTAACTAGCCATGACGTCATCTATCAAATGGCGAACTTTTAAACCAATTTTTTTACTCACCCTATATAAAAAATTATATCAACGAAGGTTGCTTTTGATCCGTATAATAAGGTATAAAAAAATTCAAATCTAGACAGAATTTTTTACTCTCCCTGTAGAGCCAGAAAAAATGTATGTGAGCAAAAGTTACTTCCATTGATATCTTGAATCATAAGTCGAAACATTAAAACATTTTAACAAACCACAGGATTGAATATATTCAGTGCTATGTCCTTTCATTTATGCAATATGGAACCAAAAATTATTTAACACTAAAAACTATAATGATCACTTACTGATACACTGGGGGTGCCATTGTCGGGATTATTACAACGGACGTCTCACACGTTTCTATTAAAATGTTGACTCGGATCAGTCTAGAAAGGAGTAAAACTAAATTTAGTACCGAGTTTGAGGTTAGAATGAAAATTTAGTGCGAAATACTAAATAATAATTTATTGTGTTTTACCTGCAATGTATTATCAAATTTTTGTAACACCAAAGAGACTAATAACTTCTCTCTACCCGTCATCATTCATTTACATAATACAGGGTGGGTGTCTACTGTGTGGACGGACTATTTCTCCTTAACTATTAGAGATATCAAAACCAATTTTGGTTTGGTAATACACGATCATTGGACCTACATTCTAAAAATATTTAGGTATATACAGGGTGATTGACAAAATATGCCAACCCAAACTTGTGTTTTTTTAATGGAACACCCTGTATACTTTCACATTTTTGGATTCACTGTTACATTTAGAATAAAAGTGTACAAATTTGTACCTGTATCACTAACCGTTCTGCAGATATCGTCACTTTAGTACTAAAATAGAGTTAACTTTGGAACCACGACCCGAGCGTTGTCACCACGATTTTGTAAAGCTGTTTATGCCACCGACTATTAATAATAGTCTACTAACAAACAAATTGGGAAATTTTTCGAAAACATGTAAAACTATACAAATTTTTCTTCATTTTTTCAAATGCAACACCCTGTATATTTTTTCACATTTCTATCCCCGTGAAAAGTAAGTATTAATTGATAATAGGTTTCATAGCCATAAGACAGATCCTTCTTGAGATATTGACGCTTTTACGTAAGAATATTCTAAAATACAAATTTATAATGACAATAGAATTCAACAAAACAAATCAGGTTCCATTAGTTTGTGTGTTTTTGGATTGTCGTTTTGTCAATTTTTGTATAAAATGAATTTTTCCAACGAAAAAATGGTCGATATGATACGGCCAACCTCAAAGAAATGCTTTGCTGGCTACCTGTTTGTACTGTGAACGATACCCAGAGAGAAGACAGCCGCGGAAGAATCGTTTATGAATGTAGCTGAAAGATTTGTAAATTCTGGAAGTGTGTGTTATCCCAAGCGCGCAAAAATAAGCCCAAAGGATGAAATTGAGTTTCAAGTTGTGACATCTCTTATAGAAAATCCGCAAATTAGTACCAGAGAGCTAAGTACACACCTAGACCTTTAATAAAAAAACAAATTGAATCCTTATCATATCGTGCAACATCAAGCTTTAAGTGAAATAAATTTTAAAAATCGTGAATCTTTGTGCCAATGGGTAACTACTAGAGTAAATGAAGAACCCAATTTTGTTAATAACATTCTATTTACGGATTTTCACAGTAATGGCAATATTAATACACATAACTATCATCACTATTCAGATACTAATCCATACATCTTAAGAGTTGTTAATCACCAGCATCGATGGTCAGTTAATGTGTGGGGTGGTATAATCAATTTTAATGTGGTTGGTTCTTTTTTCTTTGATGAGAGTCTTACTGGAGGAAGATATTTACAGTTTTTGGAAAATGATTTGACCGAGCTTTTGGAAAATATCGAGGTAGATAACATTCGTATGATGTGGTTTCAACTGGATGGCGCCCCTCCACACTATGCAATCAACGTTAGGCAATATCTCGATAGAAATTATCCGATGAGGTAGATAGGACGAGGTGGTGTGCAAAACTGGCTAGCCAGATCACCGGATCTTACGCTCCTTTATGTTTTTTTTTGTTTTTATGTTTTTAATTTGAATTTATGGTTTTATTCGTTTATGTTTACTTGTGCAACTTATTTTTAGGTTTAGAGAATTATTTTATTGTTTAGTTGTTAATTAAGTTTTCCTATCAGTTAAAGTATTTATTTGCCATTCGTGTTTTCTTATTTGCTCTAGATTTTGTTTTGTTTGCTCTTCTGTATGTCAATATTTTCAAATAAAACTATGAAACCTATTATCAATTAGTATCTACTTTCCAAAAAATATACAGGGTGTTGCATTTGAAAAAATTGAGAAAAATTTCATTTCGCGTAAGTTAATCATTCTGTATAGTTTTACATGTTTTCGAAAAATTTCCCAGTTTGTTTGTTAGTAGACTATTATTAATAGTCTGTGGTATAAACAGATTTACAAAATCGTGGTGACAACGCTCGCATCGTGGTTCCAAAGTTAACTCTATTTTACGAACGGTTAGTAATACAGATACACATTTCTATACTTTTATTCTAAATGTAACAGTGAATCCAAAAAAAACAGGTTTGGGTTGGCTTATTTTTGTCAATCACCCTGTATATACCTCAATATTTTTAGAACGTAGGTCCAATTATCGTGTATTACCATACCAAGACTGGTTTTGATATCTCTAATAGTAGACACCCACCCTGTATAATCACTTTCTAACAGAACACACTAAACACATGTAGACAAACCATGATCGCTTCTCAAGAACAAGTTTTTCAAAACAGGACCAACCTCGCTTGGTTTCGTCTCTACACGACAAATGAGATATGATTTTCGCAACAAGGATCCAATGCAATATGGTTCTTGTTTCATTTTGCAAAACTAATAAAGAAGCACTGTTAGATTTGCAATATGGACCTAACACATTATCAGATGAAATGTTGGTTAGTTGTAAATGTTTCACGATCGAAACATTACGTAGTACCTTTAACTAATCATCATAGTGTAAAATAGACGGGAAATAATTAATAGTGCAGTTATTAATAAATCGTTTTTTTTTTGTTTTAAGTAAAAATGAAGCAATTAATTACCAAACAATTATAGTGTACGTGGGGTGTTAGTTTAACGTTAACCTAGCACCCCCACCATTAAGTCGAATTGCTGTTAAAAGGGAAGAAGAAAACGCACTATAACTTATTTTTGATATGTGGTGGTGGTGGGGGTGCTAGCTTAACGGACACAAAAAATGAGCATACATTTAAATGTATCAATGCAAGATTTGCTATAATGTTTGGGGTTTTCATTCGATTGTTTTAAATAAAGAAGTGACGTTTTGCCACACCTTTTTTTTTAGAAATACATTTTTAAATTAAACAATCATCTCTGAAAAACATAAAACTTTAGGTGAATTGTCATTTTTAGTACGCCACCTACATGTGACTGAGGGAACCTCGCCCCCGTATACAACGAAACCTAACATTAAGGTAAAGTTATACAGTTCACGTTTTGATAATAAAAAAAAAGCTCTAATTATATCTAAAACAAGTTTTGTAATAGTTTAATGAAATTAGCAATTCAGAGCAATTATGGATGAACACGAACGACCGCCTTATCAAAGTAAAACCATCTTTTATAAAATTAATATAAAATTTTGTGTACAAAAGAATTTATGTCAACATTAGAGTACTACGTAATCTCTTTTGTAATAATTCCGAGTGAATTCATTAACGTGAACTTGAAGAGATGAATTGTTTGTTACGTAAGATTTTTTAAATGGAAAGAATACATCCTCTTTAATGTATGACTGTTTGATGCGTGTCGTCCGCGTCGTAACGATTAAAATGCTGTGTTCCACTTTTTTTACTCGTTAAAGTACTCGTACTTTTCGCTATATGTTTACATTGCGTCATTAACAAATTGATAAATTCGAACAACCCCCGCATTATGCATGACCACGTGAAGTCGTACCATATGATTGTCTATTTATAAAACACCACACGCGACTATGAGATGCAGATGTGTATATAATAAAATAAAAAAAAAACTCAACCATCAATTTAGTAGTACAACTCGCATCTCTCTCTTTTTCTCTTACGTTCATTCTATTACGTGTCTCGGAAATTACATAATTTGCAGCATTTCTTCTAATTGTCGTTACAGGTAATAAATAAAATCGTATACACCCGGAAGTGTACATTTAACACCCTTAAAGTACATGATTTCCGGTCAATATCACCTTCATCTTTCTCACGCGATAAGAACAAAACTCCCTAACTCATGGTCACGATACCTTTATTATTTTTCTTGACCTTTAAAACTATGCGTAATACTAACTTTTTTTTCTATAATTATTTTTCGTTACCCCCATCCCCAGCGCTTGTCACGCTCTATATACCAGGTGTCCCACTAAGCTTGCCACCGGCCGTATCCTGGTAGTAAATTCGCGCATAGCTTTGTGGGAAACTATCTCAGGATCTTTTCGGTTGTGTCAATGTTTGAAAATTTTCTATAGAAACAGACAATTATAAACTCCTTACATTTACTCTGGATGCCGCCAATAGACGATTTTGTTAAATTTGTTGGTGACGACCACGCCATAAAAATTCGCCAATGGCTTTCAATAGTTTGGGTATGCGGGATCAACAAAATTATATTTTGAGTCACTGTTTGATGGTTGTTTAATAAATAATTTGCAGTAACCTCGCGCATATAATTATACCAGTCGACTATGGTTCCGTGATTAATTTCTAGCCCCTTTTCGAATATTTTCAAACATTGTTGACTTAAACTAAAAGATCCCAATCGCACATGCGAAAAAGGTGGAAACAATGTTCAAGTCCATAGAATGACCGCTAGGATTTTCTATAAAACCTGTCAAGTTAAAATACGAGAATTCTGAAAATTTCAGAATGTTTTGTTTAAAACTCTTGGCGGGGAAAGCGTAAACTTCTTACAAAAAAAAAAATTAAGTAACTTACTATCAAAGTAAAAAGTTTAGTCACTTATTTTACAAAATAGGTGAGGCTTATTTAACAATTGATATATTGTCGTTAAAATATCTAATTCTAAGTGTTTGATTGACGTAGTTTTAAAACTGTTGAATTTTATTTACAAAAAGGTACTATAAATCGTATCATTTTTCAACACGCTCGATTATAAACTTTCATAAATATTTTCGTTTCCAATGCAAATCAATAAAATTCGAGAATCAGGTAGTTCGATTCTTTCTGAACCTATTACTAAAATATACTCATGATTATACGATTTTTTTTTTTGAAAAATGTGCTGTTATTGAATAGGGATGGTAAACCGCAACCGTTTTTAATCTAGGAGAAGCATGTACTATAGCGCGTGAATGAAAAATTTGTACACATTCAATTTAAGTCAATATATTATTTGTTAGTGACCCAAAATATTATGTTAAGTGAGGACATGTAAAGGTTCGAACGCAGAGCGATGATTGTATATAAATGTATTTATTATGTAATTTGAAAAAAATAGTTTTCGAGATCTAGAAATTTCGCATTTTATTACAATTTTAATATTACATTCGTACCAAAAAAATTCAGGCATTAATACATGAAACCATTTTGCCGCACTATACAAATTGCCACTTCTCAGTAGAGACGACACAAGGTCGTGCGTATTTATTGGTTTTAATGTACAGTATCCTCTACAAATATTGCGTATAACGCTTAGAATAAAGGAGTTTACAAATGTGGCATTTTTCCTTTATTACACGATTTTTAAATAATGTAAAGTAAAGAAAGTGATGAAATGAGCATCAACATCTAAGCAAAGATGTACTTTGGCATATATCTAAAAATGAAGGCAATCTATTAATGAGTGTTTTAATTATTAATTCATGAAGATAAAATCGGCGTAATAGTTTTCAAAATATAAACGTTTAAAATCAGGTGACTAAACTTTTTACTTTGGTAGTGTCTCGTTGAATAGAGCTTGCTCTCCTACATTAAATACACTATAACGTATTCTTCTATAAAATCTATGAATTAAATACACGCAACCTTCTCCATGGAATTCTTTATCATGATTAGTATAAATATAACTGATCTTGTAGTGAGATGTTTCGACCACTATATTATCCATCACCAGGCTGCTAAAATTACATCTAAATTAGAACATAAAACTTTTAGCTAGAGTACTTACGTAACAATAATGCAATGGACAGCCATAACAAAATTAGTTAATAGCAATAATTGCAAAATAACGGTAAAACTTAATAAGTCTTGTTCTTGAAAGGGAGACAAATTCGAATACAATATCATCACAGTGCAAATGCAATACAAATTACAAGTACAAATTTACAAGTACTACGTTACAATACAAGCTACAAAATATAAGTACAAATCAAGTACGAAATACTAATAATTCTAAAGACAAATGTACTAAATACAAGTACAAAATCAAGTACAAATACAAGTACTAATACAAGTACAATACAAGTACAAATACGAAGTTACAAATACAAGTACAAATACAAGTCAAGTACAAATTACAAGTATCAAATACAAGTACAAATACAATACAAATACATAAGTACAAATACAAGTATCAAATAAAGTACATAATACAAGTACAGTACAACTTCAAATATCTAAAGTTACAATACATAGTACACTACAAGTACGTACAAGTACAGAAGTAACGTACACAGTACATATCACAAGCACAGTACAGTACAAGTACACTAATACAACATAAGTACAGTTAGCAAGTACACGTACAAGTAAGTCAAGAGTACAAAGTACAAAGTATCAGATACAAGTACAGATATCAAGTACAGTACAAGTACAGTACAAGTTTACAGATACAAGTAGTACAAGTACAGATACAAGATACAAGTACAAATAAGTCACAATACAAGTACAAATACAAGTACAAATACAGTACAAATACAAGTACAAATACAAGTACAAATACAAGTACAAATACAGCAATAATATAGTAAAATACAAGTACAAAGTACATAGTACAATACAGTATAATACAATAGTACAATACAAGTAACAAATACAAGTACAAGTACAAAACAAATACAAATACAATTACAATACAAGTACAGAATACAAGTACAAATACAAGTACAAATACAAGTACAAATACAAGTACAAATACAAGTACAAATACAAGTACAAATACAAGTCACTAAGATACAAGTACAATACAAGTACAAGTACAAGTACAAGTACAATACAAGTACAAATAAGTACAATACAAGTACAAATACAAGTACAAATACAAGTACAATACAAGTACACGTACAAGTACACGTACAAGTACAGTACAAGTACACGTACTAAGTACACATGTACAGAGTACACGTACAAGTACAAGTACAGATACAAGTACAGATACAAGTACAGATACAAGTACAGATACAAGTACAGATACAAGTCAGATACAAGTACAGATACAAGTACAGATACAAGTACAGATACAGTACAAATAAAGTACAAATACAGTACAAATACATACAAATAAAGTACAAATACAAGACAAATACAGCAAACATAACAAGTAAAATAAGTAATAGCAATAATACAAATACAAGTAAATACAAGTACAAAGTACAAGTACAAATACAAGTACAAATCAAGTACAAATACAAGTACAAATACAAGTACATACAATACAAATACAAATACAATACAAATACAACAAATACAAGACAAATACAAGACAAATACAAGACAATACAAGACAAATACAAGTACAAATACAATACAAATACAAGTACAAATAAAGTACAAATACAAGTACAAATAAAGTACAAATACAATACAAATACAAGTACAAATAAAGTACAATACAAGTACAGTACAAGACAACGTACAAAAGTACAACAGTACATACAAGTACGTACAAGTACAGCAAGACACGTACAAGTACAGTACAAGTACAGACAAGTAGCAGTACAAGTACAGTACAAGACAGTACAAGTACAGATCAAGTACAATACAAGTCATACAAGTACAGATACAAGTACAGATACAAGTACAGATACAAGTACAAATACAAGTACAAATACAATAGATACAAATACAAGTACAAATACAAGTACAAATACAAGACAAATACAAGACAACATACAGAAATACAAGTAATACAACAATAAGTACAAGTACAAGTACAAGTACAATACAAGTACAATACAAGATACAAGTAAATACAAGTACAAATACAAGTACAAATACAAAGTACAAAATACAAGTACAAATACAATACAAATACAAGTACAATACAAGACATACAAGTACAAATACAAGCACAAAATAAACAAGTACAAGACAAGTACAAGTACACATAAATACAACAATACAAGTACAAATACAAGTACAAATACAAGTACAAATACAAGTACAATACAAGTACAAATACAAGTACAAAAGTAAATAAAGTACAATACAAGTACAATAAAGTACAACGTACAATACAAGTACACAGTACAAGTACAACAGTGACAGATACAAGTACACGTACAAGTACAGTACAAGTACACGTACAAAGAATACAGGTACAAGTACAAGTACAAGTACAGAAGTACAGATACAAGTACAGATACAAGTACAGATACAAGTCAGATACAAGTACAGATACAAGTACAGATACAAGTACAAATACAAGTACAAATACAAGTACAAATACAAGTACAAATACAAGTACAAATACAAGTACAAATACAAGTACAAATACAAGTACAAATACAAGTACAAATACAAGTACAAATACAAGTACAAATACAAGATACAAATAAGTACAAGTACAATACAAGTACATAAGTACAATACAAATACAAGTATAAGTACATACAGTACATAAGTACAATAATACAAGTACAAATACAATTACAAATACAAGTACAGATACAAGTACAAATACAAGTACAAATACAATTACAAATACAAGTACAAATACAAGCACAAATACAAGCACAAATACAAGCACAAGTACAAGCACAAATACAAGTACAAGTACAAGTACAAATACAAGTACAAATAAAAGTACCAATACAAGTACAAATACAAGTACAAATACAAGTACACGTACAAGTACACGTACAAGTACACGTACAAGTACACGTACAAGTACACGTATAAGTACACGTACAAGTACACGTACAAGTACAAGTATACAAGTACAGATACAAGTACAGATACAAGTACAGATACAAGTACAGATACAAGTGCAGATACAAGTACAGATACAAGTACAGATACAAGTACAGATACAAGTACAAATACAAGTACAAATACAAGTACAAATACAAGTACAAATACAAGTACAAATACAAGCACAAATACAAGCACAAATACAAGTACAAATACAAGTACAAGTACAAGTACAAGTACAAGTACAAGTACAAGTACAAATACAAGTACAAATACAAGTACAAATACAAGTACAGATACAAGTACAAATACAAGTACAGATACAAGTACAAATACAAGTACAAATACAATTACAAATACAAGTACAAATACAAGCACAAATACAAGCACAAGTACAAGCACAAATACAAGTACAAGTACAAGTACAAGTACAAATACAAGTACAAATACAAGTACAAATACAAGTACACGTACAAGTACACGTACAAGTACACGTACAAGTACACGTACAAGTACACGTACAAGTACACGTACAAGTACACGTACAAGTACACGTACAAGTACAGATACAAGTACAGATACAAGTACAGATACAAGTACAGATACAAGTGCAGATACAAGTACAGATACAAGTACAGGTACAAGTACATGTACAAGTACAAGTACAAGTATAAGTACAGAAACAAGTACAGATACAAGTACAAATACAAGTACAAATACAAGTACAAATGCAAGTACAATTAAAAGTATTAGCACAAGTACGAGGACTAGTACTAAGACAAGTACAAACACAAAGATAAATATAAATAAAAAATCTTTTTTTCTATTAGTTTATTAGTTTTCGATAAAGTGCGATTTTTACAAAATTTATGAAAAAAAAAGGTAGTGCATTTTTGACTAAAGATATTTTCAAAAGATTCCCAAGAAATGCTTATTACAGTTTATTATTTATTTAAGAATAACTTATTAAGCAATAATAGCTAAACCAATCGGCACAAACGACAAAAACGACTTTTTAAATTAGTTATTAACCACATAAATATTTAAATGCTGTCCATTTTTTTCAAATACACCGTTCTAATCTAATATGGGTATTTGTTTTATTTATTAGTGACGGGAATTTGAACTTACGCAATGCGTATTAATGCTGGGCCAATAATCCACAATAGTTGCCCCCAAGTTGGTCTTCAAAATAGTAGTGTGTCCCATTTTTTATGGTATTTCAGGGCATTTCGTCTATGAGTGGAAGATAGAGGGATACAATTTTCGCAATACTTGACCATTTTTTAAATCAACTGAACAATGATTAGTTGAGTTGATTGGTCTATTTCCACAGTTTTTACTTTTTGAGCGCGACATTTCGGAAGCGGACTCTGATATCGTCATCAGGCTTAGTCCTGATAAGGACTATTTTCGCACTAGAGTCGAATTCATATGTTATGATATTTTCCCGAAGCACTTGACTACTCTCAGATTCGAACTTGGTACCTTCCACTTATTAGTCTGACACCTTTACCGTTGAGCCACTGAGTAATCCAATATTTTTTGAACTTATTATATATATATATATATATATATATATATATATATATGTGAAACTTTTCGTGGTTATGCGCAGTAACTTATTGCGCAGGTGTATTGTGCTTAAGTTCTTAGCGCGTTATTGAAATCCATCTGGGTTTCATTTCTACACTAGCTTGGCTTATTGGATTTTCTGTTAGTGCGATATATGTGGCTTCTTGGAGTTTCCGACGAGTTGTGTTCTCGTCCTTTGCCACTATCTGTATGTTATCCCACTGGATAATATACAGGTATGGTAGTCTGGCTAGTCTGAAAATGAAACCCATATGGATTCCAATAATGCACGAAGTACTTAACCTTAAGTTCTAAAAAATATATATTGGATTACTCAGTGGCTCAGCGATAAAGGTGTCAGGCTAGTAAGTGAAAGGTACAAAGTTCTAATCTGGGAGTAGTCAAGTGCTTGGGGAAAAAAATTATAACATATGAATTCGACTCAAGTGCGAAAATAGTCCTTCTCAGGACTAAGCCTGATGACGGAAGCAGAGTCCGCTTCCGAAATGTCGCGCACAAAAAGCAAAAATATGCCGATCAACTCAACTAATATAAAACCACAGTTACAAAACACTTATCTACTCGCGGTTTTCAATGCTGTATAAGGTAATAGTTTAATTAAATTCATTCGCAGAATAATTTAATTTAATTAATTCGGTTTTATTGAATTTTTTGGTTGTGTCGCGATTTTTAGTCAATTACATTAATTTGCGCTTTATTTCAGATTTGATTTACGGTATTCAAAATTAATTAATGTAATTAGATTATTACCTGGTTTTTGGATTTTTAAAAGTCAATTAAATTGAATCTTTGATTAATTTGTGCTTTAATTAAATTAGTTCGTGATTTTTGGATTTGATTAGCAGTTCATTTCCAGTTTGATTCACGGTTTCAAGGTTTAATAAAGTAATTCTCGGTTTAATCGAAGTATTTAACGGTTTAATTAAATTTATTTACGATTTTTTGTGATTTGATACGCCGTTTCAAAGTCAAAGTAAAGCGCTGTTCTATTAAATCTTTTATTTACGTCAAGCCGTACAGGTTATGGGGTTTTTCTTTGAGTTTTTAATAGAATTTCCTTTGGCTTATGGCCAAGTGTGGCCTTGTAATTCAATTTTAAACAAGCTTTCGTAATGAACGTTTTCTCTGTTAGGCTATAAATAAGCCCTAAAACAGGTACTTCAAGTCCCTAAATGTCCCTTTTGTGAATATATCAAAGAAAAATATTCCAATTTTAAATCAGTTTTCTTTATAAAATATTTTTGTAGGATATTGAATAAGCCTTAAAAAGTTGCTTCAGAAACCGTTCCTAACGTCCATTGTGTGGATGTCGTAAACTATGAACGTTGGAGCAAAAAGTGTTGCGGCCTTTTTTTATGGATAATTAAATTTTAGGCAAATTTTCGTAATGAAAGTTTTCATTCGGTCACAAATAAGAAAGGTAAGTGAATCTTTGGAAAACTGTTAACTATAGAGCAATCACTTTGTTTTACATTTTAGGTAAATTTTCGTAGAGTAATACATAAGCCATAAAAATAATATCTGCTTTAAAAAATATTCTCAAACTACCCCTGACGTAATTAGGCGTAAAAGTGATCGAAATTACAGAAAATTTTGTATCATGTAATTGTAATTAATTGATTAATTTAATAATATTTTCATCAGAGATAATTTTATGGCATTTATGTTTGTTTGTAATCACGTAATTACATCAAATAATAATTGAAAACAAAAAAAAATTGCTAATTTTAATTGTAATTAGGGCTTACGGATTGGTGAAGGTCAGATAGACTTGTGTAATTTAAAATTGACTATATATTTATGATTGAAAATTTGTGAAAATTCTTATTAATACTTACAGGTTTTGGATTAAAATGTAATTGAAGTTTTATAATTTTATAATACATTTACATAATTACAATTAAACTAAATTCCTCATACAAAGTACGAGTATAAATAATAGATCGATTGAAAGTGATGTGATTAAGAAACGTCGTTAATTTTAATTGTGACAATTTGTTTAAAATGCTGAAAGATTGATGCTAGTTATGTAAAATTTCTGAAAACTCATAAATTAAATGCGTATAAACTAGTTTATTAATAAATTCCGATATATGAGTCAAATATAAAATCAGGATTATTAAATGCAGTTTTATATTAAAATTAAATTGAAGTGTGATAATTTATTGGAATATTAATCTATTAAATTGTTTAAATTTACATATATGTATTAGAATTAACATAAAATTAATTTCTGAATATGATTTAAACGTTCAGAGAATAAATTAGTGTTTTAAGAGGGATTAATCTAAATTTTGTAAATTTTATAAATCAAAATGTAGATTTTACATCACGAAATTCAGAATTTTCATAATGGAAAGTATTATTAATCACAATTAGTCAGTATTTTAACCATTAAAATAAATTAAAAATTTAAATGTTTTAAGTGACATTAATTACATTTAAAACACTATAATTACTACAAATTATTTGTAAACAATTGCTATCACACTTGCACCTTAAAACGAAACGAATTATAATTTAATAATTTATGAGGGACGTTCATAATATACATTAATAAAGCCTTAATTGAGGTTGTTAAACAATTTATTAAATGAAATTAATGAAAATTTACTTTAATTTTAACATAATTTATTCTAATTACGCAAATCACGTTGGTATTCGAGCATTTCAGGTATATGTAACTAACTTAGATATTTAAAATACAGTATGTCGAAAAGCGTATGGTCATGCACGTACGAGTTTGCATATTGAGCTAATGTATGACAAAAAAAATTTAAAAATCAAAATTATTTCGGTAATACGTGAGATTGTACATTGTCACTGAGCATCACCATACTTTCTAGAATTACGCGACGTCACTGTGAACGTATCATTAACTAATAAATGTAATTAATAATTAATTAAATTAATTTCACACTAAATCAACAAGATAAACATAATTTAATAAAATAAACATAATTTAGATCTTCAATTGTAGCAAATACTTATATTGACGTTGATTATGTTAACTCCATCGTTTACTATTTCGCATTTTATTCATTCATAATTAGGATGCAATTAAATGTTAACATTAAAAATTTAGTGCTTCGGTGGTTTGCTAAAGCGGATTTAATTTAGGACTAACTTAACTTGGAGTTTTTTAAATTAAATTAATTCGCGGTTTAATTATATTAATTAGCGTAGTGTAAGTTGAAGTAATTTGCGGTTTTTGTATTCGCGGATCATACTAAATTTCTCTCTGGGCTTTATGATAAAAAAGCTGATAATATTTAAATTTTACGTATAAACAGATAAAAAATTTAAATACACGTAAATATTTTACGTTCAAACTGATGAAATATTTAAATAACTGATAAAAAATTTCAATTTTCCTTGCGAACTGATAAAAAATTCGATTGACTAATAAAGTATTTAACGATCTGCAACATTTGACGTACAAACAAGACATTTACATTTAACTTATAAACTAATAAAAATTTTAATTTTACGTGCAAACATTTTATTTACCAGCTGATAAAAAATTTAAGCAATTGGTAAAGATGGACATAAAGGCATACACTTTATGAATAGTAGTAATTAGTTTAATAACCAGTTTAGTGCTCATGCAGTAGATAAAGCCGCCGTAACGCAGCAACCATCGCTACACTTATTTTCATATCGTAGCAGTATCATCTAACAACAAACGTTAATGGAAATATAACTGTCTATTATTTACAAAATGATCGAGTAAACAAGCTATAAATGAAACCAACCTCTAAGAATCCAACGACCTTAAAAGTTAGTTCCTTTGGAAACGTAATGCTGTATTTCGACCAAAATTGGTTATAAAATCTGGTATTGACTTTCTAACATTTTGAATTTTGTAGATATTTTACATTGTATCTAACTTGTATTCAAGTTTTGAATGTTTTCAATGTTGGTAAGCTGAATTGTTCTATAGAACCATATTTTTAATAAAAGTTCAATTATAATAGCATGTGCCATTACAGGTGAAAGGTGTTTTTAATTGTGTTATTAGACATTATGAAAAATTTATGACAGTCAAATTCCTTGCAATGAAAAACTTAGTAATGACATACTTATAAGTTATAAGCAGGAAAAGGTCCCAGGTCAACTTTAAAAACCGTGTGCAGCTTTCCAGACATTCAGTATTCTATCAACAAATGGAAAAAAAAACACTCACCGCGAGAATGGATCTGTTTCATCCATGAAACTAATGACCGATAATTTTGAGAAGTCTTGCGCTTTTTCAATATAGCTGACTCCGAAAGGATCTTTGCTTTTATGGTGGTTCTGTGATCACATAACTATATGGAAGCATTAAAATTGACTGCTATTTCAATCTGGATATCCAAGTACATATTATTTTAATAACACGAAAATGTCATCTTGGTCGATGTAATTAAATAACCGATCAGAAAAAGGATGGCGATGATTAAACGGGTAGTACAAAAGCGACAGAATTTTTTTAGTTGCCAACGAAATCATAATGAATTTGTTCAAACTGCGAAGTTTTTCAAGTTTCTTTAATAAACCGTGAAATTGTTAATTAAAACCGGAAATCATGATAATTAACTCAATTAAACCGGTAATTAATTGATTTAAGTAACCTTTAAAACCGCGAATCCAATTGTAAGAGAAATTGAATTCAATTCAATAGCGATTTAATTTAATTGAAAAGTGATTGCGATGATTATTAAACCTGTAATACACAAGCGACTTAATTTTAATAACCAAAGAAATTTATTTGTTTAAATCACGATATCGCTAATTAATTCTAATATTTTCCGAAATCCAGCAAATTACCTTACTTCAACCAGATACTAATTTACGACTTTGAAAACTGGGAATCAAACCTTACGTGAAATTGAATTAATTTAGTTCAACAATTAATTAATATTAAATCCGGGAAAAATACAAAGCCCGTTAAATTAATTTAGTTAACCGACAATCAATCAATTAAACCTATGACGCCGTGGCTCATTCCTCGAAGTAAATTAAGTAATCTTGAAAACGGCGAATCAGACCCTAAGTATCCTCCAACAACCGTAAAGTAATCTACTATGAATCATTATTTTAATAACACTGTGGAACCGTAAATCAAACCACTAACATAATTAAAAAAATGTATTATTTAACAGAGGTTTAATTTAAATAACCACCAATCAAATCATTAATTTTAATTAAACTGTAAATTTAATTGACCTTAAAAACGGCGAATCGTGTCGCGGGTATAATTAAAAAATGGCGAATTAATGTATTTAAATCATGAATTAAACCATTATTTCAATTAAACCTTTGACCAAACCGTGAATTAAATTAATCGATCTTGAAATTCGCAGACCAAATTTCGAATACAATCTAAAAACTGAAAATTAATTTAACTACGAATTAATTTAATTGGCCTTGAACACCTCGAATAGAATAAAAAACCACGTATTAACTTAATTAAACCGCGAATTAAAACATTAATTACTTTAAATAAAAACCTAAAACCGTAAATCAAACATTGAAATTGATACTTTGAACTTAGAAACCGCGAATCATACTGCGAGTATAATCCCAAAATTTAACTGCAGATTACTTTATTTCACGTTGAGAACACCGCGAATAAAATAAGAAAAAACTAGAAATTAATTTAATTAAATCACGAATAAAATCGTTAATTGTTCTAATTAAACCATGAAATTGGTGTACCTTGAAAATCGCAAATCAAACCGCGTTTATAATCAAAAAACGGCGAATTAATGTGTTTTAACCACGAACTGAACAATTATTTTAATTAAACCATGGGCCAAACCGCTTATTTATCCTAAAACTACGAACTAAATCGTGGAGCAATCAATCAAACTGCGAATTAAATTAATTGATCTTCGAATTTGCGGACCAAACTGCGAATTAATTGATCCTGGCATTTGTAGATTAAATTGCGAATAAAATGCAAAACCTTTAATTGAACAGTGCATTCATTTCATTAAACTACAAATCAAATTACTAATTATTTTAACTAAACCATAAAATTGAATTAAATTAATCTCGTAACCGGCGGATAAAACCGCGAATATAATCCAAAAACCGCGAATGTATATAATTATAACGCGAATTAAATTAATTGATAGTGTGATTTGCGCATCAAACTGTGAATAAAATTAAAAAAAAACGTAAATGAACTGTTTTCGCACTTGAGTTGAATTCATATGTTATATATAATTTTTTTCCCAAGCACTTGACTACTCTCAGATTCGAACTTGGTACCTTTCCCTTACTAGTCTGACACCTTTACCGTTGAGCCACTGAGTAATCCAATATATATTTTTTAGAACTTGTGTGTTATATATATATATATATATATATATATATATATATATATATATATATATATACATAACTTTTTTCGTGGTTGCACAGAAGTTTATTGCGCATGTTGCGCCGTAACCTCTTGCGCAGGTGTATTGCGCTTAAGCTCTTCGCGCATTATTGCAATCCATATAGACCTGCGCAAGAGGTTACGGCGCAACATGCAACATGTAATTGTTATAGAAACGTATAAATTTAATTAAAAAAATACAGCATATTGTATCCGAAAGATAAGTATTTCAATTATGTGTGATAATCGTGAAAGTTTACATTGTAACATGTATCTTTCACAATATTGCTCTGGTTTGATTAAGTGTGTTTTGATTGTGGCATATCCACTGTTAAGCCAACTACACACGGCCCGGCAGGCCTGTCAGTCCGAACTGAATAGCCCGCCTGAAGACCGGTCGCCTCAACGTGTGCGGTCGATCTGTCAGTTAAGACTGTTCAGGAAAAAAATAAAAAGTATGTTCGTTCATCCGGACGGCCAGACGTAATCAAAGGCAAATCCGAACGTGTGTATGACACTGTCGCCTGTCGGGTCGTTCAGGCAGTTCGGTGGTAGTAGTAAGCTCGTACACCATGTCGCGCGAAATAAAAAACAGGCGTTTCTAGGAATTTGTCGCGATTTATCATAGTGAGTCGTGTCTGTGGCAAGTGAAATCGAGAAGCTACCAAGACCGTGGCAAGAAAGATGCGGCGTATTTGAAATTGGTAGAAAAATGAAAGGAAATCGATCCTTCTTGTACGAAGTCTACTGTTCTGAAAAAAATGAATAACTTGAGGAGTAGTTTTCGTAAGGAAGCAAAAAAAGTTAAGGATTCAATGAGGACGGGATCAGGTGCCGATGAAGTCTACCATCCCAAACTTTGGTAATTATGATTTATTGATGTTTGTGGAAAACCAAGACGTCCCTCGGAACTCTCTGATGAGAGTGAGGTAAGGGACAGAAACACTCAGTAATATGTTTTGTTTATTTATTCAATGAAATAAAATCGCAATCACCAGAAGAAATATTTATAAGCATTATATTTATAAAAATATTTCTACCATGGCATTATCAATAAGTTCTCAATGACGGAATCTGTCTTGCCAAGAAACTTCACCTTCATGCGCAAAGTAACTCAAAAAGGCCTCCCTTCTTTTGCTGCATTCGGTGTATTTCCAAATGGTGTTCGTTGCAAGCTAGACATATAAGAATCTCGAGAATCCAATCCAAAATTTGTTAGACCCGCCCCCATATCATCATGTCAAAGCACTCTGGAGAAGCATATGTTCTTGATGACTTAGCCATTAAAAAGTTATGTAAGATGCAGCAAGTCATTACAACGGATTCAATGTTCCGCGGTTTCAAATTAATGTAAGTGTGAAATATCCAAAATCTGGCTGCCAGTATTACGAATACATTTTCCACAATACACCTTGCTCCCTATCAGTCAGGGCTGCCTGTTTCGTGAGGTCTACCAGCAATGGAAATGCACCATCTGCTATAAAATTATAAGGTAGTTTTCTGGAAGTATTCCGTATGGTTTCTCCTCCAGGAATTTTCAGGAGACTGTAAATTGGGAACTTTGTAAAACCCTTCCATTTTTACCGAAATCGCACATTAAAATACGATAGTTTGCATCAACTAACGCTAATAGCACCATACTTTGTTGACCATTGTAATTATAATAATTCGATCCGTTACCAGGTGGGGAATGATTCTAACCGTGGAAACTGAAAAAAAGAATAAACGAACCAAATATTTCATTTTTGCATGCTTTAAATTTATGACATAACAAACGTTCTAAATAAGAAATAGATATGTCTACACCGAAAAAAAATCGAATGCGCATTTTTACGTTCGCACCTTCATGTTTGTATGAAACCCATGTTTTGTTACAGGACAAAGGTAAACACAGATTTAGACAGCCCTCAAACCGAGCCTCAAACCCAAGAGCCTACTTAAATGGCTTTAGGCATGACTTTAGGGTCACAGTTTCGCCATAGACCGACACCAAAATCTCGAATACAAGATGACCACTCAAACAACAAAAAAAGTACTAGAGATCGTCAATAACCATTTCAAACAACTGCGCACAGCAGATGGCCGGTTTGACATTGCCGGTAAAAACGTCACTATGAAGCTGAGAGACTTAACTAATGATCAAAGACGCCTTACAGAGAAATTCATTAATGACATACATACTTTTCGAAGCTGAGGGTGGAATTTCTAACACCTTATCATAAATCGCTCACCCTCGGCTAATCGTTATCATTCACCTAGTGCCTGTCCTAGCCGTCCAAGTTCTCAACTCTCTTCAATATCCCAATTATTCATCTACCTCCTATCCTAGCCGCCCAAGCTCTCAACGCTCCTCAACATCAGCACCACCGCAGCAGTTGCTACTACGGAACTCTCAATCTTCAAATGAACATTACTTTCAGAATGAAAATGTTGTTCCCTGATCAGGAAGTATTCGAGAAATTGAACCATCGGCATTACCACGTCACGACTAGTCAGCTATTTACTGTGCTCTTCATTCACAAATTAATTCTGATAACTGGCAACTGGACTTTTTTGTATTTTTTTAGTGAAGAAATATGTTTGCTTATATGTTTAATCTCCAAGAAACTATTTCCTTACCTTCATGACATTCTTGTTTCACAAGTTTCTGGAATAATGTAACTCAGAGCCTGTGGTGATATAATAGTGGAAAACTTGAGGTCCTCATAGGTCCTTCCGGTACCTAAAAACCTAAAGGTTGCAGTCAGCCTTTTATGAGGTGAGATTGCTTCTCTCATTACAGTTTTTTCTTTCTATCAAAGGCGCTACCAATGATAAAAGCTGCAGATACATATCTTCATCTATACGTAGATAATTGTGCCAATCCTTTGGAGCCAACTTCAATTCATTGAGCAAATTCACATGAGAAAATACGCGCCTTTTTTTCAACCAATCTTTACACCATATTCTACGTTTCTTTTTGTTTTTTTTTTTTACCCTAAAAAGCAACTACTAAACGGAAAAGTGGTAACGCGTCGTCGTCAGTAGAGGCCATGATGGTTGAGATTGAAAAATATTTCAGATTCGGCGGACTATTCAGTTTGAAATGACTGTCGGACCGTGTGTAGCCGGTTTTAGCCTTTGAGGGCTACCTGAATGAATTTTCAAGACTAATAATAGCTATTATTTTAAGAACCACTCTACACATACTTTTTTTTGATAATGAATAATCGAAATCCCGTGAATAGCATTAAAATATACAGGGTGTTCCCTAAAGATATGCCAATATCGAGGGGACGATTCTTGGACCCATTTTAAGAAAAAAACTTCATATGAACGGATGTCGTAAACGTCCTAACTTTTGAAATACAGGGTGATAAAGTTTCCAGAAAAAAATCTCTTTTTATAACGACTGTGATATTATTGTAGATATCTTTATAAAATTTGGTAGGTACACGTCTTCAATGCATCAAGATGCATTTTCTGATGTACAAACAATTTTATTAATTTTACTAGTGGCTTCCGTACGGGTTTTGCATTGAATATTTTTGGAGAAAAAAATGGCACGCCACTGATTTCTCTTGAAATAAAATAAAATTTTTGGAATTTTCATTCATTTGTGAGAAAACGACATGACATTGCTAATAATTTCCTGACCTTGACTGTGAATTATTTTACCTTTCACACCATAAGTGGACATGAATGTTGATGATTCGGTAGGATTCATATCTGTAGGTTTTAACGTACGTAATAATATTTGCATCATCGTTATAACAACAATTCTTACCTTACGTAGCAAATACATTATTGTTTGTAGTCTTAAAAAAGACTTTGTTTATTATAAATCATTCCAAACAACAATAATAACAAAAACTTCGTACGCGCGAAAACAAACTTAATTTGTCAAATTGTTGTACTCCCCTGCAATTTTAAAAATGAGATCGTCGAACGAATATTGGTATCAGAACATTTACTTTTTCGCTATTTTTTTAAATATCAGTTAATAATGGTAAATTATACGAATGCGGAAAAGGCAGCAATGCATTACGTATATGGCCTCGCAGATGCTAATGCGACAGAAGCCTGACGCATTTATTATTAAAAATATCCTAATCGTGCCTGGTCAAAGAGTCGAACCTTTTCAAATATTCATTGTCGACTTAGCGAAACTGGTAGTTTCAAAAAAGGTACCCCGGAAGGTGGAACTTCTGTCAATGGTACCTTCAGAGTATTACACTAAATCCGCAGTTTGAGTCACAAATTTTGTTCACAGATGAAGCATGCTATTCAATGTTTCGATAACAACTATGGTGTGGTCGGCAGAAAACCCGCATGCCATAACCGAAACCCATTTTCAAGAACAATTTTCGATTAATGTATGGGCAGGAATTATTGGTAATCATGTAATAGGCCCATTTTTCCTACCAGGACGCCTTGATGTACGGCCTTATTTGCATTTTCTCGAAGAAGGACTACCTGAGTTGCTTGAAGGTGTACCAATTGCGTTAAGGAATCGAGTGTGGTACATGCACGATGGAGCTCCTGCTCATTTTAGTATTAATTGTCCGAAATAATTTTGATACAGTTTATCCTGATCGTTGGGTAGGTCGCGGAGAACCTCAGCAATGGCCAGCAAGATCCCCCGATCTCAATAGTTTGGATTACTTTTTATGGGGAATATTTGAACGAGTGCGCAATTCCATGCGTAGACGGGCGGAAGTATGTAACAGGAGCTTTAGAAAAATCAAAATTTCGCGATAAATTGTACGAGATTAGATATTTATATTTTTTGGGATAAAGAAACGGTTATTGTTTATTTGTATTTGAATGTAATTAATATTAAGATGAAAAGCTTGAGTTTGTTTCAATTTGAAAATATTTAAATACCCGGCATTTGCAAGTGCATTAATGTGGTGGAAGGAAATGACGCCTTTATAATAATGATGTGCAGTTTTTAAAACAGTCGCATACAGTGAGCGATCACAGACAGTCGCGATAAGTAAGCGAACAGAAAGGGTCGCATAAAAAATAAGTGATCAGAATTCGCAGTCTAAGCGCTGCCCTATAAAGTGTTAAAATTACAAATAAGAATTAATTAACGGTGACAGGGAAGTAGAAAACTACTTTACTTATTAAAATAATAAAAGGTACATAATAAGTGAAGATAACCCGTTTTATAGGTCTCAGAACCTTTGTGTTTAAATAGTGTACCATAAATATAATAGACAGTAATCGACCCAAATTGGTAATTCGAAGTATAAAGGACAATAACTCGAATTTGTTGATGTGTAAAAAGGAATCATTCACGGTTTTTAAATAGCTTGCATTTGTTGCGCAGGCTATTTGTAGTTAAATCTGAACAATCAAGTAAAAACTGAATAGTGTAAACATATCGAACAATTATTTACTATAATCATTATCTGATGGAAGAAAATTAGAAGTGTATTCAACTACACAAAGCTATAAGAAAAGATAAACACAACAATAGAGAAACGGTTCCAGAGTGCCGACAGGTGACATCATCGGAAGAGCAGGTTCTAACCTATCATCGGTTAAAGAAACGCCAGCATTATATCATCAGTTGCAACGAAAACAAGTAAGAACCTTTTTTGTTTGTGTTAATAAATAAAACTTTTTTGTGTTTGATTTCTCGAACTTTTATATTTGACTGTCACAATTAAACGAAAACAACGTTTAATTCTGATAAGAATTTTATTTGTTATATGTTAGTTTTAAGAAGGTTATTGTAGATTTAGGTTTGATTTTATAAATATTTGTAAACAACATATTAATGCATTTTCGTTCAGAATTGGAATTTAATTAAATGAGTATAACGTTTGCTTTACTTTTATTGCTAAAGATTATTAATATCACAAGCTTACACAATTATTGAATATATAAATGCAGAAAGAGGCCAACTCAATCGGAATCCTGATAAATAAATAAATCGAAATGAGCATAATTTTGGGCAATGATAACAGAAATTGTTTCTTTATATTATCTTGAGCTAGTCGTTGCATCCAATGAAGAAAGGAGTTAGTAAACGTAAAGCTTAACATTCATTTACACAAACTGAAATCAATTAGCAAACAAAGAAAAAATAACTAGTAAATGATATCTTTATAATTTGAACCCATTCAGTTTTAATAAAACGTAATAAAAAATAATCCTCTCAATCATAAAATTTTATTCAAAAATGTTGGAGTTATAAAAAAGTTTAAAATAACTCAAATCTATTCTTTGGGGCGGGTTAAATAAATAAAAGAAGTATCTAAGGGTATTACGCCCGTTGCAAGTATGCCTATTAAGTGAAGGTTCCCACTTTCAACAATTTTTATAATCCATTTTAGTAAGCCTTTCGTATAAACTTACTTTATTAAAATAAAATAAAACCGGGGCTACTTTGAGCCACTTTTTTTATGTTTATACTTGCATACAATAAAAGGGCTTTCAATATACAAATCGAGTTTTAACCAATTACCAAAGTATAAGGAAGTAAACGGTATTTGTTTTAAAACAAATTTCCGATTTTTAAATTTTTTTTAAATTTTGGAACAAAGTAACCCCTGCTCGGGGTTTCTTTGGACCACTCACTTATTTTAATGGAAATGGAATACAATTCACAAGTTGAACTATTGTAACCCCTTGCCCAAGAATCTACCAATGAAATGACACTGTAAACTAGCAAAAGAAAATTTTAATTACTTATTTAAACATATAAAACAAATTTGTTGATATAAAAAATATGAAAAAAACTGTTTTTGTTGTTATAACTTTTGAATGCTAAACGTTTCACTCTCACTCGTAATCAGCCATTTCAGGAACATTAAAGTGTCCTCGTTTCATTAACTTTGGAGGGTTGATTTTTTTCTTAATGTCATCCCACTCGTAAATAAAAACATCCTTTTTGTCGGGCCACTTCCAGGACATTTTGGTTTTGCTCATACAATCTACTGTAGAGCCTAACTCTTCTCCATTGGGCAATTTTGTTATCAAACCCGGATAGTGGTTTCCCTCATATAATACAACGACGAAGTCACCTTCTTGGAAGTTAGTACGTTTTAGAGATACTGTATCCGGTACCGGTAGTGTTGCTTTGATAGGCTCAAAGATACCACCGTCTTCATCGAAATCTTCAAATTCACTTCCAGTTACAGAAAAGTGTGAGCCATCATCTGAAGCACTGCCATCATGAAGACTATAAGAACTTGAGTTTTCTGATTCACTTGCTGCTTTTTGTTTTTTTACATTGCCCCATTTTTTAGGCTTGGGCGTAGAAGTTGATGCACCTACAAAGTCCGTTCCATTTGCGCTTGACTCATCAAACAACTTTGTACAAACACTTTTTCTTGCTGGAACTTCCAACTTCTTACGTTTCATAGTAGGCGTAGTTTTTGTCACTTCCTTCCTTTTTTCTGCAAGGTTTTAGATGAAACTGTCTCCTATCAGTCTTTTCATGGGGCTGCTTAAGTTATGTTGTGGTAAGCACTCCGGTACTTTTCTTCTGTCAAGAGGTATGATACCTGTTTTTTCGAATCCAGATATCATGTTTTTCTTCTTCTCTACATACAAACAATCAACCAGCTGTTTTACCAGTTTAGGAAATTGATGCTTGGGCAAGCTTGTCATTGACTTCTCTTTTCATGGGGCCGTAGTAGGATACATTCAACGGTTGGGCGAGGTGCGTAGAGTTTGGCGGCAGACACACAAACCTTACATTGTTTTCCTCGCAAGCTTTTAAAACTTCTAAGTTGATATGGGAACTTAAGTTATCACCTATCACAACCTTGACATCAGGCAGCTTTTTCAACCGAGGAAGTATAGTAGTCATAAACCAATCTTCGAACGTCCCCATATCGAATCAGCCACTTTTTGTTCGGTTGTATCTATAACCCTTTCGGTCTATGTCGACCACAGGTGTTCAGACTTGTTAATCACATAGGGTGGTAACATCTCTCCACAACCATTGCCACAAAACATCAAGGAGATACAAGATTTGGTTGATTCCATAATACGTTCTACGTATTTCTGCCCCCTTTTACAAATGATCTTGCTTGTTCCGGGTCATCCGGAAGGTTTGTTTCATCGTAATTCCATATATTCTTTTTTGGAACATTACTGAGGACAGTTTTTAAGTTGTCAAAATAGTCATTGATTACTTTTTCATCAATAGCAGCCCTTACTCGTTTTATGTTACTTGCTGGAAGCACTGTTAATCTAGGGTGGCGTTTCCTAAATGATGCTGCCGAATCAGGACCCGGAAAATTGTTTTTAAAGCTTTTTACTGTACGCCCCTGTTTGTCAAGAAAGTATTTTATTGAATATCTCAAATCGAGATTAGTTATGGGAAATCCATATTCAGCCAACTTGTCAATATGAACCTCAAAGGCCTGTTCTTCTACGTGAGTAAAGACTGTTGGATGGTAACAGGTTACTAAAGATAATATTTTGACACTTACCTTATTTCTATCTCTTAACTGGATTCATCCACAATAGAAAGTTTGGAGTTAAAAAATTCACTCATCAAATCAAAGATTTCCAAAAATTCCAGTGTTGCCAATGGCAAAAATTTTAATTTACCCAAAACTATTAAAATACCCTCAAATAGGGTACAAACTATTTTTTAAGCCCAAAAATAACGATGTGTCTTATTTTGCTTGTTCAGTACAAAAATTAATAACTTTTTTATAGTGTCTGACTAAAGTAACCCCACAAGGACCAAAGTTGACGGAACTCGTTTTTTTACAAGCTGAAATCCCCGCTAAACTTGTAACGTAATTATTGGCAATTGAAAGTTTTTTTTTTAGTTTTTCCTAAAGTAAAATCAGTGACTTATTTCTGAATTAATGCACATTTAATGTTAAACGAACCCAATAGCACGAAAAAAGAAAAAAAAACGATTTCCATACAACATTCACTTTAGCGGTTTGACCCTAAAGTAAAACGATTTTTATTTTTTTAAGCGAAAACCATGCATCGGACGAAATAAAATCAAGAGATCAAATTTACTCACAAATGAATGAGAATTCCGAAAATTATTTTTATTTTAAGAGAAAGCAGTGGCGTATCATTTTTTCTCCAATAATATTCAATGCAAAACCCGTACGGACGCCACTGGTAAAAATAATAAATTTTTTTTATTTACATTCGTTCATATGAAGTTTTTTTCTTAAAATGGGTCCAAGAATCGCCTCCTTAAATATTAGCATGTCTTTAAGGAACACCCTGTATTATAGAATTGCGTAGAATTTGTTTTGGTCCGCGTGAGAAGTATTTGACACAAAGCAATTTAGTTGTATCTCTAACCGTATAATAAGGTTTATTATCTGTAGTTCTTTTTTGTTGAATACCCTGTATTTTATTTGTAAAGGAAAATTAATTTTAGAGTCTGACATTGTTAAACGTTTTTTTTTTATTTTTGGGATTATTATGGAATAATTTACTTAATATAATTTTGACGATATTATCAATATTTGTAGAATAAAAAAAAAATAATTGGGTACTAAAAATTTGTAACAATAAAAACTACCATTATAAATAAGCGTCATTTAGGTTTTATCGCAAAAAAATCATTTATAATTAATAAGAGAAATATTACCTACCTTAAGAATGAAGTGAGCCACACGCACCATATTGTCTCATTAATCCTTTGAAACTAACACACTTGAACTGAAATAGAACAAAATTAAAGAAAAAAGGCCTCTTATGAAGACCTTTTTGTAAAGTATTCGTTTTTAGACAAATGGTGGGGTGAATTGATAAATATAGACAATTTACGAGGATCTGTGTATTACATAGCCTTTTTGATGCTCAATTTATATATAATATTTTGTGCTCGCATTGTGAATTTTATATACAGAAATATGGATAATAAACGAAAACGGTAAGTTTTTTTTTTTCTACTTCATTCCTTATTTATTTTTTTAGTCATCATCTATCGAGTGTTGTATCCTTTTATTAGTATAGATTTACAGAAATTTTCTTTGCCACTTCACCCTAATCCGTACACATTTACACTCTCACGTGGGAGTTTTTGTTTTCTATCTAAGTGTAAACATTTGGTGTTCTAAATTTATGCATTTTTGGTATTGGTGCAACGTGCGAGCTAAAGTTTTTATATTAAAGAGTCGACCGGTTATTTGTGTTTATTGACATTTTGTCACCTGTTGCGATGACATGTTATTATCAACCGTATGCAAATATATTACTCACTTTTAAGTTTATTCATTATTATGACAAGTACTGTTATTCACTACATGCTTCATCTGATTGTATATTTTGAATTTAATCCATCAATATTTTAATTATACACAATTTAACAAATTGTTAATATCAAAACTGTCCAATTACCCTGTATATCATTTTACGGCGTTTTGAACTATTGGTTTAAGTTTTAAAATACCGAAAACTAAAACCAACAAATTTCCAATGTATTTCGTTACAAAACAAAGTAAAACGAAAAAAAATCTCACGATAAAGTGAATATGTCAATTCATGAAAAAGTAAAAGCTGAAAATTTGTTAGTGTACTAAAGTCAATGGGGGCCATTCACCTAAAATATTTTTAAAATGGAGGCACTTTCGGTTATACCGGAAGTATACTGCGACTCGTTTCATTCACGTGGGATCAAGTCGTTGGATCCTAGACCTCTTTTAAGCTAGCAAACCCAAAGGTGCGCAATCAAACGAAACCTATCAGATTATTTAGTACTTATTTTGTACTAATTTGTACCATTAATAAAAATTTTGTACCCCATACCGTTTTTAAAAAATCCGTGGCGCTGCCACGTTACGACAAGCTAGCAGGACCACAATAAAAAAACGATAAAAAGAAAATTAAGACCAGCAATAGAAATAATTGAATTTGTATTAATTTGTACCATAAAAATAAATGAAATATTTTTCATTTATTCCGTGAAAAACAACCCCCAATTAATATCAGACATATTAGGCTCAAGAGTAAATTACCCTTTCCTATCAACAGAATCAATCGCTACTTCCACATGCGACGCGGCGTAATATGTACCGACAAAATATAAAGTTTTCGATTTTGTACCCCGCCGTTTCTTCGAAAACTACCCTCGACACGTATTAGGCTCAAGAATAACGTACTCTTTCCTATCTGCAGAATCAACCGCTACTTGCACATACGACTGCGGCATAATATGTACCCACAAAATATAAAGTTTTAGATTTTGTACCCCCGCCGTTTCTTCGAAAACTACCCTTGATCCCTATCAGGCTCAAGAGTAAACTACTCTTTCCTATCAGCAGAATCAATCGCTACTTGCTCATGCGACGCGGCATAATATGTACCGACAAAATTTTAGATTTTGTACCCCGCCGTTTCTTCGAAAACTACCATCAACCCCTATTAGGCTCAAGAGTAAACACTCTTTCCTATCAGCAGAATCAATCGCTACTTGCACATGCGACGCGGCATAATATGTACCGACAAAATATAAAGTTTTAGATTTTATACCCCGCCGTTTCTTCGAAAACTACCCTCGACCCCTATTAGGCTCAAGAGTAAACTACTCTTTCTTATGAGCAGAATCAATCGCTACTTGCTCATGCGACGCGGTGTAATATGTACCGACAAAATTTTAGATTTTGTACCCCCGCCGTTTCTTCCAAAACTACCATCAACCCCTATTAAGCTCAAGAGTAAACACTCTTTCCTATCAGCGGAATCAATCGCTACTTGCACATGCGACGCGGCATAATATCTACCGACAAAATATAAAGTTTTCGATTTATACCCCGCCGTTTCTTCGAAAACTACCCTCGACCCTATTAGGCTCAAGTGTAAACTACTCTTTCCTATGAGCAGGATCAATCGCTACTTGCTCATGCTACGCGGCATAATATGTACCGACAAAATTTTAGATTTTGTACCCCCGCCGTTTCTTCGAAAACTACCATCAACCCCTATTAAGCTCAAGAGTAAACACTCTTTCCTATCAGCAGAATCAATCGCTACTTGCACATGCGACGCGGCATAATATGTACCGACAAAATATAAAGTTTTAGACTTTATACCCCCGCCGTTTCTTCGAAAACTACCCTCGACCCCTATTAGGCTCAAGTGTAATCTACTCTTTCTTATGAGCAGAATCAATCGCTACTTGCTCATGCGACGCGGCGTAATATGTACCGACAAAATTTTAGATTTTGTACCACCGCCGTTTCTTCCAAACCTACCATCAACCCCTATTATGCTCAAGAGGAAACACTGTTTCCTATCAGCAGAATCAATCGCTACTTGCACATGCGACGCGGCGTAATATGTATGGACAAAGCATAAAGTATTCGATTTTGTACCCCCGCCGTTTCTTCGAAAACTACCGTCGACACCTATTAGGCTCAAGAGTAAACTACTCTTTCCTATCATCAGAATCAACTGCTACTTGCACATGCGACGCGGCATAATATGTATCGACAAAGCATAAAGTTTTCGATTTTGTACCCCCGCCGTTAATTCGAAAACTACCCTCGACACGTATTAGGCTCAAGAATAACGTACTCTTTCCTATCTGCAGAATCAACGGCTACTTGCACATACGACGCGGCATAATGTGTACCCACAAAATATAAAATTTTAGATTTTGTACCCCCGCCGTTTCTTCGAAAACTACCATCAACCTCTTTTCTATCAGCATAATCAATCGTTACTTGCACATGCCTCGCGGTATAGCACATGGTGTTTGTGTCTGTGTCTGTTCCTGGTTCTGTGTATGTGTCTGTCTGTGTATATCTGTCTGTGTCTGTGTCTGTACCTGTGTCGGTCTGTTCCTGGTTCTGTGTCTGTCTATGTCTGTTTGTCTGTCTGTGTCTGTCTGTCTGTCTGTGTCTGTCTGTGTCTGTCTGTGTCTGTCTGTGTCTGTCTGTGTCTGTCTGTGTCTGTCTGTGTCTGTCTGTGTCTGTCTGTGTCTGTCTGTGTCTGTCTGTGTCTGTCTGTGTCTGCCTGTGTCTGCCTGTGTCTGTCCGTGTATGTCCGTGTCTGCCCGTGTCTGTCGTGTCTGTCCGTGTCTGTTCGTGTCTGTCCGTGTCTGTCTGTCTGTCTGTGTCTGTCCGTGTCTCTGTGTCTGTCTGTCTGTCTGTGTGTGTTTGTGTCTGTCTGTGTCTGTCTGTGTCTGTCTGTGTCTGTGTCTGTGCCTGTGTCTGTATCCTGGTCGGGTAGGGGTCTGTGTTTGTGTCCTGGTGTGGGTATGGGTATGGGTCTGTGTCTGTGTATGTGTCTGTTTCTGTGTCTGTGTCTGTGTCCTGGTCTGGATATGAGTGTGTCCGTGTCTGTGTCTGTCTCTGTGTCTGTTCCTGGTTCTGTGTCTGGATATATCTGTTTCTGTCTATGTCTGTTTGTCTGTCTGTGTCTGTCTGTGTCAGTCTGGCTGCCTGTGTCTGTCTGTGTCTGCCTGTGTCTGTCTGTGTCTGTCTGTGTCTGTCTGTATCTGTCTGTGTCTGTCCGTGTATGTCCGTGTTTGTCCATGTCTGTCCGTGTCTCTCCGTGTCTGTCCGTGTCTGTTCGTGTCTGTCCGTGTCTGTCCGTGTCTGTCCGTGTCTGTCCGTGTCTATCCGTGTCTGTCCGTGTCTGCCCGTGTCTGCCCGTGTCTGTCGTGTCTGTCCGTGTCTGTCCGTGTCTGCCCGTGTCTGCCCGTGTCTGTCTGTGTCTGTCCGTGTCTGTCCGTGTCTGTCTGTCTGTCTGTGTCTGTCTGTGTCTGTCTGTGTCTGTCTGTGTCTGTCTGTGTCTGTCTGTGTCTGCCTGTGTCTGTATGTGTCTGTCTGTGTCTGTCTGTCTGTGTCTGTGTCTGTGATTGTGACTGTGTTTGTGACTGTGTCTGTGTCTGTGCCTGTGTCTGTATCCTGGTCGGGTAGGGGTCTGTTTGTGTCCTGGTGTGGGTATGGGTATGGGTCTGTGTCTGTGTCCTGGTCTGGGTATGAGTCTGTGTCCGTGTCTGTGTCTGTGCCTGTGTCTGTCTCTGTGTCTGTTCCTGGTTCTGTGTCTGTGTCTGTGGATATATCTGTGTCTGTGCATGTGTCTGCATCTATGTGTGTGTGTGTGTGTCTGTGTCTGTCTGTGTCCGTGTCCTTGTCCGTGCCCGTGTCCGTCCCCTTGTCCATGTCCGTATATGTGTATGTATCCGTGTTCGTGCCCTTCTCCGTGTGCGTGTCCTACAAAACATGTTCTAGGTAATAATATAACCTTACTTTCTAACCTAAGGCTTTGTGTACACTACTTATATCTAAATGTTTACACTGAACACAGACTACCGAATAAACACATACAAAAACACAGTTACTCAACATATAGTATTAGAAAGGTATTTTAAAAAATTCGACACCCTCAAATTTTCGGTACCACTCCTTGAGCTTTATTCGTGGCACGTACCTACCCAAATCACATCGGTTATTTAATATTTTTCATTTTTCTGCGGACAACTTGCGTTAGTTTTAATTCTAAAATTTTTATTTTCTCCGTTAATTTGAAATATTTCATGCTGAATTATATAACATTTAGAAAATGTTGAATACAAGTTTTGACCTACTCTGTATGAGTATGTAATATTATCAAAAAATTATTAGCTAAATAAAATAGTGCACGTAGCCAAACGTAACATTGCAGAAACTGTAAAAAATTTTTTTTTGGGCTACAGAGCATTTAATATGTACCAATTTAGACATAAAAGTGATCATTTCTTTTTAATGTGACATGACATAATGTAGTACCCTGTATATTTGTAACTAATTTTAAAATGTGAAGTTTAAGGGGTTACACTTGTTCCAATGAGCTTTTTGGTATCTTATAATAACGAGTATATCGAGCTTTACCACACTAATGAGACATCCTGGACATATTTCAGTCAATAATAAAAAAAGTAATCATCATCAGATATTTTAATTTCTTTAATTAAACCTAGAAATTTTTCGGTCGCCTGTATATTTTAATACATTGCAAATTTTTTTTATTGAGGATTTGGTGAGCAAAAACTTTTATGGTTTTACCATATTGGTCATCTTTTGGAACCAGCAATGTCCAAAATCTTTATTTATAAGCCAGTTTCCATGAGATAACGGTCAAAATTACTTATTCGAAACCAAATTTGATGGTTTTAGATTGTTAGTCATCGTTATTTATATATCTGTATCCTAGGAAAAACAACCAAAGGATTACCTCTATGGGTAAAAACAAAATTTTATGGTCTTACGATGTTGGAATAAATTATAATTATAGATACATTAGTTTTGAGTAAATTTATTTTAAATTAGGTTTTAAAAATACTTTATTAAATAATGTCTAATATTGATGAAAATAGTACTTAATTTCAGAAGTAAGTTTGATTGAACGGTAACTACTTATTTAACGTTTTGAAGTAATTAAAAGGAACTTTAAGTAATTATTATATAAATGTAATTTTTCGAAATTTTATTATGTCTGATTTTAATTATAGCTTTGACTTATACTCACCGTAATTTTTAAGATTTTGGGGTAATTTTGCATAATTACAATTAATTTTGAGTAATTATTAATTTAAGATTAGATGTATGTATTTTTTCAGTCTCACTTAACTATTGTGAACACACAAAGGTCGCGTTTGGGTGATTTTATACACCTGTATATGCGTAAGTATATTTCCAATTAATGAACATGTTCGTATTCATTCATCCATATTAAACGTAATATCTCGTGAATGAGTACAATATCTGATTGTAAATAAGCAAATTATAGAGTTGTCTGGTAATTTTAAGTAAAAAACATTTTGGTAACTATTTTTTATTTGTTTTATAACTTTAAATTAAATATAATTAATTTCAAATAGTGTCGAAATAGTTTAGATGAAGTTTAATTGGTTTTATTGCATTACACGAACACTCAATTCTTGTTTGGAAATTTTCGTGATTTATCAATTGAAAAAAAAATTAATTAATCGATTTTTTATTTTAATTAAGTCAGCTTTCTAAATGGTATTCAATCTTAATACTTTATCAAAATTAATGCATATTTTACTGATTAATTATGTGATAAATAAATTCACGTTAAAACGAGTTACATGCACAAATTTTAATAATGTACAGGATGTCCAATTAGAAAAAAAGTGAATTTTTATTATAATTTTGTATATGCTTTTAATGCATTGTTACATCCGTTTGGGTGAACTATGAAGAAACGGTTCTTTCTAAATTAGAAATAATTGTATATACAGCATCTTTCGCAAAGTCTGTATCAAATAGGAAATTTTTTTTATCAAATTTAAATAAAATTGGAGTTGTGGTTTGTGGTTCAAATACGATAAAAAATCATGTAGACTCGCTTTGCTAATATGACACCTGTTATCTCAAAAAATTTACATTTTTTCAAAAAAAATGTCTTGGGAGAATCTCAAAAAACATTATAAAAAAGTTGTGTCTAATAAAATTTTATGTCCATGTACAAAGCCTGGGCCACCTACGATGAATTTGATTTTTTTTACAGTTTTCGGCAAATAAATATTCCACTTTTACAAATTAACGCCATTAGTATGGTGTTTTCGATACGAGGATGGGATGATAATTGCATAGCCTCCGCGTAGATGGCGTTGTTAAGTAAAAAATAAATGCATATTTCTAAAATGTCATCTTTGAGTTGACAGCATTGAAAATATTAATTACGTCAGTGTAATACTTTGTTCTTAGCAGATGCCTATTACCAGTCTGTTTTGGGTATTTTTAACAATGGAAAATATCGAGCATCGTGCCGTTATTAAATTTCTGTTTAAAAAAGATTTGAAAAACACGGAGATTTTTGAAGAAATGCACAACGTACTGAGTGAAAGTGCAGCATCATATGCCACGGTAAAGAACTGGGTGGCTGCATTCAAACGTGGTCGTACGAGCATAAAAGACGAACACCGCTCTGGACGCCCTAAAAATGTCACTACTCAGGAAATGGTGAGCAAAATCCATACCATGATTTTAGAAGATCGGCGATTGAAGTTAAGTGAACATCTCAAAAGAACGGGTACATAATATTATAACTGAAGAATTGGATATGAAAAAGCTTTCTGCGCCTTTGCTCAACCCAGACCAAAAAAGTGTCTGAATGTAAATATCGCAAGAATGCCTGGATCGTTTCCGAGCAAATCCGAGTGATTTTATGAGGCGATTGATAACCACTGACAAAACTTGAGTTCTTCATTATACCCCTGCGACAAAACGGCAATCAAAACAGTGGATTGAACATGGTTTCCACCTCCTAAGAAAGCCTTGTGTGTCAAATCAGCCGGCAAGGTGATGGCTTCCGTATTCTGAGATGCCAAACCGATTTGAATGGTAGACTATTCACCTAAAGGGCAAACCATAACTGGGGTTTATTACGCTAACCTGTTGGACAAATTAAACCAAATTATTCGACAAGAAAATCATTTTTTGCACCAGGATAATGCAAGGCCCCACACAAGTGTTATACCGATTTGCTTCCGCATCCACCTTATTCGTCCGATCTAGCTCCGTCAGACTTCCACTTATTCCCCAAACTCAAAATCTTCCTAGGCGGACAACGATTTTCGACTAACGAAGAGATCAAGCTCGCGTTTGATGAATATTTTGGAAGCCTTGAAGAAAGCACCTTTCGCGATGGGATCAAGGCTTTAGATCATCGTTGGACAAAATGTATAGATCGTTTAGGTGATTATATTGAAAAATAAAACGATTTTGAAAACATAAAATTAGTCTTTCATTCTTAGGCTAAACAATTATCATCCCGTCCTCGTAGTAAACATAATAGTTTCTTTTCAAAACAATAATCAAACATACGCAATCCATTACGATATCGCATTATGCAGTATTATAGTAGGCTGTGCAAAACAAAATAGGGGGCTTTGACAAATAAAAATTACGTCTTCAGAAATGTATCATTATTACGATATTTTGTTATAAAAACGTAATAAATAATTCTGTATTGTAAGTGTTTTGTAACTAGTCTCATTTGCACAGTGTATGCGTTTGTAGCGCGATGTTTCGTAAACGAACTCTGCTTCTGTCATCAGGATTACTTCTGAGAAGGACTTATTTCGCACTTGAGTCGAATTCATTTATTATGATTTTTTTCTCAAGCACTTCTCTACTCTCAGATTCGAACTTTGGTACCTTTCACTTACAAGTCTGACACCTTTACCGCTGAGCCACCAAGCAATTCAATATATATTTTTTAGAACTAACCTATTACGCAGGTGTATTGCGCATAAACTCTTCGCACATTATTGGGATTCATATGGGTTTCATTTCTACAGTAGCGTGGCTTATCTGATTTTCTTCTTCACTTATAATAAGTATAATTAGTATAATTAGTAACTCGGTATGGCCACGAAGTAAAACAACTTTTCACAAAGCTCGAAATATCTATGAACAAGCTAGCACTAGAGGAGAACCACCTAATCTTCCTCCGCAAAGCCCACGATATCAACGTAATACCTACCGGACTCAACATCAAAACACCAATACACAGCCGGAAAATGTAACACATCGCAAAGTGAGCTGTAAAGCGTTAGTCAAAGAACGAATTAGACATCACCGTTTCAGAAAATACCAGCTCGATTAACAATCCAACGCGATTAGAGAAATCGTTCGAAATCAAGTGAGACATTGATAGGTTAGATACGGCTGCCAGAAGCAAATATTCAAAGACCAAGGCAATGTAGAAGGAAACTTAGCAGAAAAAAATTAGAAAAGCTAATAAAGGAGAAAAAAGAACCAACCAATACGAATCAGAAAAATACTGTCATAAAGATCTCTAAACTACTGTGGAACGAAAACGAAATGACAGTTTTGGACAAAGGCGTGAACTATGCGATTACATCGAGGTATATTCCAAAAGTAGATTTAATAACCGCAGTTGAAGAAACAGCTATGAAATTAGATCTTGAAGAAGCCGAAGCATACAGAAGTAAGGTTAGGTCAGTACTAGATTCATCTAGGTGAACTAAACCTAACCTCGCTAACCTAGAAAGGAGAGCGGTCCTGCTCATGACTCATCGATCAAGAACTTCCCGGCAGACCAAGGAAACGCGACTATGGTAATGGAGACTTACAAATTTGAGATCCAAGAACTACTGGGCGGGGGCGAGTACAAACAAATACCAAGAAAGGAGTTCCATGATTCTAGAGAGCTAAAATCGCCCCACACTATAACAAACGTCCGCATCTGTATGGCCTACCAAAGATCACAACGAAGGAATTCTTCCGAGACCAATTGTGAGAAGGTAAAATTCTCCTTGTCATCCACTAGCACACTATATGCTAGGCATCATCACACTCGCATCGGGAAAAAGCAACCCTATGGTCAAAAATACACAGCACTTCTTGGAAACAAAATACGAAGGATAGGCAGCAAATATAAGACCGCATTCAAATCACACAATGAAGACCACAATTCCAGGAATTGTGTATAGAGTCTTCCATGCGAATTCGGCAGATAATAAATAAGAGAGAATAGTAGACCACTCAAAGTGAGAACTCAGGAATACAAGAACAACATTCGCAAAGGCGAAACAGAAAAATCAAGAATCTCCGAACATATCTGGAACGGAGACCATCGAGTCAACTGGGACAACATGCAGATAATAATGAAAGACTAGAAAACAACTAGCCGAAGATTCAAAGAAGACTCGGACATCGCACTGACCGAAAATCCGATAAGCCAAGCTAGTGTAGAAATTAAACACACCTGCGCAAAATGTATATTGGATTACTCAGTGGCTCAGCGGTAAAGGTGTGACTTGTTCGAATGTGACCAAAGTTCGAATCTGAGAGTAGTCAAGTACTTGGGAAAATGGGCCGATCAACTTGACTAATAATAAATAATGGCTCTCTTCAAGAAAAAATTGTAGATAGTTATCATATATGGAGAAAATACTCCCCATAGGAATGTTTCCGATATTTTACCGCAAGGTATCCCGATAAACAAATTTTCAATCTGTCGCGCATCATTTCCAAATTTAAGCAAACTGGCTGGGTAGAATGTAGTTGAAAAAAGGACACAAGAAGTGGATATCCGAAAACAAAGATGAGTCTTTAACCGTTTAACGGTTAAATGTTACAGAAAATAAAATAACATCCTTGTCAAAGATTTCAATGGGAACCGATGTATAGACTAGCAACATTTATCAAATTTTGAGAAATAATAATTTTCGACCTTTTAAACCAAACTTCAGCCATAATGGCCTTGTCATTCGCTAGTAGTAAATCTTCCTTTGTGTAGTGCTCCTCCAATTGGCTGCATATTAGGAAATGTTTAGGATCTTGCTTTTTTCCGCAGTCACTATGTGTATTATTGTCATATTTCTACATGGTCAAATTACTTTTGCATCGGGATACACTAATTCAAATGCGAGTTTTCCACGTGTGAAAGGCGAGTTGGCTTCCCGTCGCTAGGTTCTCCTTTAGGGACATAATCGGTGCCTTCTCTTTCCACAGTTCCACTCGTCTCTTTTCTGATTTCGTCTGGAGTGATTGTGTACGCTCCATGAAACGTTTCCTTGGCTTAAGGTGTCCGTTCAAAGGGTGCCTTCTATCTATTTCCTGTTTGTTTCTCTGTACTTCAGCAGCAACTTTCCTCCTTAATAAAAGTGCCAAATTTAAATCTATGCTCTATCTCGTATAAAAAGTGAAATTCCCATGCTGAAGCTGGAATTTGAATCACCCAGTACATGAAATTTTAACTTTCACGATTATTACACATAATACTAATATCTTGGGTTTTTAAATTGTGTATTTTTCTATTTATGTTTTATATAAAGGACCACGCCATTTTGTTATGGAAAGTGGCCTTTGGTTAAAATGTCTAATTTTTTTATATGTATTAATTCTTATCACACTCTTCAATATTGTTCATAGGCACAACGTCATACTATGGCTAGTTTTAGAAATACAGGGTGTTAAAATTTCAAAATACCTTTTCCAGATTCATTATTTTTGGTTTGAAAGTACTGATGTTCATTTTATCTTCTAAATGCGATTTTTATAGGATATGTAGTTGTACACAAAGGGTACCATTCAATTTTATTTACAGGATGATACATATTTTGACATTATAGTTTTAAAAAAAGAATTATTTTGTTTTATTACAGCCATATAATTGCTACTGTGAAAGACTCTTCATTGGATATGATAGTGTTGGTTAAGTAAATAGTTATGAATCACCTTGTCCCAATCATCAATTTTTTAAAAAATCAAACAACGGAACCCTCTGTATGTGGGAATTAATTTTGACATCATTTTATCCTTTGGTTAAACAGATTAGGTGCTACTTAAGATTATTCAGGGCAAATCAATAATTTTGCAAAATATTAAGTATAACAGTAAGTCGAAAAACCTTTCATTCTTTCACCACCCTGTATCTAAAAATTGACTCGGTCAAGGTATATTGATTTTAAAATCTTCGAATACAGTGTGTTGTAATCAAGTTTGTTCCTAATGTTTCGTAGATTTGCAGATAGTGTGTGGCATGTCAAATGAAATTGTCAGCGTTTTTAAATCCTTATGGAAAGTGGCCTTTGGTAAAAATGTATAATTTTCTGATATGTATTAACTCTTGATGTACTCCTCAATATTGTTCATAAGCACAGAATCGTCCTATGACTAGTTAAAGTGTTAAAGTTTCAAAATACCACGATTCGTATGTTAATTATTTTTTATTTGAAATTACTACGTTAATTTATGGGATAGGTATGTAGATATACACAAAGGGTATAATTGATGCTTAGTTACAGGGTAATACACAGTTTAACATTATAGTTTATAAAAAAATATATTTTGTTTTATAACAGCCACATAATTGCTTCTGTGGAAGACTTTTCATTGGGTGTAATATTGTGGTAGTTAAGTAAATAGTTAAAAATAATATATATTATACAGGGTGATATATAAGTTTTGTCCCAATCCTAAGCTATTTTTAAATTCAAATAACGGAACCTTCTGTATACGGGAATTGATTTTGACTACATTTTAATTTTTAGTTAGACGTATTATGTACTACGTAAGGATATACAAGGCGATTCAATAATTTTATAAAAAAAATATGGTAATGGTGCCAGGTATAAAAAATATAAACAGTGTTTTAAATAATTCACCAAAAATAATGCCTTTGACTCAATCGGAAGATTAACGTAGGGTGGTTCATGCTTTTGATTTGCTTATTTACCACAATTTATGCTTACATTATTTCCACTTAACATAAATAATAAAAATGAAATGTAACATTAATAAAAATGATCTTCGATGCCAAGTTATTTTTTAATAATGCTCGGAATAACTAAACCGAGGTTTACAATAAAAATTTTATCAAAATGTAAAAAATAAAAAAATGTACAGACTATGTTTATTAACAGTTAAATTAAGGTTATATAAAATATATCTTAAAAACTAGTTATAGCCTTAAATTACTAAATAATGGTTATAAATACCTTTTCGAAACTTTTTAATAACCTCTGGTATCTAAACGATTACGGAAATGTCAACCAAGGTGATGTCATCTTTGCACTAATATTGCGCAATATCTTGAAATAATGCTTTACGTTGTAAACCACACCCAAACATGGAATTTTATTTCTTGTAAATTTCTTCTTGAAATTTTGAATCCAATATTTATTGCATTAAAATACAAGCGTACGTAAAAGTAAAATTAAATGCGCACTTAAAATGTAATTAAAGTAGAAATTATAATAAAAGTGTAAATCAAAGTAAAAAAAAAGAAAGTACCCGAAAAGAGCAAATGTTTTAATTTTTAATATAATGCGTTAAAATATATCTTACCATCAAATCAATGGCACTTTCACAAAATTTAGGTGGACGCCCAAAAAAAAAAAGCTTCCTGTATCACACAATATTCATCAGGAAGTAAAAAAATGGACGCTTTTCGGATGTCAGATGATGATGACGCGTTGCGCAAAAATATTTGTGCAAAGAACTAAGTCAACGATATGAGCAGAAAAAACAATTTAAAGAAGTGGCAGTATAAACCTTTAAGAAGTATATACACTTAAGTTACACCAATACAAATTAAGTTGCCTACCACATCCTATAAATCATAAATAAATAAAATTTTCTTATATTTACAACTAAATGAACGAAGACATAAATTACGGTATATTTTAGTACAACTCAAAATGGGTTGTTACAATTTTACAAAATAGTAAATAAGACAATAAGTCGAAAAACCTTTTTCGTTTTATACTGATTTTGTTTCAAAAGACATATCAAATGAAACTGTTAGCGTTTTTAAAGCAACCAAGACATTATCTTCTATGGTTTATTGTTTAAGCTGGATTGAATTTGTAACGTCCAGAGAGTAGTTTAAAATTATGATACACAAGTCAGCATGTGCACCTTGTTGTGTAAAGTGAAAACCGGAAATATACACCACACACACTGTTTAACTCGCATATAATGTAGCAAAAGTCGATAAAACTGTTATTAACAGGAAACAGGAGTACGTCTAGTATTTATACTGTACCTACTATATTGATCACGATAGGCTAAGGTATAAAACTATATTTACACCAAAAACTAACACTAGGATTGTGAGTGATAATAGTCACCCCGACCAGTCGTTTGGATTTCGAAATGGTTAGTTATAGTATATAGGGCTAACTAGATATAGATTGGAACAGTTTTAGTTGTTGTCGCTTGGAATTCTGAGTAACAATAATACTTGTTCCAATGTATATCTAGTTAGCCTTCTACACTATAACTAACTATTTCAAAATCCAAACGACTGGTTTGTTTGACTATTACCACTCACAGTCCTAGTATTGGATTTTGGTGTAAATCTTGTTTTATACCTTAACATGTCATGATCAATATAATAGGTACAGTACAAATACTAGACGTATTCCTTTTCCCTGTTAATAATTTCCTGACTTTTGGTACATGATGCGCGAGTTAAACAATGTGTTTGGTATATATTTGTGGTTTTCACTTTGCACAGCATGTCACATGCTGACTTGTGTATCATAATTTAAAACTACTCTCTGGATGTTACAAATTCAATTCAGCTTAAACAGTAAACCATAGAAGATAACATATTGATTCATTTAAAACCGATAACAGTTTCGTTTGATATGTCTTTGTGAAACTTGTCAACGAAAACGAAACTTTCGGAACAAAATCAGTATAATAAGCCGTATACGAAGATTTTAAAATCTGTGTGCATAATTTGAAACAGATAATTTTAAGATACAGGGTAATGAAAACAAGAAAGGTTTTTTGTAAAATTATTGAATCACCTTGTATATTCTTAAGTAGTAGATAATTACGTCTAACTAAAAGATAAAATGTAGTCAAAATTAATTCCCGCATACAGAGGGTTAGATTATTTGATTTTAAAAAGGTTTGATGATTGGGACAAACCTTTCTATTACCCTGTATAATATATATTTTTACCCTATATAATATATATTTTTAACTATTAACTTAACCAACACAATACGATACCCAATGAGAAGCCTTCCACAGTAGCAATTATGTGGCAGTTATAAAACAAAATAATTTTTTTAAAAAAGTATCCATTAAACAGTGTATCACCCTGTAACTAAGAATCAATTATACCCTTTGTGTATATCTACATATCCCATAAAGATACATTTTGAAACAAAAATTAACGTAGTAATTTCAAATAAAAAACAATCAACATGCGAATCGAGGTATTTTGAAACTTTTAACACTTTAACTAGTCAGAGGATGATTTGGTGCTCATGAACAATATTGATGAGTACGTCGAGAATTAATACATATCAGAAAATTATACATTTTTACCAAAGGTCACTTTCCATAAGGATTTAAAAACGTTGAAAATTTCATTGGTGAAACTTGCCACTCTATCTACAAATCTACTCATAGAATTGAAACGAAACTTTAGGAACGAAATCATTATAATATGCTGTATTCGAAGATTTTGAAATCGATATACCTTGACCGAGTTAATTTTTAGATACAGGGTGATGAAAAAAAGAAAGGTTTTTCGACCTATTGTTGCAAAATTATGGAATCGCCATGTATAATCTTAAATAGTACCTAATCTGTCTAACTAAAGGATAAAATGAAGTCAATTCCCACATACAGAGGGTTCCGTTATTTTATGATTGGGACAAAACTTATGAATCACTTTGTATAATATATATTTATAATTATTTACTTAACAAACACAATATCGTATCCCATAGCGAGTCTTTCACACAAGCAATTATGTGGCTGTAATAAAACAAAATAATTTTTTTAAAAAAGTTTAATGTCCTGTAAATAAGATTCAATGGTACCCTGGGTGTACAACTACATATCCTATAGAGATGTAGAAATCGCATTTGGAAGATGAAATGAACATCAGTACTTTCAAACCAAAAATAATGAACATGGCAAGGTAGGTATTTTGAAACTTTAACACTCGGTATTTCTAAAACTAGCCATAGAATGACTTTGTGCCTATGAACAATATTGATGAGTAATGATAAGAACTAATATACATATAAAAAAATTAGACATATTAACCGAAGGCCACTTCCCATAAGAAAATGGCGTGGTCCTTTAAACGTTTGGATAACAATTACAAATGTGGTCCTCAGTAGATATAAATAGAAAAATACACGATTTAAAACCCGCGTAAATATATATGTTACCGCTAATATACGAAATCAGTTAATATGCATAGTAACTGAGCACATTAGTGATTATGCATAAATACTGTAACCGTTAGTTATTATGTATAATAACTAAGTACATTAGGAATTACGCGTATACATACTTCCTTTCGTAATTAGCCATTTAAAATCGTTATGTAATAAATATGTACTAATAAATGTGTCCTTTTTTCCGAATGAACAATGTGGTTGTCTAGCAATCAATAATCCCATTAATATTTTCTGTATTCCATGCAAACAAGGTTTAAAATACAGAACTAACTGTAATTAAAACTGAACAATTTAATTCATAATTTATAACCTAACTTTTCAGTGTTTAAATTTCATGTGAAGTGATGATCAAAATTTGATGACCAAAAAATTGATCGTTTTAAGTACGTGCAATGAAAATTAATCAATTCTGTTGCCAATAACTCTTACGAACGAATCAAGAAACGCCATTTTATAAAATATAATTATAAAAAAGTTACTCCATCTTTTCTGACTTTAATTGGCATTAAGCAAAGAATCCCACTTTTTACTTTAATTTTTTTTAAACACACAGATTTTCTCGTAAAGATACAAAGTTTTATGGTATTATGCGAAAAACTTCGTTAATTTCATGAATGTAACCCTACATCATGTTCAGGTGTAAGGAGGCTGTCGTGAAATTTATGAAGTGGATGAACATGTCTGCACCTGTACAAGAGCAACGGTTGTGTGCGCTTTGTAATTTCTTTAAGATTTATATGGATCGGAAGATCTCTGTGTAGTTGAGTTACATTTATGTTTTATGATCGTTGCTGTAATTGAAGACGTGCGCGCTATTTATTTTTATGGCTTTATTATTACTACTTCACTTCTTTGACCGAAGCAGCAAAAAGTGTAACCGTTTAAACACTTTTAAGGGTATTTATTGTGCTGTCAGTTTTAGGTTTTCAGCAATAAAATGTAAATTGATACCCTCTATTTACCTGCTACAAAAGAAAGAGTAGGATGTTTCCAGAAATTTGAACTTCACGCTTACTAAATCATATTTTGTTTAAAATTGAAGGTTTCGTATGACCGTTTATCTCTGTTTAGTTATACTTATAATGAGCCGTTTTATCTTTTTCAAACCTTTGAGACATTATTATGTGTAATTAGTATACAACAAAATTATCATGATGCAATACAACTTAAAGCCATACAGTAACATAACGTAATAAAACAAATAAAAACAAGAAATGACCATCAAAAGAGGAATATTTTATACAAATTAATGTAGCGTCCGGAAGCAAACAGGAAACGGAGTGATACATAATATTAAGTTACGTCACTGTGTCTAAGATAAGGAGGACCACTATGGGGATTTCGGAAACGGTAAGAGATAGAGTTTCGGTTGAACGGGAGAAAAATGACATTTTTAGTCTAACGAAATTCCCAACCTTTCCGAAGTTATGCGACAAAAAGCGAATTTTCACGATTTCGTTTTTGAGAAATTGTTACTTTGTGATTGATGTTTAATAAAATGTAAGAGAACCTTCTACAGGTACTTTTTAACGTTCTTTACATGCCATGCAGCAAATTGGAATCCGACGTTTCGTTTTCGATTAACCATCATCAACTTTGTTTTTTTAAATACGGTTCTAATTTTATTATACATTATATTAGAAGAGCTTTTATTCTGCATTCAAGCAAGTATTACGCTTTTATGGTTTAATTGCGATTTTAAACTTATTTTACGATTATCGAAGAAAATCTAAGTAAGGGCCTGTATCCCTCCTAATAACATTTAAATTGAATTTTTATTCATCAAATTAACGAAATAACACATAATTTTCCAAACATAAATAGCATCTTATAACCATAAAATCCAAAGCATTCTTTAACATTACAGGTGTTAACGTTTGGGATGCGTTTAAGTACCAACCTTCGGAGTCTTCTTCTGTTTCAAAGATACTTTTATAAGCATAATTTTTTATGTACCCCCCAAAAAAACAAAATCCAGCGGGGTTATTTCGGGAAAACGGGTGCGTGAATTGTGTGCAGGTGCACCATCCTGCTGAAACCAACATTCGCGTACTTCGGCTAAGGGTAAATTATCAAGAGCGTTTTCCAAAGTAGTTTCTAGTAAATGTTAGTAACGTTGCGATGTTCAATTTTGATTATAAAAAGAGGTCTTATTATCCTTCTTCCTAAAATCCCAACCCGCGTATTGAAGGCATTTTCTTGTATACCACTCACAGAATAATCTCCGTCTTTCTACGTCACCTGTTCTAAGGCCTTGGCAAATTCTGTATTTGTACGAATGAAATTGTCTTCTTTAGAATAAAGTGTGCTGTTGATTTGGATATGCCCACATTATTCTGAATTTGCCGAATTGATATTTCGAAATTTTCAGTAACGGATAACAAAACATTGTTTACATATTCCCCATTACTCATTTTTTTCTATATAGCACGGGTTTTTTAAAAGCACCGTATTCTTTAAGGTTAGTTATTAACTGAATGTTCTTTTATTTGGCTGCTTCCTTTCAGGATACTTGTTCAAGTACAAGCGCTCCGCTGCAACGCAATACAATCCAATATAATCCAATACAACCCAATACAATCCACTACAATCCAATACAATTCAATACAATCCAATACACTCCAATACAATCCAATACACTCCAATACAATCCAATACAATCCAATATAATCCAATATAATCCAATACAATCCAATACAATCCAATACAATCCAACACAATCCAATACAATCCAATACAATCGAATACAATCGAATACAATCCAGTACAATCCAATACAGTCCGATACAATCCGATACAATCCAACATAATCCAATACAATCCAATACAATCCAATACAATCGAATACATCGAATACAATCGAATACAATCCAGTACAATCCAATACAATCCAATACAATCCGATACAATCCGATACAATCCGATACAATCCAATACAATCCAATACAATCCAGTACAATCCAATACAATCCAATACAATCCAATACAATCCAACACAATCCAATACAATCCAATACAATCCAATACAATCCAATACAATCGAATACAATCGAATACAATCGAATACAATCGAATACAATCCAGTACAATCCAATACAATCCAATACAATCCGATACAATCCGATACAATCCAATACAATCCAGTACAATCCAGTACAATCGGATAAAATCGAATACAATCGAATACAATCGAATACAATCGAATACACTCGAATATACTCGAATACAATCGAATGCAATCGAATGCAATTAAGGTTAGTTACTAACTGAATGTTCTTTTATTTGGCTGCTTCCTTTCAGGATACTTGTTCAAGTACAAGCGCTCCGCTGTAACACAATACAATCCAATACAATCCATATAATCCAATACAATCCACTACAATCTAATACAATCCAATACACTCCAATACAATCGAATACAATCCAATACAATCCAATTCAATCCAATAAAATCGAATACAATCCAATACAATCCAATACAATCCAATACAATCGAATACAATCCAGTACAATCCAATACAATGCAATACAATCCGATACAATCCAATACAATGTAATACAATCCAGTACAATCCAATACAATCCAATACAATCCAGTACAATCCAGTACAATCCAGTACAATCGAATACAATGGAATACAATCGAATACACTCGAATATACTCGAATACAATCGAATGCAGTACAATCCTGTACAACCCAGTACAATTGAATAAAATCGAACACAGTCGAATACAATCGAATACAATCGGATAAAATCGAATACAATCGAATGCAATCGAGTTCAATCGAGTACAATCGAATACAATCCAATACACAATCCAATACACAATCGAATACACAATCCAATACACAATCGAATACAATCGAATACCATCGAATACTATCGAACACGATCGAATACGATCATGTACGATCGAATACGATCGAATACGATCGAATACGATCGAATACGATCGAATACGATCGAATACGATCGAATACGATCGAATACGATCGAATACGATCGAATACGATCGAATACGATCGACTACGATCGAATACAATCGAATCCAATACCATCCAATACAATCCAATACAATCCAATCCAATCCAATCCAATCCAACACAATCCAGTACAATCCAATACAATTCAATACAATCCATTGCAATCCCATACAATCCAATCCAATGCAATCTAATGCATTAAAATGCAATCAATGCAATCCAATGCGATTTAATTTAATCCAATGTAGTTCAATTGATACAATCCTATGTGCATACACATGCGTACATGCGCACATGTACAAATGTAATCGTGCACAAATGCAATCATGCACACGTGCGCGTGCATTCGTGCGTACTTGCGCACATGTACAAATGTAATCGTGCACAAATGCAATCATGCATACGTGCGCGTGCATTCGTGCGTACTTGCCTACGTGTGTGAGCCCGTAGCTCCATACGTGCGTTCGTGTTAGCTTACGTACATACGTGCGTACACTCACACAAACGTGCACACGTGCTTACGTGCGTACGTAGAATCGTGTATACCGTGCATAGAGTACCTTCACATATATACGCGTACAAGTGCACATGTTTGCATAGAGACACGGATAAATGCAAACACGCGTACATACATGAATAAACGTATGCGTAAATGTAAGTTGTAAGATTACAGTAATAGCAATATCCAGTTGTAGAGATACATCACAAAAATATATGACCGTAGTGGTAAATAGATACATGTACACATGGGTGTATGGACACAAACACGTTTGAAATTACGATGATGCAAACATACTGTGATATATAACAAAAGGATAAAAGGATATTGAAATAGATCTGTATATGGGTACATGCAAACGTGAATATACGTTGTTACATCATTAAGTAATGCAAGGATAGTCATAGGTAGATGTACAGATAAACGAGTACAGTGACATATGGGTACGTGGATACATAGGTACATGGATGTATGGACATATATTTAAAGATACAGGTATACACTGGTTATAGAAGTACAAAATACGATATTTTGCAAAGATTGAAAATGAGGAGGGTGAAGATAACCGGTCTTTTTTGAATCTGTGCGTAGCTAAGCGTTGATTATGCGCTATTTTACGCAGTTGAAATTAAATTTTGCGCTCCCAATAGGAAATAAGTTGTAGCAAAATTCTATTAACAAGGTTAACTTCACGGAGCCGCGAACTTTTGGATTAATTATTTTTTCTTATAACGTAATTAGGCGCCATTTTGTACAAGTAAAATAAAATTTTGCGTCCTTGTGAAAAAAGGTGTAATATTAGATTGACACGACTAAATTTGCAGCCGTGAACTTCCGCATAAATATTTTTTTCTTATGCAGTAAGTTGCCGTCGATTGTGTCCTGTTTTACATCGCTAAAATGAAATTTTGCGTCCCTACAGGAAATAAGTTATTGCAAAAATTACATCGACAGGATTAGCTTTATTTCATTATATAAAAATTAATCTTTTCTTGCGCTATAACCTATTTTGCGCTGTTAAAGCTAAATTTTGCGGTTTCACGGCACATAAGTCGTTGCAAAAATTGCGTTGACAATACGCACAACAACGTATAATTGGCGCTTAGTTATTGCGTAAGAAATTGATTTATGTAAAAGTTCACGTCTGTTGTAATTGTTTTTTATAGGGGCGCAAAATTTTGCTTTAACGGCGTGTAATGGGATATGAAGTCAACTTTGCCTGTGTAACGTTTTAATAACTCATTTCCTTTGGGTGTGCAAGATTTTCTTTTAGTGGCGCAAAACAGCGTATAATTGTGCCTAGTTACGGCATAAAAAAATGGAATTGTGCAAAATTCACGGCTGTGAGGTTAGCCGTGTCAATAACCTCTTTCCTGTAAGGACACAAAATTTTATTTTAAGGGCACAAAACAGTACATAATTATCGCGAAAGAAAAAATTGATTTATACGTAAGGTTGTGAAGTTAGTCTTGTCATTGTAATTTTTGGAATAACTTATTTTCTGTGGAGGCATACATTTTTTAGCGACGTAAAACTAATCATAATTGGCATAATTGTGCAAAAATTCACGGCTGTGAATAGCCATGGCAACAACTTCTTTCCCGCAAGAGCGCAAAATTTTATTTTAATAGCGCAAAACGGCACATAATGAGTGCCTAATTACGGTACAAGAGAATATTAAATTATTCTCAAGGTTATGAAGTTAGCCTACTCGATATAATTTTTAATTTTTGGAATAACTTATTTCCTGTGGCACCTAATTACTACAGAATAAAAAGTTGATCGAAATCGAATCAGCACTACGGAGGAAAACAATGGTAAAGTATATATGTTCTCAAAATGTACGGGGTGGCCAACTAAGAATGCGAGGTACTGTATCTGGGAAACTATACATCGTAGAGGCTTGCGGGGAAAAAGTTATTACTAAAACGGCCAATGCAAAAACCTGGAAAATATTTAATGTTTCTGAAATGGCCGGTAGGGGGCGTAACTGCAATCTTGAATCTAAAAAGGTGATGTTTCTGTGAATTCTGCTATATTAACCTAATAAAAAACTAAACGTGGGGTGCCTCGAGCATCTATCTTGGGACCCTTACTGTTTTTAGTTTATATTAATGATTTCCTTGTTTACGTTAATGTCTGTCTACTGATTTACTGTTTATTTTGACATGTCTGTAAGATACTCTGCATGAATAAATTATTATTATTATTACTAATTTTACAATAATTTCCTATAAGGGCGAACATTTTATTTTATCGGCGCTAAATGGCGTCTAATCGGCGCCCAATTATAATTATATAAGTGAAAATTGCAGTATAACTGAATACAATGCTGAATGAATCTCAATCGTTTGCGTAGATCTTATTGGAGCAATATCGGTATCGCGGCCACTGAATTGTTTCTTCCTTTCTTTGGAAAATTATTCAAGAGGCCATCCGTATTTTTTTCAATTTGCGGTACGGTGTTAAGGCAATTAAAGAGTTGGCGGTTGTCATACTCTGAGCACGATTTTTTTTCATTTAATGACTGGTAAGAAGGTAGAGGATTACGAGTAAGAAGTGTTTTTTATATGTATTTATATTTACTTTTAGAAAATATTTGGTACAGGTAATAGAGATATAGTTTAAACTACAGCGTGTTTTATGAGTAAAGAGGTCTTATACAGGGAGTTTGTAATAGACAGATCTGTGCTAATAGTAGTAAAGGAGATGTAATAATTATAATTTTTTGTATATAATTGGATATTTTTGTATGCATTCTTTTTTCGGAAACCCCTTATAACAATTACTATTATTATCAATTTGTATAAAATACGAAGTGTTCGTTTGTAAAGGGGAAGAGAAACCTAATTTTTTAATGTTGTGGTAATGCGGATATATATCAGATGGCCCGTAATTGCATTCAATCAATGGCATCTTGCATAGTTAATGCACCTGAGAACATTGATAACCTACACATGCGTGCTAAACGCAACGTACAGCAACCGCAACTGAGAACTCCGTGTTTACCATATACCGTGCGTGCACTTGAAGAACTTGAAAGTCGACCTCAGATTATGAAAGATGATCATCACACTTCTACGTTCATTGTCCTCTGCTATGCGTGCTTCATCCGGTTTTTGCTGCATTGTAAAACTTTTACGATTTTAATAATGCGTATAGATACTTATATACACTAACTACGATATTTTTTGTTTTATTTGGGTGCTAACGGATGATTAGAATTTATTTATAATCTTATTGCATAACAGGTTTAGTGCCAATGCAGCCGTGTGAGTTACTTCACGTGAGCTCTATTAAATATTTACAAACAGTCTAGCCGAGTATTTATTACTTCGTTATTAACGAACACTTTAAATATTGTAAACATAACCCTATCGGTACTTTTATTCTTAATGTGGGAATGAAAATTTTTTAATTTTCAGTGAAAATAATTATGCAATCTCCTATACACGCTTGAGTTAAGTAATACCGTATTTGTGTAATTTTATCTATGCTAATACCAAAATGCTTAAATAAGCCTAATTAGTGCGGTTTTTTATTATGTGGACAAACTGGATTAAATGTATCACGACAGAATCAAATCTTGTAATGTAACTGACCGATTCAGCTGATTCGTGAAATCGAGGGATATTTAAATAATTGCGTATTTCTTTCGCATAGTTTTTATTACTTCGTATAATTCGATTCTTTACGTATTTACTAAAATAATATAGATTCATATACAGGGTGATTGATGGTGGATAGTCTATTAGACGTTTATGGAGAAATTGAAAATTTGATGGCTTATATAAATGGATATGCTCTCTTTTGAAAATATTTTCAACTGTGCAGTGTTGCCGCTTCTACAAGATAATATTAGCAACTTTGATAATTTAAATGGAACACCCTATGTATTATTTTTTTGTTAGATTCCTATTGATCTCTTAATAACTTTTCTTAATATGTTTCTATACCTATCTGTTATCGTTTTCGAGATAATAATTTATTTCACTTTTTTTGCAGTGAAATTTAGTGAGGAGTTCGGTAATGCCCAGTTGAATTTCAATCTGTGTCCAAATCTAAGCTATAATAGCACAGGGTGTTTCAAAAATATTTTTCTTGTTCGAAAATACGATAAAAGGCATGTTTTTTTTTAATGGAACACCCTGTATTTTATATCTGGTCCTAAAAGTTTTTGCAATTGTCTATCTTTCTATGTGTAATGTTCCTATACCCATCTCGAACAGTTTTTGATTTAGCAAAATTATTACAGATAACAATGACATGAGTTTAATTGAAAGTGTTACGAAAAATGGAAGAAAACAACTATTCAAATGCAGTACTTACGAATTTATTTATTTTACATGGTCAGTGTGATAAGATCATTAGCCGTACTTGTAGAAGATTTAATGAAATGTACCCTAATTTGCCGTCAATGGAAAATAAGAAATTTGGACGAATTCAAAGCAATTTCGAACATTTTGGATCGTCCTTGAAAGCAGTCAGAAATTTACCTAGACCTGTAACGTCCGATGAGAACAATGAAATGAATGTTTTAGCGTATTTTTATGTCTATCTGGAAGCTTCAATAAGATGTGCCTAAGAAGATTTGGGCTTATCCTTTATTTGTGTGCCTACACATCATATGTATGATTATAAGTACACGAAAGTTCAATTTCTCAAGCCTGAGAACTATCCACAATTGCGAAAACTTATTAATTCATATTCAGGACGATCCACAATTCTTACGATCTAGTGATGAGTAGAAATTTTCTAGCGAAGGAATTTTTATAGAAGAAACATGCATTATTAGGCACAAGAAAATCCCCATGTTACAAGAGATTCTGCGTCCCAAGAAAAGTTTAGTTACGATGAAAATTTAATGTCTAGAAAATATTTGGAAATTTTAACTACGTTTGTTGAAAATTTCGTGGATAATCTTCCCTTGCCCAGTATCACAGCTAATGGTGCCAACTTGACGGGACCCCGCTCATTGCACTGCCGAAGTAAGCGCGGAAATACGGAGAATATTTGAAGATCGTTGGTTTAGGCGTTTGGGACCTTGGAATTCTCCTGCCAGATCTCCAGACTTAACTCCTCTTGATTTTTACCTTTGGGGTACCCTGAAAAATATTGTTTACAACACATCGGTAAATTCAAGGGAAGAATTAGAGGCTCGGATGCATCGCGTTTTTCAAAATTTAGATTCTGATGAACTACAGATGGTGTCAAAACTCGAATTCTAAAATGCTCAGAAGTCAACGGCCAACATTTTGAACATTTATTAAACACTAATTAAATATTTTTTGCTTGTTTTTTTTACACCCATGTCATTGTTATCTATAATAATTTTGTTAAACAAATGCTCATAAATCAAAAACTGTTCAAGATGGGTATAGGAACATTACACATAGAAAGATAGACAATTTCAAGAGCTTTTAGGACCAGATATAAAATACAGGGCGTTCCATCAAAAAAACATACTTTTTATCGTATTTCCGAACAAGAAAAATATTTGTATTTTTGAAACACCCTGTACTATTATAACTTAGATTTGGACACTGATTGAAATTCCACTGGGCGTTACCTAACTCCTCACTAAATTTCAGTGCGCTGATCTGTCAGAGTTCAAGACTGCGGACCCTTTTTGAAAGCCATGTTTTTCGAAAAAAAAGTGAAATAAATTATTATCTCGAAAACGATAACAGATAGGTATAGGAACATATTAAGAAAAGTTATTAAGAGATCAATAGGGAATCTAACAAAAAAATAATACACAGGGTGTTCCATTTAAATTTAAATTATCAAAGTTGCTAATACTTTCTTGTAGAAGCGGCAACACTGCACAATTGAAAATATTTTCAAAAGAGAGAGCATATCCATTTATATAAGCCACCAAATTTTCAAAGTGATCCCTTGACTATTTCTCCATAAACGTCTAATAGGCCATCCACCATCAATCACCCGGTATTCACATAGTACACATACATAATTTACCGAATTACTTATTTTGCATAATTCGCAGACGTTAGGGATTTGAATTTTTACATATACAGAGTGACTCATTTAGATTGGGAACACCCCTGTAAAATTTGAAGTTATTAACCGATTTCAACCATTTTTTTAATGTCAAGTAATAATAAATATAGGTCGGGACAAAATTTAAAATATTTATTCCAATTTTCAGGGCCTACTACGATACTTTTTCTTAGTCGAAAATGGAGAATTTTTATTAGCGATGTTTTTATAAAGAATATTTCTACGCCACTGGATTCAGAGTGCCTCCAAATAGCTGTGACCAAAATTTTATAAAAATATATTTATTAATAACAAAGTTATGACAACTTAAAATTTGAAAACACTATGCTAACAGTTACAATAGATGTTCATTGGAAATTATTGTTTATTTTTTAATAATTGTTAGAACAAACCCCCATGGAGAAAAAAAATATCGCAATTAAGTAAATAATAAGACCTAATATTTCCATTTAAATCTTATTTGGCATGGAAATTATGTTACTGTTTGACAGTTGGGATAGATTTCAGTGACATTGTGAATTTATGCATAGTATCGGTAACATTATTTACTTAGAGTTGTTATGAAAGATTAATGCTGGGTTGCACCGACATCCGTAGTTAAATCTGTTAAATCATGTTAGCTAAACGCTATTTAAATGTTAACGCAGAACTATCCGTGTTGCACAGAGGTATTTTTAATTCATGTTAGTTAAAGTTAGTTAAATGTAGTATAAAGTGTACGTCACACCTGACGTCACGAATTATCGTGTTGCTATTGGAGAATGTATAAGAAATATAGAAGTTATTTGCGCGCGTTTATATTAATTAGGTAATCTAACCTCTACCGACATCGATATTAATTTGGTTATGTTTGTTATTTCTTCTGGAAGAACTAACTGATTTTTAAAGTTTGGTATGGAAGCAGAAAAACGTGAAAGAGGTTCCAATTTTACGGAACAAGACAAAGAAATATTAATAAATATAGTGACAAAATCCGACATTTTTTGTGTACTAGAAATCAAGCGTACAGACGCTGTAAACGTAAAACGAAAGAACGAAACATAGCAATTTGTAGCAGAACAATTCAATGCAATATCTGCTAATGGACCACGTTCTGCCATGCAATTGAAGAGTGCATACAATAATTATAAAAGAAAATTGAAAAAGGACAAAGCAGATGACAAGGTAAGTAAGCAGTGATTACTGATTTTCAATACTGCCTTTAATTATTGTAAATATCAAAATATGAAATTCTATAATTACAGGCAGCCAAATACAAAACAGGTGGAGGCCCACCTTTGCAGTTGCAGGCAAGACTTTCATCATTGTTAAAGGGCCAAATTGAGTCATTGTGCAATAAATTTGATTCGTTAAATAATTATTTTATATAAGGTATGTTACTATTAAAGAAATCTGACATATTTGCACACAACATTCAAGTTTTCATTGAAATAAAATAAACAGTGAATTGAAGTAATTAAAATATTAATACTCGTATATACAGTAATCAATACCTATCTAAAAAAATATATTTAAAATATAAGATATTTACAATACATTGTTATGTATTTATGTTTTACAGACAACAATGATGAGATTTCAAAAGTAAATATTTAACCATTAGGGCGGGCCGAGAAAAAAATATTTTTGAAATTCCATGGTACCTAGTGTGTAAAATGTGTAATATGCAAACAGTAATTTTTGTACAAAAGGAGGACTGGATTAAAATAAATTTAACCGGGCCCCAGGGGCCCCCAATATTTGAATTTTTATTTTCTTGAAAATTTGATGTGAGTAGCGAAAATATGTTCAGAATCATTGTCAATAATCTGCTTAAAAAAAAGTTAAAAAAATAGTCGAAGTTTTTACCGGGTCCCAAGCTTTAATTAAAATTAAGATTTTTGTGCAGCTCTTCGCCTGTCTTGGTATTTATAAAAAAATGGTGTTGAGTTTGCGAATATGCAGTATAATGATCTTTTGTATTACAATATACATTAATAACAATTAATAATAAACAATAAACCTAAAAAAAATTTATCGTTTGCTGCAGCAAAGTATTAAGCTTTGTTTTCAAAAGTAGATAAATCTCTCCTAACATTAATTTTTGCGCGGATATATTCATCTCTTGCTACATTTCCGCATACTTTCAAGGATGCCTTTGTTATAACTTTGACACACCTTTCAACTGCCTGAGTGTGAGAAGGATAAACACCAAAATTTAGCTTCTGTTGATCGGATTGTTCTGCCAATTCCTCAATTCAAAACGTTTGGGTAATTAGAGGCTCGGTCACATTTATGTGTTCTTCCAGTCAATAATATCTATGTAGTCATCCGCACCGAAATTCAGTTTCGGAGCTTTAAAAACTCTAGGCTCCGTTAATGTATTTGTCCTTGCCTTCTGAATTCGCTTGACTGCTAGTTTTCTTATATGTTCTCGAGGATCTGTTAACATTGCCTCCAGTAAATTTTCAGGATGTGCAAAATACGAATTTCCTTCTATAACTTTATAGATAATGTTCCTTAAAGTTTCTGGAAACTACCTAGATATTTGATCATCTGCCATATGTGTCGAGCACCGTCTTGTAAGAGTGGCTTCGTCTTTATTTTAAACCACGTAGGTGCGTCAAGTTGCATAATAAAGTGTGTTATGAACTTAAGGTTTTCAGATGGATTTTCTGTGCTAACATATAAACGAAGAACTCTGTTAGCCGTTAGATAAATATTTGGGGCAATTTCCATTTTTGATGGCTTGGTACATTAAATACAAATATTGCTGATCTGTACTAAGGTCTTTGGCGTCAATCTCAATATCTGGTAAGTCAGTATTAACTGTAATAAACTGCACAATAGGAGCATTTTCGCAGTCGTTCAGAAGACTACCAATAGGTCCTGAGTAATTATATGGTATTAACGTTTGTACCATCACATCCGATAACTTTCAGGTCTGTAAGATTAACGCCATTTTCGGTAATGTACGACAATGTACCGTTAGCCATATCAATCGCTTTAACCGGTGGACTAAGCGATAAATGTCCAAATTAATTTCCATTGGGTTCTTGTATTAGAGCTATGTGTTCTTCCATAATTTCTTTGCGTCGATTATCAACTTGAACAATAGTATGATCTTTTCGGCCATCAAAATACGTACCGTCTAAATGTTGAGTTAGATCTGTGTTCTAGCTTTGAAGGCGATCTCTGTTTTTCTTCATTTCCCGACAAATTTTATTTAGCGGCCGCTCTGTTAGAAACTCCTGTCAGATCTACGGCTTTTGCTGTACTTGGCAAAGATGTTTTCATTTGTCTGGGCTTCCTTTGAGATTCCGTACTTTGTGCAACATTGTCTAATGAATACCTCCACTGAAACTCTTGTTCATCAACATCTTGTGGACTGGTAGAATCGCTTGACGAATCATCAGTTACCAATTTTCCTTTCAATGACTGTTGTCCGCTTGTGCTCGGAATCTCATCATCACAAACAACATTTAAATTGCAACGTTTTGCCAGTCTTTCATGTTTCCTTTTAAGCCTATTAGTTTCCGTTCTATATATATTACCAATAAACATTTTCCTTGGACCTCTTTGATCTATAATAAATCCCATTCTAAAGCCGATATTTTCTTCGACTTTTCGCACTTACAAGATATTTTGTCTGAGCATTTGCAGAAACAAATGTCGAATAACTTCTGAGCATCTAGTTTAAACTTTTCTAATTTGGCAGATAAATTAATGTTTTGTCTACTTTTAAATGGTTTAATAATGGTTTGGTATTTATTATTATAGTTAAGGATCATGTCTTTTATCCGTGTGGACGTGACAACACTGGTAAAGAGGCCCGCTGCCATAATTTTTCCAGTTTTTGAGCTACAACATCAGCAATAATTACGGATGCTGGTTGTTTACTTCCGTCACCTTTTAAAGCTAATCGCACACTTGCATAGCACCGTAAAATATCTTCATATGTTGGTAAAGTTTTGGCACTTTCCGCGTCGATATCAGTTTCAGGTCCAAATAAAATCATATTTGAAATACTTCTTGTCTTTTTGGCCATTGTTTCTTAATTAAAACACTGTCAACTTCTAATTTAAAGCACTGTAACACGACTGTATCACTCAAGTGTTTATAATAATAAAACGGCAAAATTAAATGTTTTCACTCAAAACTACAAGCTTAATATATCATCACTAAATACGTTGTAATCGTAAACAATACACATACGTGACTGAGCTTGTTATTTTTACATTCGATGTGCGTCATTACAGTCACGCGCATTAGGTATATTAGCAGTGGCGTATATACGGAAGGATATATTTTTAGCGCTTGGGGCTCGGTTTACGAGAGATACTATTTATGTATTGAGAATTGGCAACACTGGTATTACCAGGTGAATTTGTCACTGTCATCTTAAAGTTTGACATTTTTGAGGTACTCAGAACGTTTTTTCGTGCGAGCACTATTTGTGTTGTTTACAGTAAGTTGAAAATTTCATCTCAGCCAAAATATGGAATTAACTCGTGAAAATTTTCGAGCTATGATCTATTATAACTTTCGACATGGTCTAACTCAATAACAGTGCATCAATCAACTGAATTCAACTTTTGTATATCGCTGGTACACTGAATTCAAACGTGGACCTAGTTCGCTCACGGATGATGTTAAAGAGTGTCGTACAAAATCAGTCGTTGTGCCGGAAAATGTCGATTCTGTGCGATAACTAATTGAATAAGATCGCCATGTGACATATCACGAAATCGAGAGATGTTTAAGCATTATTATGACCAGCATACCTAAGGTTTTGCACGAACATTTGTGTGTTCGGAAGCTGTGTGCACGTGGGATTCCACATTTGTTGACAGCTGCTCAAAAAAATGGTCGTGTCGATTGGTGCCGTAAAATGATTTCAAAATACAACTGTGGTGCATCCAAAGCGGTATACAACATCGTCACAGGTGACGAATCGTGGATTTATGCCTATGAGCCAGAAAGAAAAGGCCAGTCCACAGTTTGGGTGTTTCAATGTGAAGCAAAGCCAACAAAAGTTGTTCGTTCTCGAAGCGTTAAGAAGCAAATGGTGGCATTTTTCTTCACGAAAACGGGTCCTGTGGTAACTGTGGCTCACGAAAATCGAAAGACCGTTAATTCAGCGTGGTATACGACCATTTGTTTGCCTGAAGTTTTCGGTAAATTGAGAGAAACCAACCCAAAACGACGAATCGTTTTGCATCACGACAATGCCAGCTCACATACATCACATGCAACAAACGAGTATTTGGATACACAAAATATCGAATTGATGGGTCATCCGCCTTACAGCCTCGACTTGGTACCCAATGACTTCTTCTTGTTCCCACTAATTAAAGATAAACAGCGTTGGCAACGATTTTCATCGCCCGAAGAAGCAGTTAAGGTGTTCAAAACGCATGCAAAAGTGTATAGATCTTAAAGGCGATTCTTTTGAAAAGCAATAAAAATATTTTTCATCAAATTCATTTGTTTATTCTTTCTATTCTCAATACATAAATAGCAACCCTCGCAACCTTAATATTTTTTAACAAACTTTTTTTACGTGCTTGTGGGATTGTCCACTGTTGTTTCGGGTCTACTCAAATTAAATATATCATATAAAAAAAATAACTATTGGTTGCTACTTGGTTTTGGTTTTGTAAAAAAAAATTTTCTGCCCACCCTAGTAATCATCCAACTAACACCCAAGGAAGAGCCCTCTGGTTTAAATACTCTCCATCAGCCAACAGTTGATGCTGAACCATTGATAATAGATATTGTAGCAGATGTACCAGAGGCAAGAAAGGTAACGCCTTAATCTACAGGCAAAAAAAGAAATTTGAATGATGTGTATAATGAAATACATTCCTATACATCATCAAAGAGAAAAAAACAGTTGTAAACATAAAAACTGAGGTAGAGAATGACATTCTGTTAATAAAAAAAAAATAATAAAAAATAATCAAACTTTTAAACAAGATTTAGAGCAAGACAAAATAAATTCAGAATTCGAAAATGAAATTCTTTTAATTCGAAAAGCCAAAGAAGAAGAAATTAATTACATTTTTTGTGAAAATGTTTTATTTACCTTGCAAAGCCTGTATTCACACAGGTTTCTCTACGTTTATTTGTAACCCTATTGACAAGCAAGGAAATCGCTTTTTAAGAACACCAAAGCGTCGTTCCACAGTATTCCTAGTATGAATATGTGCCCTGTTGTATCTCTCTGCTGCAGGTGTTTGTGGATTTAATAATGGTGTAAGCAAATATTCCTTACATGCATATCCACTGTCACCTAATAACCACCCTTGCAAAAATTCTCCAGCTTCATATTTTGCTCGTAAAGCACTAGACTGAAATATGAGTGGAGCCTGGCCAACGTGCTACCAATATCCCTGATGCGAAGCTGTGCATCACAAACTGCCTGGGTGTTTATTGAAAACCATCCTTTGCGGTTGCGAAACAGTTCTGCATTTTCACCACCTGGAGAAACTATTGTGAGTGCAGTCAATTGATCCTACTACACGAGGAAAATGAGCAATGTTATAAAATTTCCCAATCACTTTATGATTTCCTCCTGTGTTTGAGGCATTTTGATAAATTCCCTTGATTTGGAAGCAATTTTTGCTGTAATGCGAGGAATTATTGTACATACCGTAGATTTGTTCACATGTAGATGATCTCCTAACACCTAAAATGTAAGTCATATAAGAAAAATGATGGAATAATTCAATTCCTTGCAATTTACCTACGGGAAACTACCTGTTGCATAAAATCGAAGGGTTAGCAGCAACTGATTTATTGGTTCGATGGGAAAGTTTTTTTGGTAGCGTACTCCAGTGTTTTGTATTTTTTTGTAACTGTGGTTTCCTATTTTTTTTTTTTTTTTGTTGATCGGCCTATTTCCTAGTTTTTGCTTTTTGAGCGCCACGTTTCGGAAGCGAACTCTGCTTCCCTCATCAGACTTAGTCCTGAGAAGGACTGTTTTGTGCACTTGAGTCGAATTCATATGTTATATATAATTTCTTATACACCTTAGAACAATTTAAGACGCTCAATAACTTAACCTGCAACAGTTACCCGCCAAGAATCTTTTTTTATATTTTAACTCGAATTAAGTTGTTAATTCGCCAACTTCGGGAGATTTGTTAAATCGAATTAACTAATACATGTTGGCACAAAATTTGGTCCGTGCAACTGAAAATTGCTTAATTTGAGATTAAGTTAAGTTAACTAAACTAAACTTGTGTTAAATATAGCGGTGCAATCCAGCATAAGTGTGAGAAAGAAAATTGAAATAATACGTTATGGGAGACAATGATCGAAGTGTCAGAAATGTTTGTAGAATCTTTAATGAAACATATGTAGATCGTCGTATTAACTGCGTTACGGTGAACAAAGTAGATAGAATATTCAAAGAAACTGGTGTGGTAACACCTTTTAAAAATTAATCCTGTGCGAAGGAGAAATAGAAATGATCAACTCATTTTAGAAATAACCCTAATACCAGTTTAAGAAATGTTCATCGAGAAACTATTCGGCGATGTCTCAAAAGAAACAATATTAAACCTTTTAAACCGAAGTTTTTGCACACATTGCAAGAAGGCGACAAGGCAATACGTTTAGAATATTGTTTATGGGCCCAAGGAGAATATTTAAACAACTGAAATTTGCTAAATTCAACGACTAGTGTGGGATACATTAACGCGCAAAACTTTTTACAATTTTTCAATACCGGTTTGGGGGATGCCATACACGAGATTCCAATTAAATTTACTTTTCCAGTTAGATGGGTGTTCAGTTCAGGGCTGTGAGTCAATGGCTGAACGAACATTATCCAAACCGATGGATAGGCCGTAGTAGTCCGTTAATACATTGGCCACCGAGATCTCCAAATCTAACAATTTTAGACTTCTTTCTCTGGGGACTACTCATACAGAAACTTTACAAAACCTGCTTAAGAGACAGAAACGAACTTTGTGCAAGAATTCGACAGGCATGTGAACTAAGGAATGTAATTAAAAATATCCGTAAGTGCTACGATAAATGTATAGGGCTAGATGGTGGATTGATAGAGAGAACTAGGATCTAAAATAAAATGACGTTTAATATTTTTGTTACACTTTCCTAATCAGTTTTATTAGTTAATTCCATGTAAAGTTAAACGTAATTCGGTTACTTTTATTAAATACTGATGTTACTTTAAACGTTTTTTTCTCCATTGGTGATTTATTCTAACAACTATAAAAAATTAAAAAACAATTTCCATCGCCATCTATTGATACAGGGCGTTCTGTTGTAACTGTTAGCTTAGTGAGTTTTCGAATTTTAAGTTGCCATAACTTAAACTAACACTGATGTTACTTCGAACATTGTTTTTCTCTATTGGTGGTTTATTCTAACAATTATTAAAAAATAAAAAACAATTTCCATGGCCATCTATTAATACAGGACGTTCTGTTGTAACTGTTAGCTTAGTGAGTTTTCGAATTTTAAGTTTTCATAACTTACACTAACACTGATGTTACTTTGAACATTTTTTTTCTCCATTGGTGGTTTATTCTAACAATTATTAAAAAATAAAAAAACAATTTCCATGACCATCTATTGATACAGGAAGTTCTGTTGTAACTGTTAGCTTAGTGAGTTTTCGAATTTTAAGTTTTCATAACAAACTAACACTGATGTTAGTTTGAACATTTTTTTCTCCATTGGTGGTTTATTCCAACAATTATTAAAAAATAAAAAACAATTTCCATGGCCATCTATTGATACAGGGCGTTCTATTGTAACTGCTAGCTTAGTGAGTTTTCGAATTTTAAGTTGCCATAACTTAAACTAACACTGATGTTACTTCGAACATTGTTTTTCTCTATTGGTGGTTTATTCTAACAATTACTAAAAAATAAAAAACAATTTCCATGGCCATCTATTGATACAGGACGTTCTGTTGTAACTGTTAGCTTAGTGAGTTTTCGAATTTTAAGTTTTCATAACTTACACTAACACTGATGTTACTTTGAACATTTTTTTTCTCTATTGGTGGTTTATTCTAACAATTATTAAAAAATAAAAAACAATTTCCATGGCCATCTATTGATACAGGACGTTCTGTTGTAACTGTTAGCTTAGTGAGTTTTCGAATTTTAAGTTTTCATAACTTAAACTAACACTGATGTTAGTTTGAACATTTTTTTCTCTATTGGTGGTTTATTCCAACAATTATTAAAAAATAAAAAACAATTTCCATGACCATCTATTGAAACAGGATGTTCTGTTGTAACTGTTACCTTAGTGAGTTTTCGAATTTTAAGTTGTCATAACTTAAACTAACACTGATGTTACTTTGAACATTTTTTTCTCCATTGGTGGTTTATTATAAAATTATTAAAAAATAAAAAACAATTTCCATGGCTATCTATTGATACAGGGCGTTCTGTTGTAACTGTTAGCTTAGTGAGTTTTCGAATTTTAAGTTGTCATAACTTTGTTATTAATGAATATATTTTTATAAAATTTTGGTTACAGCTATTTGGAGGCACTCTGAATCCAGTGGCGTAGATATTTTATTTATAAAAAAATCGCTAATAAAAATTCTCTATTTTCGACTACGAAAAAGTATCGTAGTATGTCCTTAAAATTGGAATAAACATTTTAAATTTTGTCCCGATGTAATTTCTTATTACTTGACATTTAAAAAAAAATGGTAGAAATAACTTCAAATTTTGCAGGGGTGTTTCCAATCTAAATCAGTCACACTGTATAAGTACTTATACTTGTATGTTTGCATGTTCGAAGATGCACATTTAATTAATGATGTATAGTGTGTTTAAAAAAAAGATCCGCTAATTTCTAGGGTAAATAGAATATTAAAAAATAACGTTAAGGCCGCTTTACACAGTGCTAGTAGCTAAGACAAGTAACTAAAACCCAGTACTAGATTTTAGTATTATAATCGCCTAAACATACATTTTAGTGCTTAAGTTCAGTACCCATTTTAGCGATCTTTCCAGTTTAGTAAATAGAATGCAAGTCTATTTGCGGTAACGAGTAGCTATCCCCATGTTTTACTGTCGCGCCACTAAACCCGTGGAAACATACAATTCCAGTACTAAACTACTAAAAGATGTTTGCGTATCGTCGTTTATTACTATTGTTTTTATATAGTAAAATGGCTGCAAACAGATAGAGTGAAGACACAACAATCAAATTTGTTGAATTATACCGTGATAGTGAATGTCTTTGGAATCCTAAACTAGCTATCTAGCGAAATAAACAAGCTCGCGAAGCTGCCCTAATAAAAATTATTCAGCAAATAAATATCGAAAATTTTAACGCTGTTGACGCTAAAAATAAAATAAAAAATCTAAGGTCAACATATGTGCAAGAACTAACGAAAATTAAAAGAAAATTATCAACCAAAAATGAAATGGTTTTTGCAAGGAGTAGATAAAAGAAGAGAAACTCAAAAATAAAATCATTCTATTCTGCCATGGGACAGATCCTTCGTTCATAAAATAATTTGTGCATCTTTCCCTTAAATTCCTTGCGAATTGAGACGAATTGGTACTACGTTCAAGCGCCGGTAAATTACTGGCTTCAGATCTTCATGATTCGAGAATAATTTCACCTCGGTCAATTCCTCTTGTTAAATACTCATTCACAGAAGTGATTCTTAGCTAATTATGTAATGCGCAACATGTTCTGACAAGTTTGTCGATAGTCGAAAAATGACAAACCATAGGTTTTTCGAAAATTCTAAATCTGCTTGCCAATATTCCAAATGCGTTTTCCACGATTCTTCTAGCACGTGATAACCGGTAGTTAAATATCTTTTTTTTTCAATGATTAATGAAGATCGTGAGTATGGGTTAAGCAGGTACAGCTTCAGTGGAAATGCGTAGTATACCATTTTCTAAAGTGGCAAACATAGAACGCTGCGAAAACACTCCCCCACCAGAAGCTATATATATATATATATATATATATATATATATATATATATATGTATATTCTAAAACAATAGTTTCTATCAACAACTGCCATTAAGATAATAATGCTACTTTGTCCTTTGTAATTAAAATATTCGCCACCGCCATCAGGAGGAACACGAATGTTCACATACTTTCCATCTATTGAGGTGTAACAACCTGGAAAATTCCACTTTCTGTTGAAATCATTTTCTATAGTTTTCCACTCTTCCGCTGTTTCTGCTACTTAATTAAAAAAATTTTATTGTACAGGACGAAGAGGAAGAACTCCGTAATAATGACGAATTGCTATCACAAGAAGTGCACGTATCTAATGAGGGTAAAAAAGAGGATTTTCACAGGAAGGAATAAATAATGGGGATATTTCGTCAACTCCATAAAAACACCCAAAACCAGTTAAAAGGAAAATTAAGGAGGTTGCTTCTTTCATTAATGAGTTAAACACTTTGGCAGCATCTCTTAATTCTCCTGATCCACCTGAAGATGAGTTTCGGATTTTTGGTTGAAGTGTTGCAGTACAACTAAACAAGCTACCTCTCGATCAAGCTATAACTGCACAGTTCAAGCTCTTTTGACTAGACATCGACTTATGAATCTTGGAAGAATCGAAAGCAAAGTTACACAGGATACATCTAACAGCAGTTTTTCGACCACAATTTCGCCCCAGTGCAGCAGATACCAGTCGAGTGTTGTTTCTCTAGTGCGGTTCACTGCTAATATTATTTCAGAAGCAAGTTTTGCAGCTAATGCAGTTTATTATGAGTAATGTAGAATTATTCTGTTAATACACATTGTTATTCTCACCTTAATAAAGATTTTCAAAGTACCATAAATAGCATCACACACCTCTGGAATTAATTTTGATACAGCCGGGGCTTTGAAACACAAAATTGCTGTTGCAAATTTCGATAACTATTTCCGGTAGCAAGAAACGGCAAAGTTATTTCCAGTTTTGTTTTGTCAGGTATAGCTTCACTCATTGTGGAATCTGAACGTTGTATAAAACCATAGACCTTATTTAAAAGTTGACCAAAACATGCAGGAGACATTCTCATGCAATTCCTATCTTCTGAAACATCTTCAAAAGCTAGTTCCTTTAAAAGAATAGTTGAAGCTTCACGAGAGTTTCTCCGAGAAAGCCACTTTCTTACCCACAGTCTTTTTTTGGAACTCATTTGTTCTTTTGTAAGTTCAATGAGTTCCTCACACAACATCTTCGCATGTAGTCAGTAATTTTTTTAAAACTGCTTTATTCTGCGCGCGGTTCATTTTTACTCACGTAAAATTAGTTAAAAAGTGAATTTACCACTTTCTTCCGTGCATTTACTAAAATTACGTGTAAACAGCATACGTCAGTACTAAAATTTAGTACTTGTCTTAGCTACTAGCACCGTGTAAAGTGGCCTTTAGTTTGATTAATAAACGTGCCCGAAAATGCCTCCTTCAGGAGACACGGCCCTGTAAAAGTGGCCCCAAAAATCCTTTTTTTAAAATTATCTTTGAAACGATTTAAGATACCTAAATACAATTTAGACCACAAATACCTTTGATTAGGTCATAAAAGATAGTGTTGACAAATTTTTAATATTTTGTATAGGTGTGCCGCTAAAGGAGGGGAGGGGATTAAAACTTCAAATAACTCCAAAACCAGTAATTTTTTTGACTTTCAACAAGATTTTGTGGCAAATTGTTTAAAAAATATTATCCCCCTAAAAAAAGTTTGGGGGCAAAATAAGTGGCACCCCCCCTTTAACGATATTCCTGTACAAAATATTAAAAATTTGTCAACACTATCTTTTATGATCAAAGGTATTTGTGATCTAAATTTCATTTAGGTATCTTAAACCGTTTCAGAGATAATAAAAAAAAAGGATTTTTGGGACCAGCTTTACAGGGCCGTATCTTCTTAAGGAGGCATTTTCGGACACAAATTGACGTTATTTTTTAATATTCTATTTGTACTAGAAATTAGCGGAACGTTTTTTGAAACGCTCAGTATAATCTATTTTAGTATTAAAATAACAGACTTTTGATACATATGAGAAAATAAAACTAAAACCTTTATTTTATTACGTTGTATCATCGTTTAACCGAAATTGGTAACGATCCCTAATTTTACAATTTCCAAATTCCGATTATGGCTACATTTTCTTAACATTGTAATAGAATGCGATCCGTTTTGAATTTTTATTTTACTAAATTAATGATTCATATATATTGACATGTATTGCGTAAATTGCATATTCGTATAATATTAATTATTTGCATAACCGCATATCCGCAGGTGTTTTAAATTCGCATATTTGTTTATTCGTATAATAGTCAATACCAACTTATGTTCATGTATTTTCTTTTCTTTGCGTTTAATTTCATACTACTTTTATTCGCATCTATGTCCTATATCCTACATCCTATATCCTGTATCCTGTATCCTGTATCCTATATCCTATATCCGATTTCCCATTTCCCATGTCACATGTACCATATCCCACATCCCATAACCCGATATCCCATATCATATATCCCGTATCCTGTGTTCTGTATCATTTATCCTCTGTCCTATGTCGCATGTCCTATATCCTATATCCCACATTCCACATCCTACATCCTACAACCTACAAGCGGTTATTTCCATGAAGTCTGCACCATTTTGTGCAATACTGACGCTCCACTAGTATTGGACGCAATAACGACCGCGTTAGTGTAAATCGTTAATGATTTATTAGTGCTTTCTATCTCCCGTTTACGAAATCGGTTGTTTGATACCCTTCTGTACTGTGATGACGTCCAACTATTAATAAAAGCACTAACGATTCGGCCGGTGTTAGTTTTTAATGCTTCGTTAGTGTTTCGTAGTACTTTACATCTTGCATCGACGAACCTGCCGTTTCCAAAAAATCGACACCATTTTGTGCGAAGCAGACTTTTCACTATTATTAAAAGCACTAGCAACCAGGTTGATGCAAATCGTTAGTGCTTTCTACCTTGCGTCAACGAAACCGGTTGTTTTTAACAAGTTAATATCCTTCTGTACGGTGCTGACGTCCAATCATTAATACAAATGGTAACAATTGACCGCTGCCAGTGGTTAACATTAGGTTAGTGCTTTATATCTTGTACTAATTTGCATGTGTATTGAGATATTAATACATTCGTACTTGGCACATTCTGGCTCACTATACGGCATTGCCATGTCTCAAGGTCATGCGGTGTTGCCATGTTCCGCATGTTGTCAAGGCCACTTCCTTTTTTGGTGCGAGATTGAAAACTCAGGGTCATATAATATTCCTAAAAACACCACACAACAGGTACCCGCTTCTCAAACAGAAGTTCAGGTCAAATACAGGTTTTGAGCTGCTTTGGGCTGTTTGTAACTTGTTTTTAGGGAACGGGTACCTATCTTGGGCTGTTTTGACCTGTTTTTGGTAACATTGTAACATAATAAGGGGCGTGGCCTTGGCAATACCGCGAAATATGACCCGAAGAGATGTTAACACTGAGGATGTAGTTTTACTATTTGTGTGCATTCACAACGTTCTTCCGTTTTAAGTGCTCATACGATTACGTTCATGTACTCGTGTTTTCTAATATGTATGTAAAGCTATATTCGGGTTTAATACATTTACCTTTTTTTGTATGCCTCACAGTTATTCTCATATTTTGAGTTTTATTCATTCGTATATTTATAATTCAAAAACATTTTCTACATATTTATCTTTTATCCTGTGCCGTATTGTATTGTGTATTTGTAGCTCCGTGAAGTTAGGTCATTGAAAACAGACACGACCGGACCGACGTCAGTGAATAGTGCTTCTTAGTTCTTTATAACTCGCATTAGCGAACCAGTAGTTTCTAAAAATCGACGCCATTTTTTTGCGATGCTGGCGCCTCACTATTATTGAAAGTACTAACGATGGGTTGGTGTAAATTGTTCGTGCATCAACGAAATTAATTGTTGCTAACGAATTGATACCATTCTGCACGGTCGTACTATTATTAAGAGCACTAACGACCGTACCGGTGTCAATCTTAGTGCTTCTTAAACAATTTTACCATTTTTGGCAATGCTGATGTCTTACCAGTAATGAAAGGCACTAATCAGCACAAATGATTGACACCGGTGCGGTAGTGCTTTCAATCATGGTGGTACGTCAGCACCGCAGAATGATGTATTTTGTTTGTTAATATTCCTAAGATTATGTGTACGCTTATTTTTATTCATACCTGTAATTTTAATGTTAAATATATCCAAATCTGGATTTTCGAATAATCTTGCACATATTCGTAATTTTAACTTCTTATGTGCAGATGTAAATTGTAATTACTGCAATCCATCCAATTTTGGATACCAAATATTTTATTCCTGAATATAAATTCAAGATAAGAAACACGCTTAATAAACATATAGCGAACCATTAATGAAGAATGCGGATTTACCAAAATGGAATATTTAATTATACATTTATTTCTAGGGGCAAACCATTTCGAAAAATGATTTATAAATCAATGAGCCTAAAATAACATTTTTTGTACCCTACTTTTGAGAAAGGGAGGGGTGGCATTTCACTGTCTGACAAAGAACGATATTCTCGCTTGTATGCTAACAGGCAATTTTTATACATGCTTCAGATAACATTCATAATTGTAATTAATTTTGTAATTATATGCAAGAATTAGAATTTTGACATGACCACTTAAAAAAATTGTGTGTGATAAATTCGGTCATGTACTAATAATGTTAATTAACCACAAGATTATCATTAATTTGTAGGTCATTAAACTAACAATAGAACAAGTATTTGAACCGATTAATTTTATAAATAGATCTCTTCATAACTTGAAAGATTGGAGTAGTAAAAAAAGTGTTGAATAATATAATCCATTGAACTAAACGAGATTGCTTGTAAACAAATACATACTTTTTTTGATTTTTAATGTTTTATTATTTGCTTTATGACATATTTAAAGTTTTTTTGTCAGCTGCAGTGCCTTAACAGAAAAGGAAAAGTATTATTTAAATACTGACCTAGTGTTGAACAGGTAGATGTATTGAGCAGGTGTGATAATAAAAAATAAGTGTATTGAGGCACTTAAGAAATATTTATTGTGTAAATACAGAAAAATTCTTGTAATTCTTTAATTATTTTATTACCTTTCAACTGTAATTCACGTTGTGAAACAGCTTTCCTGTAATGTGCAATGGACACCTGCACTATCTCCTCAAAGTCAATTAAAAATGTTCAGTTTTGTCAATAAACTCTGCACGGGAATATATGAATTAGTTGGAAATCCTGAAAATATAAAGTACCGATAATCTGTTCACTACTATAGAAATAAAAAGTTTAGACACCTCACTTTGAAGGCTTATTTAACAAAATTGTTGGGTCGTGTTTTGATAACTTTTGTAATACTCGATAATCCAATCCATTAATTGTTGTTAAATATGTAAATTTTAAATGTTTAGTCCATAGTCTTGATGATATTAATTTTTTTATAAAGTGTTATAAAACGTATGATTTTTTAACACTCTTGACTTGAGGCCTCTCTAAATTTGTATTTGCAATCTCAAATTAATAAACAACTTTTATTCATTGATTTTAGGAAATTATGCTTAATATCTATTGAGGTTTCAAACAATTTTTCGGTTTGTACTTTCCGACGGTAACCGAATTTTTAGTTCTGCATATGCGGAAGATCATTGTTCAATTTAAATAATTACAAAATCAATGAGTTATATTTATTTGAATGCGTTGCCGTACCGTACCGCTACTGGACCGTAACAGTATCGTTACCGTACCGTTACTGTACCATACCGTTACCGTACCGTACCATTGCCGTACCGTACCGTACCGTTACCTTACCGTTCCGTTACCGTACCGTTACCGTACCGTTATCGTACCGTACCGTTACCGCACCGTTACCGTACCGTTACCGCACCGTTACCGCACCGCTACCGCACCGTTAACGTACCGGTACCGTACCGTTACCGTATCGTTACCGTACCGTTACCGTACCGTTACCGTACCGTTACCGTACCGTTACCGTACCGTTACCGTACCGTTACCGTACCGTTACAGTACCGTTACAGTACCGTTACCGTACCGTTACCGTACCGTTACCGTACCGTTACCGTTGCGTTACCGTACCGTTACCGTTGCGTTACCGTACCGTTATTGTTGCGTTACCGTACCGTACCGTTACCGTTGCATTACCGTTCCGTTACCGCACCGTTACCGTACCCTTACAGTACCGTTACCGTACCTTTACCGTACCGTTACCGTACCGTTACCACACCGTTGCCCTCCAGTTAACGCACCGTTACCGTTGCGTTACCGTACCGTTACCGTTGCGTTACCGTACCGTTACCGTTGCGTTACCGTACCGTTACCGTTGCGTTACCGTACCGTTACCGTTGCGTTACCGTTGCATTACCGCACCGTTACCGTACCCTTACAGTACCGTTACCGTACCTTTACCGTACCGTTACCGTACCGTTACCACACCGTTGCCCTCCAGTTAACGCACCGTTACCGTCCAGTTACCGTACCGTTACTGTCCAGTTACCGTACCGTTACCGCACCGTTACCGTACCGTTACCGTCCAGTTACCGTACCGTTACCGTACCGTTACCGTTACCGTTACCGTACCGTTACCGTACCGTAATGTGAAAACAAATGGTGATTTAATTTATTTAAATATTTTTTATTTTGCATTAAACTTCTATTTAAGTTTTCCAAACACGCACAAGCGGCATTACAAGTATAGCCAATTTTTTCAAACGCTTCTACACGCTCGTCCATACTAATCACGAGTATTTTGATTAGTTCCTTGTAGTCCCTCAAGAGTTCTAAAGGTTTGCATAATGAGATTTTGCGTGAAAGCTTATATTTAAAAAAGTAAGATGAATCTTTATATTTCAAGTGATTGTACTTTCATAAGCGTAATGTTTGTGAAAATATTTTAATGAATCTTGGAATTTTCACCAGTTCCAGGTGTACTCTCAACTGTTCTAGAAGTTTCCATAAAAACTTAGGAAAAAATTAGATGGATATTTATATTTCCAGTGCTTTCTTTGTTATACGCATAAGGGAGAATAGAACTTTGAAGTTCTGGCTGAAATTCCGGATAGCCCTAATTTTTAATAAAATGTTGCAAGGAAATTTTACAATAACACTTGCTCAACGGTTAGTGCTGGTTTTCAGTTTATTTTGAGCGAAAAAATTTGAATAACTTGTTTAGAGCTGTAGAACGAACTTTCCAGAACTAGAAAAAAAAATCATTTTTAGAACGATTGGGGACAGCGTGAAGTTAGCCCTACTATTTTTCAAAGTCAAATTTGGAAGGATTTATTGACGGAACTATTTTTATAATTTATTTAGAACTCTAGAACTCCTTGGGGGGCGTCCGGGCAGCATGAAGTTAGCTAACTACCTTTCAAAATCAAACTTGGAAGGCTTTGTTGACGGAACTATTTTTATAACTTATTTAGAATTCTAAATCCGAAACTTCAATCCCTTTTCTAAATTTTGGGAGGTAAACTTCTCATTAACAAGAAAATTTAATTTTCACAAAAGAAGTACCACTAAAAATAATAAAAACTGGCAGCAAAATAAATGGTAAGAGATTTTTGGAATATTTACCAAATTGATATTTACGTATAATGTAAAATCGCACGTGGTTTCAGTGGCCGCCCCACTGAAACCACGCCCATTTACTTCGTGTTACAATAAAATCTTTCGACATCACCTATTATTCCGATTTTTTATTATTGGTTATACTAAAAATTGCGTATACAGGGTTGCTCATTAGTGCGTCAAAGTCCAAAAATGGTTTTGTAACGAAAAACGCACATTTTGAGTTATACAGGGTGAATTCTTCGAGAATATTTTTAATAGTCTATATATTCTTCATCTTTCACAATCTGTTTTAAATCCTCTTTTCGAAAATCTTTGAATTTTTCGTTTTGGATGACGCATTGTTGAGTTGAAGAAAATGTAAAAAATGGTCGCGACGAGGTTCACCATACTAAGTCTATGCCACAGTATTACGACTAGTTTAGACCACGTAATTATGCAGCCAAGGGATGAACCTACAAAATGATCAAATTTTGATTTTATCATATACTTCAGCAAATTGAGCAAAATGCATGTCCAAACAAGCACTGGTGGTCCGACATTAATCCGCACCGTACGTTGTGCTTTCTCATATACGTACGTATTACGAGAAAGCTATATTCGGTTTAAAATTTCAAACAATTTTTTTTATGGCCTATACAACATGTGTGCGTTGTGTGAGTGTGTGGATGGGTGTGGGTGTGAGTGGATGTCGGTGGGTGTGGTTATGTGTGGGTATGTGGGGATGTGTGCGGGTGTGTGTGGGCGTGCGTGGGTGTCTGTGTGCGCGCGCGCGTGTGTGTGCGTGCGTGCGTGCGTATGTGTGTGTGTGCGCGCGCGCGTGCGTGCGTACGTGTGTGCGTATACGTGTGTGCGTGCGCGTGATATTTTTTTAACCATTACAGCTATCGATATGAAATTTGGTACAAAAATTACTTGCCATAAAATCTAGATCAAGTTCGTCAATGAGCAAAATTCAACCAGTGGTGGGCATTTTAGGGCCTTAGAAGGTTAAACAATTCATTGATTCAAATTTTACAAAGTTACAAAATTAAGAAAATAAACGATTTTTTATAATGTTTGATAATAAAAAAAGAAAAACCAGTGGCGCACCGTTTTTAGGGTGCAACATTATGCATTTTCTAATTTATGAATCGATTTTTTATTAAAGTCTGGTTTTGGGTTTTTTTTAAGATCGCTAAGTATAAATCATTTGTCAAAATTAGAAAATTAAAAAAAAACCAGTGGCGCACCGTCGTGTATTGGTAGCTTTTAAGATCGCTTAGTATAAATCATTTGTCAAATTTTTTTGCTCAAAATTTGTTTACATATATGAGAGAGCATTCTCTCAGATAACTTCGCAGCGGTATTTTACGATGCAATTAATTTGGAAATTTTTATAGACTGTTACTTAATTTTTTAAAATAATTAGGCTCATTTTTGTTAATAATTTAGGAGATATTCTTACCTTTTCATTACAAACCGATAAATTATATGTTTCCGATTCGATCTAACGTACCGGTTAGATTTTAATATGTCAAACGTTTCGACAAACAGAATCAAAGAAACACAAAGGTGTTAAATTGTAATTTCATTGTAGGTAATGTTCACAGTATATTCTCAAAGTGACCCAGATTTTGATTAGCACACATTCGCGATCTTCTCAGAAAGAACCTATTCACATCATGTAACATTTCGGTGAAGACTATTTCAAAAGCGTGTATTATACATTGCCTTATATCGTCTGCTGTAGTTGAAGCCGTCAGCTACGCAATGTTTTTTTATGTACCCCCATCGGAAAAAATCAATTGTCGTTTAGTCTGGGGATCAAGGTGGCCAACTAATAGGACCACCGCGACCGATCTATCTACTTTCGAATTCTTGATTAAAAACCGCCGTACTTCTAATGCATAGTGTAGTGGAGCTCCGTCCTGCGTTATCCATATATTTTCCCTTAGATCTGGTGGAACGTTTTGCCAAAGCTGATGCAAGTCATATTGCAAGAAATATAAATATTGTGCACCATGTAGATCCCCACGAAAGAAATGTGATCCACCTATAAAATGGCCCATGATAGCACCCCAAACATTTATAGTCCATGGTCTCTGCTTATCAAACGTCCTCACAATCCTTGCGTTTTCTTTTATGAAGATTACGACGGTTTGGGCTACCACTTTGAGTAAAGGTCGATTCGTCAGTAAACAATACTTTCAGGAACAAGTTAGGTGATATCCTTTTCATTTCCAACCCGTACTCGCAATATGTTTTTCTAGTCTCTAAATCAGGCACCATCAGTTCTTGATGAAAGGATATACTGTAGTCATGATATTTATTATTTTTTAAAATCTTGCTAATAGTAGATCGTGGTACATTATCTTCGCTTGATATTCTAGTTGAACTAACGTACGTCCAAAATAAAACATGTTATTAGTGAAATAGTGTCGGTTTTTTTGCATGGAAGCGGCATACAAAAATCAGTAAACAACCGGGTTAGTGTAAAAGAAGGTGCTGTACAAAATATTGTGTTAAATGAAGACGGTTCAGGTAAACGGCAAACAAAAGGCGACCCTTTAAAAGTCGACTTAAGCCTGAAGATAAGACAATTCATAGACGTGCGTTAATAGGTACGGCACTGACCTGTCGCTGTCAAGATGATTTATTACTCTCTGATATTCTGGAACGTACTATGCTAGACGGCTCCAGAATTAGTAATAACAAAGTATTTAATTGATCTTCGCCACTTGTACTCTTCCCCTTTCACATTTTTCGTAACTCACAAGTCTTTCCAAACGTTCTAAGTCATAGGTTCCCAACCTTTTATGGACTAGCGCCCTTTTACAAGAAAAAAAATTCCAACGCCCCTTTTACATAATACTTAATTATACCAATGTTATATGTCTGTCTATTATCTATTAATAACCACAAATTAAAAATTAATTCTCTCTATCTAATCGCGCTGCTCGTGGTCGTGGCAGAAGGTCGTGATTATTAATTAATTAAAAATAAAAAAAAAACATGTTATAATAAAAACATTTAATTCAGACAAAGACTATACAAAGTGTTAGAACAAAATTATAACAACCAACAAATGCAAGACAATAAAAATACAAAGGCAAAGACAAGACGATTAATCAAAATTAGTAAAAAAAAATATAATAAAAAAACAAAATTCAATAAGAAACATAAATATCAAAGAGATGGTTGAGGCTGGTGGAGTTTTAAAAATTTGTTAATGTCGGGTTTCAATTTAGTTAACATCAGTCGCAAATCTGGTGAAGGAAACGCAATTAAAAATTTCTGTACTATTTCCCACAATCCAGGGTGGAGAGCTGATATTGATTTTTGGAGCCAGTACTCTTGGTATCCATTTCCGAATTTTACGTTTAATTCTTCATTAGTTGTGAGTTCTACGAGTTTTTTTTCTAAATTTGATGATTCTGCTGTATCTGCATTGGCGAAAGGGTGTACAACCCAGCTTGGTATATTCATATTTATAATATCCTGGAATCGGTCTGTAAAATCAGCATGAAGAGCGTCCAGGTGTTGGTAGTAAGTAAGTAAAACTTCCTGTTTTACCGATAATGCTGATAATGTCGGAAAGTGGTTTCCTAGATTTCGTTTGAATAGAAGAAGTTTTTCCACAAAAGCAGCTATGACGTTTTTTGTTTTTATTAAATTCAACTCATCGCCTTTCAATTGTAAATTAACGTCATTAAATATTTTAAAAAGGTCTGTCAAATAAGCAATGTCATTTTTGGACGCAATCGTACTTCTGTGTGCAGCAGCAAGCGATTATAGTCTTCATCATTTTCACTACAAAGTTGCCCAAATAATCTGTCATTTAATGAATTGCTTCTTATCTTGATGACTGCTCTAATAACGTAATGGAGCGACGTATGCAGGCGTTCATTAAGATTTGTTTGCAACCAAGTGCTGACGATGTACAGCGAGTACATTTGGTACTGCTTGTTTTAAATGGGCCATGAAACCCTTATGATGCCCCGTCATTGCTGGAACATCATCTGTGGCAACTGGTAAAATATTTCGAATAGGAATTTCTTGAAAAAAAAACGTGCATGGTATTAAATATGGATTCTTCCTTTGTATCGGTTTCCAATTTTTTTGCTAATAATAACTCTTGACAAATTTTTTCTCCTTTTATGAATCGGACGTAAGCCACGTGTAGTGCTTCGTTATTTGGTGAAGTTGATTCATCGAGTTGAATGGAAAATTTAGAAGTTTTTAAGTAATCACATAATGATAGTTCAACGTCTTTAGCCATTGCATCTGTTCTTTTTTGCACTGTATTATTACTCAAAGGAATTTTTTTTTATGATATCTGATGGCGTCTTATGATGGAGAACAGTCTCGATTACCTCTTTGACTGCCGGCATAATTAATTCCGCACCAATTGTGTGCGGTTTTACCGCTTTTGCGATTAATAATGAAATATTACATGAAGCTCGTCGTCCATCATCTTCTTGTTTAGAATATGGCTGTTTTAAATATTTCTTTTCAAGTCCTTGAAAACAGGATAAATCTTTGTCCTTTTTCTCAGCGCGGTGCCTCGGTGCACTTGCTCTGCAAACAGGTTATTCAAGTTTCCGTATTTTTGTCGACACATGCTTAATTGCGTAAATCACGTGTTTGCTTACCAACTTGTTACCGACTGTAACCGAATCAATTAGTTTATACATAATGCTTATTTAAATGTTTTAATGTTTATTTACCTTTACGCCATAATAATAAGATAAACATTTTAGACGGCTAGATAAAATGTTTTTTCATGAAAATAGAGGTATGTATTTTCAAAGTATTTTATTAATTAACCTTTAAGTTTAAGTGCTCACATGGCGTCTATCAGGCGCCAGACAATTTTTAAACTATTCTATACCGTTCTTAATAATTTTTTTAACAATTTATCCTCAATTACATATTTATGAATATGGAAAACCTGCTATGACCAATATATTTTTTACTAATAAATACAAAAAGACAACGGTGCGCAATGTAACACTTGAAAGGCGTCTTACGAGCAGTTACATTGGTAGAATCTCTCGTAATAAATATAATAATAATAAATAAATTGTCGTGGGTTTACTTATTGTCGATAGTACAATATAAACAAGTAACTACAGGTACCAGAAAACGCTGTTATTTATACCCAAGATTGAGAAATCGACATTCAAAACAAATTTGTACAATTTGTAACAAAAATATTTGTACAGAGCACAGTAAACTTATATGCAATGAATGTTATGTATAATCTTATGTACAACTCTTATAATTGTACATATTTTATATCTTATTTCTGTACTGTGTACGGGGTGGCCAATTAAGAATGCGAGGTACTGTATCTGGGAAACTATACATTGTAGAGGCTTGCGGAGAAAAAGTTAGTACTAAAACGGCCAATACAAAAACCTGGAAAATATTTTCATGTTTCTGAAATGGCCGCTATGGGGCGTAACTGCAATCTTGAATCTAAAAAAAGTGATGTTTCTGTGAATTCTGCTATATTAACCTAATAAAAAAATAACTGATCTTTGAAGTCGAGGATAATCTTTTTTTTTTGTTTGGCACTTTTTGACGTATCTACAAAAATAAAGTGGTGGGGGGTATTCAAAGGTTTCCTTAAATCACCCCTCGTATCTTCGAAACGGCTAATCCGATTTTAACAAACTTGGGCACGTTGGAAAGAGCTTTTCTTGGGCTACAAATGTTAAAATAATTGAAATTTTGTTAGTTTCACATGTCGTCGCTAGAGAGCGTTGTTCGACATTCCGACAGAAACGGTTAATTTTTGCAAAAAAATTAAATGCATTGGTATGACTTTTTTCATGAACAAGTAGCTAAATGATGCTTAAACAAGCTCGCGAAAACCGCATCTCGATATCTTGTTCCTAACCTAAAATATCGGCCAAAGAAAACTTTACACGAAAATCCCTTCAATTTTTATTTTTTTTAACTATATTTTTTTGGAATTGTTTCTATTATGTAAGTTGTGGCCCTAAAATGGACCGATTTAAAGGAGGAAGGTTTTTAATGCCCCCGTAAATGCTCGAAATGCTGACCATCACTCTGTGCATTGCTGAGGCCTCTTATGGGTAGACAAAACTGCAGCTTCAATTTCGGCTCAGAATAAAAGTTATACGAAAGGCCTATTTTTTGTTTGTTTAAATGCTTATTCAGTATGGATATATACGAAAAATACAATTAGTAGAAGCAGGCAATGGAAACAGATATCTAAACAAAACATACATAATCCTCAAATTGTCAATAGCAGTGTTTGTGCTTTCAAAATGCGTTTTACGAATAATGAAGCTGTTGATATGCTTGCGGTTTATTTTGAATGTTTTCAGAATGCCGCAGTAGCTAAAAGAGTTTACGTGGCTCGATATCCAAATCGGCGTCCTTGCGATGTACGAGTTTTTCCCCGATTAGCGGCGAGCTTACGAGCCAATGGTAGTATTCGACCTACGTTTCAACGGCAAAGAATTGGAAGAACACAAGAAAATATTAACCGTGTACTGGGCTATATTGAAAGAGTATTATCCACTGAGTTGGGCATATCACGGACAACGGTTCAAAATATTTTGAAGGACCATAGGTAAGTTTTAATTGCCATCAAAATATATAAGTATTCGTTTAAACTTTTTTTAATTACTTTAAGAATGCACCCATATCATGTCGTTTTGCATCACGCCTTGAAAGAGGAAGATTTTGATCGAAGGTTAGACTATTGCTATTGGATGTTAGGCATGATACGCGAAAATAGAGAATTTTTATTTCAAATTCTTTGGACCGATGAAGCCAGCTTCAGTAGTGACGGGAGAGTCAATCTGCACAATATGCAATATTGGTCTGCAGAAAATCCCCATTGGTTGCGTGAAGTTCAGCGCCAAGGACGTTGCAGTTTAAATGTATGGTGTGGCATACTGGGAGGCAGAATTATTGGGCCATATTTTTTCGAGCAACCCCTAAATGGCAATGTATTTCTTGACTTTTTGGCCAATCAATTACCGTTGTTGTTGGAAGATGTGCCTCTGGAAACAAGGCAAACATTGTTTTTGCAGTTGGATGGTTGCCTAGCACATTTTGCTATTAATGTGTGTGAGTATATTAATGCAGTACTTCAACAGCGGTGGATTGGAAGAGGAAGTCTGTTTCCATGGCTTCCAGGATCGCCAGACTTAACTTGCCTCGATTTTTATTTAGGGGGTTGGACTCAACCTACTACTAGAGAAGATAACATACCGAGAGCCTAAATTGAAGCTGCAGTTTTGTCTAGTCAGAGAGGCTTCAGCAATGCATAGAGCGTGATGGTCAGCATTTCGAGCATTTACGGGGGCATTAAAAACCTTCCTCCTTTAAATCAGTCCTTTTTAGGGCACAACTTACATAATAGAAACAATTCCAGAAAAATGTAGTTAAAAAAAATAAAATTTTAGGGGATTTCCGTATAAAGTTTTCTTTGGCCGATATTTTACGTTAGGAACAAGATATCGAGATGCGGTTTTCGCGAGCTTGTTTAGTCATCATTTGGCTACTTGTTCATGAAAAAAGTCATACCAATGCATTTTTTTTGCGAAAATTAACCGTTTCTGTCGGAATGTCGAACAAAGCCCTCTAGCGACGACATGTGAAACTAACATAACTTCAATTATTTTAACATTGGTAGCCCAAGAAAAGCTCTTTTCAACGCACCCAAGTTTATTAATGTCGGATTAGCCATTTCGAAGATGCGGGGGGTGATTAAGGAAACCTCTGAACACCCCCACCACTTTATTTTTATAGATATACGTCAAAAAGTGCCTAACAAAAAAAGTTCAGATTATCCTCTACTTCAAAGATCAGTTATTTTTTTATTAGGTTAATGTAGCAGAATCCACGGAAATAACTTTTCTTTGCGCAAGCCTCTACGATGGATAGTTTCCCAGGTACAGTACCTCGCATTCTTAGTTGGCCAACCTGTACATTTATAATCTTTGTTCAAACTTGTATTCTAATATATATTTTAATGGTTAATAAACTTTTTAAACATGTTTAGATTGTTTTACTTTTCTTAGACATGATTACAAAACAACAATTTATTGTTTTGAATGTAGTGCTTTTTAAGTATGCTTGTAAAAAAATCCAAACAGCTATAAACCACATTGGTGCCTAGGAGGCGCCATGCGAGCAGTTATGTATGTAAAGTTGACGCAAGTACTTAAAGGTTAAATTTCGAATTAGGTAAGTACGCCCCCTTGACTGTCATAACGCTCCCATTTGCCTTTGGACCCACTACCGCCCCCACGAAAAGCTCCAGCGCCACTAGGGGGCGATAACGCCCCCGTTGGGAATCTTGGTCTAAGTGAAGGTTTTCTGTCAGGATTTCTTTGCGGATATATTCGCAGAGTTAACAAACAATTTTGTTGAGCAGGATCGCATTATGCAATCATGTCAAACCAGCTCGTTTCTTTCAAACTGCATGTTGACTCACTAAAAACGGCATTCATAATATGTGACATACAACAAACGAACAAAAAAAAAACTACCTACCCGCTAATCCAATCAGGAAAGAATACAATGGTTAATATTGAAGGCAAAAGTATTAGAAATCAGCTAATTCTCAACAATCATTACGATTTTAAGATTTGACATTTTTGTACGTATGTGTTTTTGTTTGTCAAAACTTTTAACGTAAGTCTCGCCGTAAACTAGATCCAATCGAAAACAAATAATTTATCTGTTTGTAATGAAAAAGTGAGAATATCTCTGAAATCATTGACTTTAGGTATAATACATTACAATAATATACAGGATGTTTTATTTGAAAAAATTGAGTAAACGCTCTTTGAAAATCTCAAAATTAATTGCATCGTAAAAACACCCTGTATGATAAAATTAAAGTTTGATTATTTTGTAGCTTCAGTACATCCCTTGGCTGCATAATTACCAAATATGTTGTCTAAACGAGTCGTTATACTGTCACATGGACTTAGTATAGTGAACCTTGTCGCAACCATTTTTTTTACATTTTCTTTTATAACTCAACAATGCATCAGCCAAAACCAAAAATTCAAAGATTATCGGAAAGAGAAATCAAAGCAGATTGTGAAACATCAATTGGTGTTCTTTTTAAAAAATATATTCTTGAAGGAGACCCGCTTCAAAAGTTCACCCTGTATATAAGTCAAATTATTTTCAAAGTGTGTATTTTCCGTTACAAAACAATTTTTGTAAAATAAATGTCTCCACTTTTAGCTAATATTGGACGCACTAATGAGCAACCCTGTATTTGGTCCCATCTCCCGTTGCATCCAAAGAAATTCTTAAAATGATACGAAAGGGAAAAGACAACCTCGTAAGTAAGATTCAACTGTGTTGAATGGGATGTACCATTGTGTGTAAATTAATCGTCACAGAATATTGGATTTTCTAAATATACTATTTTTGGTAAATGATTTATTTGGGTTATATTGTATGAAACCAGTCCCCATAAATAAATATATTGCTATTTACGTCAATAGCCACAACCACAATAAACAGAGTGAATGTGAATAACATGTGCACTTTGGTAACATCTTGCTGACGTCTAATTGTTATTTCCTCTTAATATTTTTCAGAATAATATTTGTGGTTTGGTTATAACGTGCGCGAGTAGCTTTTTTACCATTTTTAACAGCACGTGCTGTCACATTTCCGCTGCCTACATGTTTTTGTTCAACTCTTTTAACAGATTCAAATAAAACAATAATTAAAACCTTTTATCTACAGATATCAATTTTTATTACAATGTAACAAAACGCGCGGATTAAACACTCTGGCGAAAAAACGATTAAATGTCACCAATCCCACGTGTAGTAAAGGAAGATGCCAAGTTATAAGTTGCACCGTCCAAGTAACAACCTTGTATTAGGTCCGTTGACCTGTTTACGTCTTCTTCTATACTCTAAAACCCATCTACGTTGGTCTCAGCTAATTCTTTAAATTTAGTAGGTAGGAGTGCATCTCCTACTTTTGCAGTCTTCATAAACCATGACGTACTATGCATATTTTGCATTCACGCGTGCATATTAGAATGTAAACAAGCATATTGTTGGCACACGAATCCTTCTTTATTTTTAGACACTACTGACTCATCGATTGGATTGTTTAAGAATTATTTTATAAAATATATAGTGCGTTATTCGATTGGCTCATGAAATAACGGTATTTTTTTTTCTTTTTTGATTCATCAGATAGGCTAGGAAAAAATTTACCACACGCCCACACGTTCGCATAATTCTGTTAAATAATAATTTATTAACTTTAACATGTTTCAGGTTTTCTACACTTAATTTATGATTATTTAAGTGTCTGTTAATTAGCGCTTGTTAAAAATATAATCAACTTTTTTTCCGTAAGTTTTATTTTACAGCGTTTGTTAACTTTGTGTTCGTAAAACTTTACGATGTGGGGCTGAGGTTAAAATATTCAGATTAAGTGTGTGATAATTACATTTTTACATTACAAACTACATTTTGATTACAAACTAAAACTTTCTACGGTTTATATACTATGGAGTAGCGACATAGTGTTCATTTTTATATTTTCTTCGAGTGACTAGCTAGTTTTGAATACTATTTATTTGTAGTGTAACCCACAAAAACAATATCAAGCAACAAAGTCGGGACACCTCGTCGACTAATCCTTCTTCTTCAACCTTTCTTTTGGTTAATAATCTTTTTCCTTCAACGATAATAATGTCAACTTTTATGGTTACAATGTTATTATTTTAATTATAAGCAAATAAAATTTAACAGATCACTTAAAATTTCAAGAACTTATAATGTTGCCTTATTGCGGTAATAGTGTGATAACTGATTGTTAACGGTATGGCAACGTTACAATAACGGTACGGTAACGGTACGGTACGATAACGGTACGGTACGGTAACAGTACTGTAACGGTACGGTAACGGTACGGTACGGTAACGGTACGGTAACGGTACGGTAACGGTACGGTAACGGTACGGTACGGTAACGGTACGGTACGATAACGGTACGTTAACGGCACGGTAATGGTACGGTAACGGTACGGTAAGTTACGGCACTGTAATGTAAATTATACGATATGGCGCGATAATAGCAATTTCAATCACTTAGAAAAACAAGACTGATACACAAGGTTCTCAGTTTAATATAAGTAAACTAGGCAGACCAAGCCATACGATTAGTCTTCTTCACCGCTATCACCAACGCTGATGAGATCGACTACACTAAAATCATGTTTCTCCGAATAACACCGACAAAGCTTAAATGAAACTCACAAAAACGTTAAGTAAAAGGTATCTAGTTTTCTTCGATATTTTAATTATGCTGTAACTGGACTAAAGATTTTAATATTTGAAATTCCAGGTTCTAATGCTAAAGTGATAGTTTTCCTAAAATATAAATTTCGTCAATAATTTATAACTGATTTTTATAGGTTAGACCCCACTTTAAGACTGCAATTAATTATTTTAATTATGTGTAATAATGGTGAAAGTTTACATTCTTATATTATCAGTGGAAGGGTTGAATTTAGAGTGTTTATAATTTGTATGTATTCTTGTCTGGTATCTTTGTTTACCGTAAATAAACAAAAATTGTTTCTCATTTATCTCATTTATCTGTCTCGTTTATCTCGATTATCTCGTTTGTCTCGTTTATCCCGTTTATCTCGTTTATCCTGTTTATCTCGTTTATCACGTTTATCTCATTTATCTCGTTTGTCTCGTTTATCTCACTTATCTTACTTATCTCACTTATCTCACTTATCTCACTTATCTCACTTCTCTCACTTGTCTCACTTGTCTCACTTACCCACTTATCTCGTTTATCACGTTTATCTCATTTATCTCGTTTATCTCACTTATCTCACTTATCTCACTTCTCACTTATCTCACTTATCTCGCTTATCTCACTTATCCCACTTGTCTTTCTTGTCTCACTTATCTCACTTATCTCACTTACCTCACTTATCTCGTTTGTCTCGTTTATCTCGTTTGTCTCGTTTGTCTCGTTTGTCTCGTTTGTCTCGTTTGTCTCGTTTGTCTCGTTTGTCTCGTTTGTCTCGTTTGTCTCGTTTGTCTCGTTTGTCTCGTTTGTCTCGTTTGTCTCGTTTATCTCGTTTATCTTTTTATTTTATTTATTTTGTTTATTTTATTTATTTTATTTGCTTATTTTATCTATTTTTTTATTAGTTTTTTTATTTATTTTACTTATTCATGTATTTTATTTTTTAAATTTATTTTATTTATTCAATTATTTCATTGATTTTATCTATTTTGTTTTCTTTATTTCATTTCTTTTGTTTTGTTTGTTTTTGTATTTGTTATTTATTCTATTTACTTTCAGCATTTAAATGATCACTTTGCTGGATAACGATAATTGGAATTTAAAAATTTTGCTTATCCTAAAAGTTCCACGTCTTATTGATTATGTTCCATTTTGGACATAACCTATAAAAATCTAAGTTATAATATATGGACGAAATTAGATTTTATAAATTATATCAAGTTACGGACAAGGTTTATATTTTAGAATATCACTGCAGCATCAAAGCTAGCGTATCATAGTTCATTAAAATCCGTTGGCCCGTTCCACCATAATTAAAAAATCCAAGAAAACATCATTTTCTATGGCTTATAACTCAAAAAGTAATGCTTTTATATCACATTTTTTGACGAATCTTTCTCATTTCAGTACAGGAATTTATTGTTAAGCGTTGTCAGTGTTGTTCGAAGACACCCTGCATATGTTGCGATAAATGCTGTTTTCTAACTAAAGCGCACTAAAACATCTTTAATGTCCACAATCGTGTCTTCATGTTTCGACTGGAGAAATATAAAAACTAATATGAACGACACCTCAACTGTTAAACCCTTCTTTACCCCAAACTTTTGTACTGTTCTAATTTAGATATTGTATTCATAATAGATATCCTTTCCCTTTTAAAGAATCAACCAAACTTGCAAGCCCCTGTCTGTTGATATGCGGAAAAGTGTTAGTCTGCGAGGACTAACTGTTAAGGCCTCGTACACTCCCTTTAATCTCCGCATTTAAACTCACATCATTGTTTCCGTCATCCGAAACGTTGTCAAGGGTATCCTACCAGAAGAGATTTGAAATCGATCAAAAAGTTATCTACATACGTAAAAGAGTGTGTCAGACTGCCACGGATTGGGGGGGATAATAGATAAAATCGGAAACCAATTTTAATGAAAATTGACATATAGAACCGTTTGGGCAAGGGGAGAGTTTTTTCCATTATCTATATTTTATCTTAAAAAAGTGGATAAAGTCGGAAAAGTCTGAATCAATTCTAGTTACATTTCAAATATTTCGATACGGGGAGTGTTTTTAACGTATTTTTGATCCGGAAAAAGACGGGGGTATAATCGCTAAACTCGGAAACGGTAGCTAACCAACTTTAATGAAATTTTGTACAATCGGACTGTTTGATACGGGAGGTGTTTTTGTGTTATCAATTTCTATTTGAAGAAAGTGGGAGGGGGCTCGTTAAACTCGGAAACCGCTGAATCAATTTTGGAGAAATTTGGCGTGTAAGAACTTTGATATGGAGAGTGTTTTTGACGTATCTAATTTTTGATAAAAAAAAACGCGAGCTGATCGATAAACTCGGAAACGGTTGAACTTATTTTAATGAAATTTTTTTATATAGGAGCTTTTGTGTACAGTGGGTGGTTTTGCGTTATCAATTTTTTTTATCTGAAAACAAGGAGAATGGGGGGAGGGAGGTTGATCGAAATTTGGTATAAAGGGGCTTTTGTGGCTTATCAACTTTCGAACACGTAGTGTGTTTTTGACGTATTTATTTTTTTATCAAGAAAAAGTTGGGGGGGGGGGTGGAATAATCTGGAAAGCGGTTGAATCAATTTTAATGAAACAAAAAACTAAAAGGCAACATATCTCATTCCTCCTCAATGAGAAGGGCGGGCTGCTTCAGTGTTCCTAGTTTCTCCAGTCCTAGGGATGGATTCCGAACATACATTTATACATAATGTATATATGTATGGTGGGATTAAGGTAGATGCCGTTAGGATAAGATTGGAAGGAGTGGAGTTAGGGTCTGAGAAGGAAATTACTATTCCAGCATCACCTAAATAGCAGCACATGATGTGCGTGTACGCAGTAATCATGGCGCTACCTGTAGATGAGGAAACCCTCTGAAAAAACGTCATGCAGGTTAAACGGTAACGGGGGTCGAACCCATTACCTCCGGAATCAAGCTTGGTGTGGGCTTGGGGGGAGGGGGCGCGCTATCAATTTTTATTATATTGATATATATATATATATATATATATATATATATATATATATATATATATATATATATATATATATATATACGCAGTGGAGTTGGTAAACTCGGACAGTGCAACCAATTTTAGTAAAATTTGGCATATATGGGATTTGGGTACGGGGGTATTTTTGTGGCATCAATTTTTATCTGAAAAAAGTGCGAGGGAGTCTGTACAATCGGAAACGAAAGAACCAATTTATTGAAATTTCCATATAGAAACTTTTGGAAATGAAGGGTACTTTTTTGATGTATCTATGTATTTTTTTTTATCAAAAAAAGGGGGTAGAGAGGTGATCGATAAACTTTGAAACTGTTGAACCCATGTTAATGACATTTGGTGTGTAATATAGGGATTTTTAAACACGGAGATTATTTTTGATCAAGAAAAAGTTCTGGTTTTACCTTATCAATTTTGTATCTGAAAACTGGTGGTGAGAAGGAGGGTTGATTGCTGAACTCGGAAACGGCTGAACCTATTTTAATCAACTTTTGTGTATAGGGGCTTTTTTTGGATACGAAGAGTGTTTTTTTTAGTTATCTATCTTTTAATATAAAAAGTACAAGGAAAAAAAAAACCACTGGGACCGTTTCAAAGTGCGCCGAGTTAGCTAGTAAAAAATATAGAAAAATGACCGATGTCTGATTATTGGAATATTTAGAAAAACATTTATTAATGATTTATAACACATTTATTTGTTGCTAAAGGTTATACTTATGGGTAATACACCAAAATAGAAATCTGGCAATAAACATATTGAATAATCTTCAATGAATCGGAAACCTTAAATTTTGCATTAAAAATGACTAAAGTATGTCCCAGAATATCAGAGAGTAATAAATCATATTATTAGGGAAATAGTGTTTTTTTTTGCATGGAAATGGCGTACAGTATATGCCTTTAGTAAGTACGTCACTGACCTGTCGCTGTCAAGATGGTTTACTACTCTCTGATATTCTGGGCCGTACTTTAAATTAGTCCATTTAGAGACTGACAATTAGCCTAAAATATGAGACATTTTTAAAGGACACTTTAACGTAACTTTAATACCTCGACCTTCCCTTTGCACAATACATACACGTATAAATTTTTAAATTAATAATCCGAATATCCTATTTTTCCTTATCAAAAATCTCTTTATAATGATATGACATGCGGTTTAAGCCTTACTTATACATATTAAAACAAGCGAAAGAAATATGGATTTTCGAACGAGGAAGATAGATAATAAAGATGTCAGAGATGTTTTGGCATTTAAGATAAATTGTGAGGTCAATTGTTGTTGGTACAAAGCAATAAGGGACCAACTGGTAGTAGTGTTGGGTATCTCAAACTTGACGGATTTTGTGTTAATATTTATTTAAATGAAGATTTGTGGAGGCCGCAATTAGAAGAATCCTTGAACAGTAAGTACTACTAATCGTTTTAATTGCGCAATCATTACCTAAATAATGTATCTCAGGGTATTGATTATGGACCTTTATTATTTCCATTCGCGATTAGTGTTTTACGTAACTGTTGCATAAGCTCATGAATGAATGGGTAAGGTTAGAGTATAATTAGAGGAAGTTCGTGGGCGGAAGTAAATTAGCATATGTAAGTAGCAATTAAATGAAATTTTTGGGGTGAGAATCGTTTCCTATCATCCATGTTGACATGAAAGTTGAACAGATTTGCACACACGCACACGTGACAAAAACCTGTTTCGTGTATTGCATCGACACTATAGCTTCTAGTTTACGTTTCAAAGGTTAGATGGCTTGGGTATTTAAAACAATCACTGTGAAGAGGATTATGTAGAAAATGATAATTCATAATCACTTGAAATTATAACAGGTAAGCACGAAAAGAGCACTGTCAAGGGTACAGTAGTCGGTACCGTTGGTGTTTCGACAGACGGGTCCACTAACCCAGAGTGTAGCGGGCGCGGCGGCCAGGTGAATGTGCGATTCAAGGCCGATAGTCGGAGGGTTCAAGTTCGGTACCACAATGGACAATTTTTACCTGTGTGCAACATTTTTTTCTCTTTCTATCTTTCGTTAGAGAAAACTTGTTTTCCGTTTTTATTACAAATTGTGGTTTTTCAAACTTTTGAAACGTGAGAATTGAATAGAGTTTGCTCTTCCTGTTTACTTTTTCTTTTTCTTTTATCTATCTATATACGTGGATACGTATTATTCAAGGCGTTCAATGAAATCGAAACTAGTAGAAACCTGCTACAACTCGTTCCACCATTTCACAATGAAAATGAAAATGTTTATTGCCCATAGTAGTTATTTTACGGTTGATTGCCTTAAGTGCAATTGCACTTTTTTTTAGAATTCTCTGTTTCTTATTTGGAAAGCTTACGGTGTACTTAAGTTGAATTGCTATTGTTGCATATTGCCTATATTGGGAAACATGAGCACGCATTTTATGTAAAATTACATAAACTTTTTTTAAATCCTGTACATTACATTACAACATACATCTACACAGAATAATAATAATTATAGTGCCGATGGCGTCTTGAGATTAATTCATTTACTTTATTAACCTTAAAAACTTGCTACATTTCACACAAAATTTTCATACCGGAAGTGACCTGGTGAAGTAAATCAAATCGTGACGTTTCTTGATATTTTAACTGCATTACGCTACATTTTCTTTCTCATTTATAGAGAGTTCCTAAATTAATATTTAACGTTATACAAGTATCCTAATCAATAAAATTAATTACATACCGTGTGTTTCGAAATGATTCTGATAAATTTTAATACGTGAAAGAATTTGATCCGAGTATTTTTATATTTTAATTACTTTAATAATTATGTCTGTAACTTTTTCAAGAAGTGCTTGAACTAACATTGCGTTATTTTTTTTCTTCTATACAGTGCGTGTCAAAATTAATGCTGAAAACAAACTTTATTATTTCGATAGGTACGCGAGGAAGTTTTTTTCGGGCATTTATATATTTTAATTACTCAAATAGTTATGAGTTTATGACGGTACATTTTCAAGAAGTTTTTGAACTAACATTACGTTACTTTATTTTTTCTATACAGCGTGTATCAAAATTAATGCTTAAAATAGGCTTCATTATTCTCATTATTTTAGTACGTTAAGAATTTGTTAATATTTCACTAGTTTGGTTCTAATACAGGGTGTTCCAAAATTACTACTAACAATAATCTTCATAAAATTAATGTAAACACCGCGTGTTTCGAAATGATTCTAATAAAATTTAATACGTGAAAGATTTCGATTTTAATTACTCAAATAGTTATGTCGATACATTTTCAAGAAGTTAATTTATTTTTTCTATACAGCATGTATCAAAATCAATGCTTAAAATATGCTTTATTATTCTCATAATTTTAGTGCGCTAAGGATTTGTTAATATTTCACTAGTTTTGTTCTACTACAGGGTGTTCCAAAATTACTACTAACAATAATCTTAATAAAATTAATATAAATACCGTGTGTTTCGAAATGATTCTAATATAATTTAATACGTGAAAGATTTTGATTTTAATTACTCAAATAATTATGTAGGTACATTTTCAAGAAGTTATTGAACTAACATTGCGTTACATAATTTTTTCTATACATCGTGTACCAAAATTAATGCTTAAAATAGGCTTCATTATTTTAGTACGTTAAGAATTTGTTAATATTTCACTAGGTTTGTTCTAATACAGGGTGTTCCAAAATTTCTACTAACAATAATCTTAATAAGATTAATGTAAATACCGTGAGTTTCGAAATGATTCTGATAAAATTTAATATGTGAAAGATTTTTATTTTAATTACTCAAATAATTATGTCGGTACATTTTCAAGAAGTTATTGAACTAACATTGCATTACTTTATTTTTTCTATACAGCGTGTACCAAAATTAATGCTTAATATAGGCTTGATTATTCTCATAATTTTAGTGCGCTAAGAATTTGTTAATATTTCACTAGTTTTGTTGTAATACAGGGTGTTCCAAAATTACTACTAACAATAATCTTAATAAAATTAATGTACATACCGCGTGTTTCGAAATGATTCTGATAAAATTTAATACGTGAAAGCTTTTAATTTTAATTAATCAAATGATTATGTCGATACATTTTCAAGAAGTTTTTGAACTAACATTGCGTTACTTTATTACTTCCATACAGCGCGTACCAAAATTAATGCTTAAACAGGCTTTATTATTCTTATAATTTTAATACGCTAAAAATTTGTTAATATTTCACTAGTTTTGTTCTAATACAGGGTGTTCCAAAATTACTACTAACAATTATAAAATTAATGTACATACCGCGTGTTTCGAAATGATTCTGATAAAATTTAATACGTGAAAGATATTGATTTTAATTACTCAAATAATTATGTCGGTACATTTTCAAGAAGTTATTGAACTAACATTGCGTTACTTTATTTCTTCTATACAGCGCGTACCAAAATTAATGCTTAAAATAGGCTTTATTATTCTCATAATTTTAGTGCGCTAAGAATTTGTTAATATTTCACTAGTTTTGTTCTAATACAGGGTGTTCCAAAATTACTACTAACAATAATCTTAATAAAATTAATGTACATACCGCGTGTTTCGAAATGATTCTGATAAAATTTAATACGTGAAAGATTTTAATTTGAATTACTCAAATAATTATGTCGGTACATTTTCAAGAAGTTCTTGAACGAACATTGCGTTATTTTATTTCTGCTATACAGTGCATACCAGAATTAATTTAGTACGCCAAGAATTTGTTAATATTACACCACTTTCTTACTTATACAGAGTGTTCTAAAATTAGTACTTAAAACTATCTTAATACAAATTTAGTATGCGAATGAATTTTATTCGGGTATTACTGTATTTTAATTACTCAAATAATTACAATTTCAAGAAATTAAGATTGCATTATTCCAGATTTTATTTGCCTCATTAAGTGTGTACCAAAACCAATGCTAAAAACGAGCACGGTAATAAATAAATGTAATGTATATACAGAGTGTTTCAAAATGATAAATACATGTATATATCTCGTCTTTCAAAATAATACCTGACATTCCAAAATTAGTACTTAAAACACATATCTTCAATAATATTAATGTATGTAACTAATTCTGATTAATTTTAATACGCAAAGGAATGTCATTCGGGTAATTTAGTACACGATGAATTTCATTATTTCAGAAATCATTGATATTAAATTGCATTACACCAGATTTTTTCTCGTACACAGGACGTTCCAAAATTAGTACGTAAAACAAGTATCTTAATCAATAACATTAACGTACATACCGCGTGTATTGAAATAGTTCTGATTAATTTTAATACGCGAACGAAATTTTATTGGGGTAATTTACTACACGAAGAATTTTATTCTTCAGGAATCCTTGATTTTAAATTGCATTACACCAAATTTTTCTCGTATACCGAATGTTCCAAAATGAGTACGTAAAACAAGCATCTTAATAACATTAATGTACATACCGCGGTTTTGAAATAATTCTGATTAATTTTAATACCCGAAGGAATTTTATTCGGGTAATTTACTACACGAACAATTTCATTTTTCAGGAATCCTTGATTTTAAATCACTACACCAGATTTTTTCTTGTACGCAGGATGTTCCAAAATTAGTACGTAAAACAAGTATCTTAATCAATAACATTAATGTACATACCGCGTGTATTGAAATAATTCTGATTAATTTTAATACGCGAAGAAATTTCATTTTAATGCGCGAACGAAATTTTATTGGGGTAATTTACTACACAAAGAATTTCATTCTTCAGGAATCCTTGATTTTAAATTGCATTACACCAAATGTTTCTCGTATACCGGATGTTCCAAAATTAGTACGTAAAACAAATATATTAATCAATAACATTAATGTACCTACCGCGTGTATTGAAATAATTATGATTAATTTTAATACGCGAAGGAATTTTATTCGGGTAATTTACTACACGAAGAATTTCATTTTTCAGGAATCCTTGATTTTAAACGTCATTACACCAGATTTTTTCTCGTGCGCAGGATGTTCCAAAATTAGTACGTTAAACAAGTATCTTAATCAATAACATTAATGTACATGCCTGTGTTGAAATAATTCTGATTAATTTTAATACGCGAAGGAATTTAGTTCGGGTATTTCTGTTTTTTAATTACTCTAATAATTACATTTTCAAGAAGTTCTTAAGCAAGATTGCATTATTTCAGATTTTACTTGTGCTATTTATTCAGTGTTTACCAAAATCAGTACTTAAAACGAACACCGTAATAAATAAATTTGATTTCTATACCGCGTGCTTCAAAAATATGGTGATGACTTGGTACATGAAAAATTTTAATTACTTCACAAACCTTGTATTACACCAGACTTTTTCTCTTATGTAGGGTGTTCTAAAATTAGTACTTAAAACAATTACACTGGGCTATTCTAGATTTTATTTCTCTTAAACAGTATGTACCAAAATTAGTGTTTAAAACAAGTACGGTAATAAATAAATTAAATATGTATACAGAGTGTCTCAAACATGATTGCGATAGGTTTTAGTAAGCGAAGAATTCCATTCTTGATCTTAAATTGTATCACACAAAGAATTTTTTAATTGTTTATGGTGTGTTCCAAAATTTAGTACTTAAAAGAATAATCTTTATAAAATTAATGTATATATCCCATTCTTCGAAATGATTCTGTTAAATTTTAATACGTAAAGGAATTTCGGTATTTTAATTATTTTGTAGAAGTTCGTAAACTAACATTGCATTACTTCAGATCTTATTTATCCTATACAGTGTGTACCATAATCAGCGCTTAAAACGAATACATTTAATGTATCAAAATAATTTAGTACGTGTAGAATTTAATTCTTCAGAAATCCTTAATCTTAAATTGTATTACACCATATCTTTCTCTTATGCAGGGTGTTCCAAATCTAGCACATAAAACAAGTATTTTAATCAATAATATTAATTCATATATACTGTGTGTATTCTGATACATTCTAGTACCCGAAGGAATTTCTTTTGGTTCTTTCGATGCTTGAGTTACTCAAATAATTACGTACATTTTCCAGATTTTATTCCCCTTATACAGTGGACCAAAATTATTTTATTCGTTTATTTTTGTATTTTAATTACCCAAATAATTATATTTCAAGAAATTCTTAAACTAACATTTAAATTTACATTTAATGTATATACCGCGTGTTTCAAAAGTATAGCAATAACTTAGTACGTGTCGTTGATCTTCAATCGTATTACTTCTGATTTTTTCTCTTATACAGGGTGATTCGTAATTAATACGTAAAACCGGTATCTTAATCAATAACATTAATGTGTATACTGCGTGTATTGAAATACTTCTGATATAGTACGTGAAGGAATTTCATTTGAGTACTTATTTCTATATTTTAATTACTTGTATAATTACGTACATTTTCAAGAAGCTCTACCGAGCTAGTAGCTTAGTGCTGACACGATCTGCTTAGTATTCGGGAGGTAATGGGTTCGATTTCCGTTACCGTCTACCTTGTATGAGGTTTTTTCAGGGGGTTTTCCTTATATAGATGTAGCAACATGGTCACTGCATATACGCACACCATGTGCGGCTTCTTAGGCGAGTGCTGGGGTAGTATTTCCCCCCTCAGAACCCTAACTTCGTTCCTTCCGATCCTATCTTGACCACACCCATCCCTAATCCCACCATGCATGTACAGAGTGTTCCATAATTAATAGCACACAGAACCATGGTAGCATCCTGACCTAAAATTATGACGATTTGCAAAAAAATTTTTGATAATTAAGAAGCTACAGAGTGTTAAAGTTGAAACTTATTAAATTGTTAATGACTCTAACTGTTTTAATACCCTGTGTTTTTGTACTAAATTTAGTGGAAAGTTTTACTGAGCTAAGGCGCACCGAACCGTAGAACAATATATTAAATGGTTTTTGTCAGTGGCGTACAACATAAATGATACTCCCCTTCACCCCTCCTAAATATTACGCCATTGTGCAAATATCAATTTCAAATATAAGTTCATATTTTCCAATGTCTTGTACGTAAAATATGTACTCTTTTGAAGAACCCATAAAGTGGATAATGATCGAGATATTAACCATTAAAGAGGTAAAAACACTGTAATTTTAACTATTTTTGCCGATCCATAGTACATTTGGTAGTAAGTCAGGATTGCTCTGTTTACAATTCATTATTTTGACATTAAAATTGTGCACTCTTGTTAGGAATCCAGAATAAAAAAAAACATATTTTTGGTTTTACTACAAAATGTACTGTGGATAGGCAGAAAAATGTTATAATTACTGTGTTTTTACCTTTTTAATGGTTAATATCTCGATAGTTTTTCACTTTATGGGTTCTTAACAAGAGTACACATTTTACGTACAAGACATTGGAAATTATGAATTTATAGTGGCGTACAGTGGCGCAATATTTAGGAGGGGGAGGGGTTTTTGATTCAATGTTGTACGCCACTGGCACAAGCGATTTAATATATTGTTCTACGGTTGGGTGTGCCTTAAGCCAGTAAAACTTTCCACTAAATTTAGTACAAAAATATAGCGTATTAAAAGAGTTAGATCCATTAACAATTTAATAATTTTCAACTTTAACACTCTGTATCTTCTTAATTATCAACGTTTTATTAAGGTCATATTAGGCAAATCGTCATAATTTTAGGTCAGGATTCTACCATGGTTCTATGTACCATTAATAATGGGACACCCTGTATACGTAATGTATGCTGGGAATCCGTGATTGTGGCTGAAGGAGTTTGGAAAGCTCAAACAGCCCGCCCTCCCCCTTGGGGAGGTAATGAAATACGTGACCTTTCCTTCTTTCAAGAAGCTCGTAGACTTATTTTATTACTCCTACGGTGTGTACCAATAAATTTAATGTACCTACAGCGTGTTCCAAAATTATTGCGATAAGTTTTGGTAAGCGAAGAATTTCATTCCTGCTCTTAACTTGTATTACTCCAGAATTTGATACTTGAATAAAGGATGTTTCAAAATTAGTACTTAAAACAAGCACGGCTATAAATACATTATATATATATATATATATATATATATATATATATATATATATATATATATATATATATCGCGTGTTTCAAAACGATTGCGATAAGTTTAAGTATGACAAAAAATATTTATCTGAAATTGTATTACTATAAACTAGTTGCTCTTATACAGGATGTTCCAAAATTAGTACTTAAAACTAAATCTTAATTAAGAAAATTGATACATACCGCATGTTTATAAATGATAACGTAAATTTTTGTATCTTTAGGGTGTTTAATGCATATGGCACATGTTTCAAAATGATTTTCAGAAGTCTTTTATCTTAAATTATTTTTTCTTATACAGGGTGTTGTAAAAATTAGTACTTAAAAGTATAATTTTAACCAGCAAATTTCATCTACATGTTTCGTAATGATTCTGATAGTACGTAAAGGAATCATTCGGTTATTTCTATATTGTAATTACTTTAGTAATTAGTATATTGCTTATACTGTAGTATAATGCTTAAAACAAGCACCATAATAAATAAATTTAAGGTATACTGCATGTTTAAACATGATTACGATAAGTTTTAGTACAGGATGAGTTCCAAACTTCAGAAAGTCTTGATCTCAATGTGTTATTACTCTAGAACCTTTTCTCTTATACATGGTGTTGCAAATTTAATGTGTAAAACGTTGCATTATTCCACATTTTATTTTCTTATACAGTGTGTACCATAATTTGTGCTTAAAACGAGCATCGTAATAAATACATTTAATGTATATTTCAAAATTATAGCGATAACTTAGCACGTGCAGAATTGTAATTCTCAAAAATTCTTAACCTTAAATTGTATTGTACCAAATTTTTTCTCTTATTCTTGATGATCCAAAGTACGTAAAACAAGAATCTTAATAAATGACATTAACGTACGATACCCCTGTCTTGAAAGATTGTGATAAATTTTAGAACGTAAAGGAATTTCATTGGGTTATTTCTATATTTTGTTTACATAAATAATTACGTACATTTTGAAGAAGTATTTGGTATTACATTTCGTTACTGCAGACTTTCACCTATGCTGTGTGTACCAAAATTAGTGAAATTCTTGAACTTACATTGCATTATTTCAAATTTAATTTTTCCCATACAGTGTGTCTCAAAATTAGTTCTTAAAATAAGCACCGTAATAATTACCTTTAAAGTATGTACAGGGTGTGTCGAAAGTGATAAGTTTTAGTATGTGAAGAATTTTGTTCTTCTTAATCTTAAATTGTATTAAATCAGTACATAAAGCAATAAATAAATTTAGTCTATATTCCGTTCGTTTCACAATGATTCCGATAAATTTTAGTGTATGAAGAAGTTTAATTCAGGATTTCTACATTTTAATTACTCAAATACACCACTTGCAAAGATAAGAGTGTTGGGTTATACTAACGCGTCTCTTCCTTTAAATCATACTCCTCCTACCCTTGCTCAACCCTCTACCTTTTTTATGATTCCCTGTAGGGTCCAGTAGACTGTCATGAATCCAAAGACATTTCCCTTGTCGAAATCAAACGCAGCGATCCTGAAATATTTCCAAAACACGGACTGCGAGCCTCCTTCAGTTTCGAAAGCGCTTATCTTTCTTGTTTAGCGTCCGATCCGAGAGAAAATAGATGTCTGATCTATCGTTGGCATTTCTCGCTCCTTCTTTCTCCGAATTTGGTTTCGGAAATATAGGCTTCACGGCAGCTGCGTCACCGTCAAAAACCGCATTTTCGGATGCCTTGGCCTCCACCAGCGTACTGGCCGATCCCGTAAAGATCATCCGAAGAAAATTATTTATTTCAGTCAAATAATTGCGTTTTCAATAAATTATTCATATTAAATTATTTTCTCCCATGTTTTTATACAGAGTGTTCAAAATCAGTAGTTAATATTCCTTATGCATATTCTACAAATTTCAAGTTTATTTCGAAAAATTTGAGTTTGTGAATATCATTCAATAGCATTGAATTATTTCAGTCAAATAATTTCCGACGGAATGAAAGTCCGCTTCCACCGTCATGTTACCCAAACCTACATCCGATACTTCCCAACCCTCATCCTACAGACCAATTTCCCTTTCAAGTTGTATGGGCAAATGTCTAGAGATTATGCTGACTCGAAGGCTAAGAGAACATCTCTAAGCCAACGATATCCTACCCAACAGCCAATTCGGCTTCAGACCGAATCGTTCTTGCCACGACCCTCTAGAGAAACTCTGCACGGAATCCTCCAAATCCTTGAACCACGGTAATTGTTGTCTCGCAGTCTTCCTTGACATTAACCAAGCCTTTGACAAAGTATAGCACGCAGAACTAATACATAAACTACGACAGTTAGGCATCTCGACCGCATTCGTCCAACTCCTCTCATATCTGACAGGCAGAGGTGTGAAGGCACGAGTAGGTCCACTACTTCCCCGACATTCCACCAGACCGCCTGTGTTCCGGAAGGATCGGTACTGGCGTCTATCCTATATACCATCTATGCATACGACATTTCCCAAAGTACCAACCCGAACATAACAGTAATCCAATTTTCCGACGGCACTGCCCTCTGAGACAGTGACGGGGTAAACAGACTAATAACGCAACAACTTAACCACATCTCTAATTGGGCCAACCAATGGAGATTAACAATCAACGCAAACAATACTGTTTAGATACCCTAAATTATCCAACTTCGATAGACAAACCTTTAACAACATCAACTTGACCCTACGCGGACAAAGACTACAAGTACAAGACAAAATCATATACTTAGGTATCACGTTCTCCCAGACCCTACACTGGCAACCCGACGTTAGCGGCGCTTTCAATAAGGTACGCAACCGCGCATCACTATTGAAAATGCTGCGAGGAAACATCAGAGGTTGTCACCCCAAAACCCTTAAACACACTTACGCATCCCTAAAAACCAACCAACTCCAATCCCTCACCTCCTGCGATAGGACAATACTACGCACCATACATAAACTACACTACAGACACCCAAACGAATTAACCATTCAACACGCAAACATTCTACCAATAACCGAAAGACTAACAACACTACAGACCAAATATACAAATCGCAGGGTAAACGGTGACACGATCCCTACTAAACAAATACTCCAAATCACATTATCCAACAAACCCCGACTACCACGAAAACCCAAAACACCTTCCAGCACGCCTACTACAACAAATAGATAACCTACCAGATGAGTTCGAAGAGCTTCTCGACAATACTTCCCTACATCCTTACATAAAACCAATCCTCACAAGTAAACGATGACGACCACCGCCACGAAAATAGGCAATTATATCTATCCTATAGTACTACCCACTATTCACTAACCTCAAACACTAAAGGTACAATATACACATAATTTTAATTATTATTATTTTTTTTCTCCATAAAACTTAAATGTCAAAATTGTTACCACTTACAATACACATATATAACAACACAAACGTTTAAAACCCAGGGAGGAGGTCCCTAAACTGCCCGAAGATGAAGACACCTAATATGGCACAAAGAAGAAAGAAGAATCCCCAAAGAAGAAACAAACGATTAAAAAAAAATTACTTATATCGTTACGTTTTTATCAAATGTCTACATTATTGCACTATTTTCGTTTTCTTATACAAAGTGTTATACAATTTGTGCTTAAAACAACTATCATATGAATACATTTAATGTATACACGTTTTCGGAAATGATTCCCCCAAATCAATATATAGCGTGTTTCAAAATGATTCCGATAAATTTTGGTACGGGATTTTATTGCTTTTTGCTGTACAAAGTGTTCAAAAATCAGTACTTTAAACGAGTACTCAAATAAATAAAATAAAATGAAACGGCGTTTTTCAGTATAATTCTGAATTTTAGTACGTGAAAAATATTTCATTTGGGATTTTTACATTTATTAACCAGCCTAGTCAATATAAGATACTTTGAACCTTTCTTATTGTTTTATAACCATTTTGTGCGGTTCTGGTTTGCAACTGTAATAAAAGCACTAACAACTGAATCCACACTCGTCTGTTAGTGCGTTAACTTCTGGTTGCTCAAGTATCCACGTTCAAGGATGCGACACTCTCTTGTGGAATGCCGTATTACTAACCTAATTTAAAGCACTACTGAAGCATGCACGCATTTAGTGCCCGTACTGCTTTATAGCTTCCATCAAAATGATCATTATTTTCTTCGTAGTTGTTTGTTAGTCCGATAGAACCGCAAACTACTTCGTCAGAGCCTATTAATGATACATTGTGACTTTTTATTTACGCTGGTATCATCACAATGTAGTTTAAGTTGGCCCCGGTTATATTGACTGTTGAAATTGATCTACTTTTTATCGTTAGTGCTACGTTAGTATTGTTTAGTGTGCAAGAATGTGACACTGTTTCAACGTATAATCAGCGTTATTAACGAACACTAATCTTAACAACTGTGTAACGTTCACTTGTACTGTTATTTATAGGCTAACCTATAAAATCGGGTTTTGAGTAAAACTAGACATGTTATAAAGCACGGCGCGTATATGAGCTCTTGAAATACAAAAAAGGGCAGTTTCGACTTTTTTGATATATTTTTCAATTTTTTTTGTATATAATGTATTAATGGAATCTTTTCGTTACAGTGGTGTGGCGGTGTTGAGTTGTACGGACTGCAGTGGAAGTAGTACAGCATCCAGTGACATAACAGATCCAGGTTCGCCATTTAGTACAGCATCAAGTCATTCGGAAGATTCAGCATCGCAGCCTGCCAAAATGCCTCCAACACAATCTGCACACCACCCTCCGTGGCCTTGGGTAAGAGGCGAAAGTCCACCAATGAAGAGACACACTCCTGATAATAAGACTGCCTTTCCTAAGAGAATAAAGACGGATAATGAGAACGCATCCTCAAAAGAAGAAGAACAACAAAAACCAGTAGTACTAATGGAGAAAGAAGAAAGTAAAGCACCACCAGTTTACCTGAGTTCATCTACGAATTCCTCTCAAATAAAAAGTGAGAATATAATAACGGAAGTATTATCAACAAATAATATTAAAGCACCTAGTTCAAATCTAGTTCAGAGTGAGAAATTAATTACGAATAAGAAAGTTACGAAAAAAACTGAGATTTCTACCGCAGCTAAGACACAAGGAAAAATAACAGAGTATTTTAAAACTCAAATGAAAGCGAATGGTATTAAAAAAGAGCTCTCTAATGTCGCAATAAAATCAAATACAGCAAAAAATCCAAATTTGCACAAATATTTTTCACTAGTCGGGGGACTCAAACCAAACGTGAGTCTAAAAACGCAGCATCAACGGAAAATCGATGTAAGGACTATTCATACGGCAGTTAAAAAAGTGGCTGTCAGTGCCAAAAGTAGAAAATTATCACCAGTTACTGTTCCTAGAAAAATTTTACCTGCCCCTAGCAAAGTATGTGATAAAGTTACAGTTAATAGTATAAACAATGTTAATGACGTGAATAGTTTCACACCCACCGTTACTCTTACAACTTTAGCACTTCCACCAAATTTAGCGTATCTTCACACAAAAACACCAAAACCCCCTGACAATTTTATTTTACAACAATTTACAACGCTCGGTAGTGATAAGATAAACACCATTCCACTAGTAAGTACGCAATGTACCATGATACATCCTTTACAAAAGATCACCACCATTAATAACTTTAATTGCATTAAATTAAACGCGACGGTAGTGCCTATCGTTAAATTAAATACCTTGCCTTCTAAAGTAAACGGGTCAAATTTTGGAAGTGTCACTTTAAATGTGGAAGCCGGTGTTCCAACTGTTATTCCAGCAAAACCAAAATTGAACGAGTCCAGTGTTCAGACATCTTCAATTAATTCAAATAATAATATAAATACGGCTATCAATGTGAATACCGAAACTGTTGTACAAAATAAAATCAGAGTTGAAGAAAAATCACCTTCTAATTCGGATAGTGGCATATCAACAGGTAAAGAACAATTGGAAATCTTAGTAAATCAAAAACCTTGTGTTGAATCTCAAAAATCACCAATTTTGTCTCAACCAAAGACAATCAGATTCCCCGCAAAACAACAGGATAACACTGAATGTAAGGAAACGAGAAATTCACATTCGAGTGATTCTTCGTGTTGCCGGTGGGATGAATGTCATGCACAATTTGATACCAGTGGGGCCTTATTAGAACACCTACAGGTATGGTTTTGAATTATGGTTATTGTTTTTAAAATGTTTGTTGCAGATTAAACATGTGATATCGCAAGCAACTCAAGAACAGTATGTGTGCTTATGGATAGGATGTAAAGTTCATGGTCGCACTTCGTGCTCAAGAACTTGGTTAGAGCGTCATGTTTTGGCTCATGCTGGAACTAAACCTTTTCGATGTATCGTTGAAGGTTGTGGTATGAGGTTCAATTCTCAGGTAAAGTATCTTTAGCACTTGCTTTTCCATATATGGAATGGTGCAATAGGATCTTCCAAATGAGAAAATTGCTCTGATTTCTATTTTAATTGCTCAGAACCTTACAGTGCTCATGTTGATCACCAACAGAATAATTTTCTCATTTGGTGTGTTCGCCAGTACGTTAGTATTTGATATTACGTAATGGGGAGAGCGAGGCATAGTGATGTTTTTTTCCGGATATTAGGTAATCCATAAGAATTAGATTATGGATAACTTTACTTGAGCCATACTTTACTTTCCAGTCTCGCCACAAGTGTGGACAAAATTTGACTTGAAATGCGTGTAACACAAAGCCCTCACGTTGGGCGCCAAATTTAAAAGAGTAACATCTCCAAGTTTTCTTCCGGGAAGTTCCAACACACACTTGGGGATCTGAGGGTAATGCATAATAATTGAATTGCAGAGTTATTTCCACTCAACCTGACTCTGTAGTCTCAGAAAAACGTGCTTGCGTCTTTTAAAACAAAAGATGATTGAACAGGTAAAGAAGGAAACTACCGATCTATCTTTTAAATATGGCGTTAAATAACTTTCATGTGTATATGTGACTACTGTACCTCACTCTCTCCTCCACAGTAGGTGTAATCGTGATTATCACGATAATTAATGTGTTGTAACAATACACAGTGGTATCAACTGAGTTCATGAAGTAAGTTTTAGAAACAAAAGATCACACAAGGTGCAGTGACGTTAGTTCAGAGTTATGATACTACTATTACTGAAACCTTCTAAATTTATGACATGGACTTAGTTAACAACGTATGTAATTTTGAGCAAAAAATTAAAATATTAAAGTATTTTAATTTTTATTCAGATCGTTAGTGCAAAATTATAAATTTGCAAAATTGGGACATTTTGTTCTTATCAGTAATGCAGAGTGGAGTAGCGTTTACTTATTATATGACCTTTGTTTTTAAAGTGGGCGAAGTTTTTCCTATCACACTTGATCCACTAAACATTTACCAGGCGCCTATTTCTGGGCTTTATTTAGACTCTGGTACCTACCGATGTACTCACAGTATAAGTATAAATAAAAGTTGAAAACACGATAAAATGTAGAACAGTGTTTATCTTGAAAAATCATTTTTACTCTGTTCTTAAAATTAAATTAGGTGTGTGATGATTTAAACATGTGTATAATTAGGCGCTATTTTGCGCCGTTAAAATTAAAATTTGTGCCCCAATATGAAATAACTCGTAGCAAAAATTCTATAACCACGGTTAACTTCACGGAGTCGCGACCTTTTGGATAAATCATTTTTTATGCAATAATTAAGTGCCTATCAAGCGCCATTTTGCGCCATTCAAATAAAATTTTGAGCTTGTATAGGAAGAAGTTATTGTAGAATTACATTGATACGGCAAATTTCACAGCCGTGAACTTTTGTATAAACTATTTTTTTCTTATTCAGTAATTAAGCACCAATTATGCGCCGTTTCGCTCCGCTAAAATAATATTTTGTGCTTCCTTAGGAAATAAGTTATTGCCACAAATTACATCGACAAGGCTAACTTTATTGCCTAATCGCTTTTCTTTTCTTAGGCGCCTATTCGAATCCGTTTTGGCCGGTAAAGTTAAATATTGCTCCCCTATTGTAAATGTTATATCAATACGACTTACTTTGCAATTTTTAATGTAATAATTAGGTGTTGTTTTGGGCCGCTAATAAAGTATGCGCCCCCATGGGAAATAAGTTATTGCAAAAATTACGTCGACACGGCCAATCTTCACAGCCGTGAGTTGCATAAATTTTTTTTTATTGAGTAATTAGGCGTCAATTATATGCCGTTTTGCGCTGCTAAAATAAAATTTTGTGCTTCCTTAGGAAATAAGTTATTGCCACAAATTACATCGACAACGCTAACTTTATTGCCTAATCGCTTTTCTTTTCTTAGGCGCCTATTCGAATCCGTTTTGGCCGGTAAAGTTAAATATTGCTCCCCTATTGTAAATGTTATATCAATACGGCTTACTTTGCAATTTTTAATGTAATAATTAGGTGCTGTTTTGGGCCGCTAATAAAGTCTGCGCCCACACGGGAAATAAGTTATTGCAAAAATTACGTCGACATGGCCAATCTTCACAGCCGTGAGTTGCATAAAATTTTGTTTATTCAGTAATTAGGCGTCAATTATATGCCGTTTTGCGCTGCTAAAATAAAATCTTCCCATAGGAAACGTTATTTCAAAAATTGCATTTTTGAAATAATGACTAGGCCAACTTATGAATAAGCGAATCTGTTCTTGAAGTTGAATTTTGCGCCCCTATAGGAAACGAGTTAGTGTAATAATTGCATCAGTATGGTTAATTTCACAACTGTGAAGTTCTGCATAAATAATTTTTTTCTTATTTAGTAATTAGGCGATAATTAAGCGCCTTTTTGCGTCACTAAATTAAAATGCTATAGGAAATGTTATTGCAAAATTACATCAAGATGACTAACTTCATACCAGTGAACTTTTGCATAAATAATGTTTTTCTTATTAAGTTATTAAGCGCCATTTAAGTTCTGTTTTGCACCTTTAAAATGAAAATTTGCGCTCTTGTAGGAAATAAACTATTGAAAAAATTACATCGACAGAGCGAACTTCACAATCGTGAACTTATGTGAAATTATGGTCCGTTTTGCGTAAAACTGGGAGTAATTGGTGTCTAATTATTGCAACGTAGTGAATAAGCAACATTATGAATTTAAGACGTAGTTAGGTAGCTTTAAAATTAAATAGGAATTTGTATATTAGACTAGTTGACAAGCATTTTGTAACATATTTAAAGACGAACACAAGCGTTCGGGTTCACTTAGGGTAAGATTAGTAAAAATGTAGAGACCAATTAAGTTTACGTTACAAAAAAATGGTGTAACCATAATGTAAGAAAATGGGTTAAATATAATTACATATAAATATATCTATAACTAAAAATAAAATAAGAAGAGTTTTAATAATAACATAAAAATATATAAAAATACACATTAAGTAAATAAACAGGTAAACAACAACACATATAAATAGATCCATTAGCGCATAACAAAAAGGTGTTTTACGTAGAAGTTCACGGATCGGTAAAATTAGCTGTGTTGTTGTAATTTTTACAATGAGGGGAAAAGTTTAATTTTAATACAGCATAATAGGCGCCTAATTATCGTGCAGAAATAGATTAATTTATTCATAAATTCATGGCTCTGAAGTTATCCTTGTCGAAATCTTTGCAATAACTTATTTCTTATGGGAGTGCAAAATTTTATTTTAACGGCGGTTAATTGGCACTTAATGTTGTATGCAGAAGGTAAAGAATTTGAACGGCACAAACAGCGCATAGTGGGCGCCTAATTTACTGCATAAGAAAATATCATTTATTCCCAAGCTCGTGGCAGTGAAGTTAACTGCATTATTGTAATTTTTACAACAAAATGCATATTAGGTGCCTAATTACCGTGCAGGAAAAGATTAATGTACTCATAAAGCTATGAAGTGTTAGCCTTGTCGATGTAATTTGACAAACAACATCGGAAGATGTATGAATCAGACGGGGAGTACGACACGGTTGCGTCTTGTCTCCGCTCCTGTTTAATCTGTACTCGTGTATATTTAGAGAGGCATTGGGCGAAGCCCAAGGTGGAATCAAGATCAACGGAACTACAATAAATAAAATTAGGTACGCTGTCGATACCGCAAACAACGTACAAGAGATACAAAATATAACAAATTCCGTAGTTCGTCATAGCAAAATATTCGACTAAATGTCTCCAAAACCAAAATGCTTGTCTTCTCAAAGACGCCAATAAACGAAATTTACATGTCAAGCGACAAACAATAGAACAAGTACCCTCAATAAAATATCTGGGATCTAATATCAGCAGCCAATGTAAACCGAAAAAAGAAACACTATCAAGAATTGAACAAGCGATGAAAACACTCGTATGCATGAAAACATTTTTTACAAGATCAAATCTTTGTCTAGAGCTCAGGACTCGAATGGTCAGATGTTACGTTTTTTGTCTTACTCTATGGGTGCGAACGTTGGACAATGGACCCACAAATAGAAAAAAAAAAGAATAGTGCCTTCGAAATGTATACAGACGGATGTTACGAATTTCATGGATACAAAGGATCACTAATGTCTTCAGCGCATAAGTAGACAAAAAGAATTGCTGAACACCGTCAAGGAGAGAAAAATACAATACTTGGGTCGTATTGAAAGGTGAAAGATACAAGGTACTCCACCTCATAATAGAGGGTAAAAGATCAGTAGGAAGACGGCAGAACTCATGGCTAAAGGACCTGAGGAGATGGTTTGATCGCTCATCTACAGAAATCTTTCGTGCTGCAGTTTCCAAAGGTATAATTGCCATTTGGGCGCCATCCTTTGGAAAGAGAGGACACACAGTGTAACTGTAATGACGCAAAACGGATTAATTTACAATTATAAGGATACGATATTATTTATGTCGATGTGACTTTTACAATAGCTTTTTTTTACAGGGGCGCAACATTTTATTTTAGCGCTGCAAAACTGCGCATAATTGGCGCGTAATTACTGCATAAGAAAAATGAAGTTCATAGCTGTGAAGTTACCGATGCCGTTGTTTGTAATTTTACAATAACTGTAAAAGCGCAAAATATTATTTTTGCGACACAAAATTGCGCCTAATTACTTCATAAGAAGTTTACATGAAGTTAGTCGTGCACAGAATTTAATTTCAACGGCGCAAAGTGGCGCATGATTAGCGCCTAATTTTATACACACGTTTAAATCACATTATTTAAAGAAAATCCGGCTATCTTACACACACCTAATTAGATTTAAAATACATTGCTTCACCAGCTCTGATAGCTAATGTTAATCATATAATAAAACTCGGCAGCCTTTATTTTTGACTTAACTACTATCTATTGCCGAACTTTAATTTTCCTTTCTTGGCAACCTTTACTCTTAAAGCAACTACAGCCCATAATTTTACTTAACTTAATATATTGCTGTTTAGTATTACTAAATGAAGATTAATAGTGTAACAAGACTTGTTTCTTTTCTAACTCGGCTTCTCGCTCAGCAATTTTACGTTACTACATTCCCGTGGATATTTTTATTTTATAGGTAGTTTTATTTTTTCCGTACTCAGCCACCTGTAAATTTGAATTAACAATAGTCCATAACTTAATAATTGATTATTAATAAGCCTTTTTTTTTACAAAAGCCGGCAATGCTTCCCTCAACAATCTTTGTTTTTGGGTTCACTTCATACAGGTTGTAGTATACTATAAGCTTTTTAATATGCCGAAATCGGCTACATAGTAATCGGCTTTTCATTTACACTTAGTTGTATTTTAGTATTACTCTATAAATTATTGCAGCTTTTAAACTACGGTCTTTTGTACTGTATAGTGTATTAAAATTTCCATTTGCCTCGGTTTGACTCGCAGTTAGTTTCATTTTAGTATTGTTGTATATGGTATGTTTTACTTTTGACTTAATTGCATGAATGTTTCAAGTTACTACAGTAACAAGTTTCGGTTTTGTCAAGATCAATTTCACCGTTCTCGGAAATATTTACCATTGATTTAATTACAGCCCGTACTTTATTTTTCACTTAGCTACGGTCTTTTGCACTTTAGTATTACTGTCCAGTTGCCGAAGTTTGCTTCGCGATTAGTTTCACTTTTGCATTACTATATGAAATTTGCCACGGATATTAGCCTTTAATTTTACCGAACTTTACTTTACCTGATTCGGCAACCTTTAATTTTGACGCATCTACAGCTCGTAGTAATGTTTTTTATTTTAATGATGTTACATCAAATCTTCGAGTTGTTGCAGTAGTAAGGTTGTAATTTTGCCGAACTTGGCTTTGGATTACTCGGCAACCTTTATTTTTGATGCGTTTACAGTGCCTAATTCATTTGTTATTTAACTATAGTGTTTTTGTATTTTAGTATTATTATATTAAATTTTCCAGATACTAAAGAAATATTAAATAATTTATGGTTGTTGGTTATTTATGTGTAAATATAATTAATATTAAGATGAAAAACTTGAGTTTGTTTCCACGAGTATTTACATATTAAATTGGAAAGCTTTTAAATAAACGCGGCACTTTACGGATCATGACTGTTTTGTAAAAGGGGGCAAATAGAGACCCTGTTATGATGACGTGTATCTTTGAATGAGTTGCATTAAGTAAGCGATCAGAGTTGGTTGAATTGAAAGTAACCAAACGGCTAGAAAGCGATTGCTACAGCGTAAGTTACGCTGTTATTTAAATTGTGAAATTATAACGAAAATTCAGTTGGTATAGTGATAAAGGAATATAAATGATATGTTCCTTATTAATGTCAGGAAAAGCTAAAACGAATTAAAGTGTAAATGTTATCAAGTTGGTGATAATAAAAAGATTGCGCGATAACCTAAAATCGCGTTTTATATGCGTATTGAAAGTGTTCCAAGTTGGTGTTTCGATAGCGAGTGACAAATATAAAATCGATCCAGTATAATAGATCGATATATAAAGAATAATAACCAAAAACCTTGACAATTAAAAGCATAGCCGTTCGTAGCTTGCTTGCATTTTGTCGCTCCTGTCGTTTGTAATTAAAACTGAACAATTAAGTAAAAATTGGATTGTGTAAATATATCAAACAATTATTTACAAAAATCATTAAATTGTGGGAAAGAAAGTTAGAATTGTATTCATCCATAACAAAGATATAAAAGAGATTGTGAAAACAAAGGAGACCGGTTCCAGCTTGGCGACAGAAACCGAGGCTTCAAATTGACAGAAGGGAGCGCAAGAATTACGTCACCAGCTCGAACGAAGTGATAAACAAGTCAGATCTATTTATGGTGTAAATAACAGAAACTTTGTGCGTTTTATTTATTCTTGAATTTGTGTATAAATACCAATGCTGAACGAAAATATATTTCGTTCATCATTGATAAAGGATTGTTTTTGCATATTACTATTAAGAAGTACTAACTTAGAATTACAATTGTTTTTTATATAATACTGTAAACAAAATAGTCTGCATTTCGAATTTTGAAATTATACTTTTGATTCATTTTTATTATTGACCATTACAAATATTAAAAAGTTTATACAAACACTGAATATGTAAATGCTGAAGGAGGCAAGTTCAATTGATTGCAAAATACAGGTAATTAATAACATCAGATTGAGGACAATTTTAATAAATAATAACAATAACCATTTATTATATTATTGAGCTAGCCCGAGCGTCTCGATAGAAGGGAAAAGGAATTTGTTATGCGATTGTTAAAGTTCATTTACTCAAACAGAAATGTGATAACAATAAAAGTAAAGTTTAGTTAATGAACGTTACCTTCATAAATTAAAACCAGTTAGTCACATTTGAAAGGTAATCTGCACATTTCATAAGAACAATATAAGATTTTTACTCAATGATTTTGAAATTATACAAGATTGAAAAAGGACCCAAATGTTATTCTTTGTAGCCAGGTGTATGCAAGCAAAGTAATAGTCGCAAGGTAATACGCCCGATACAAAACGATCCCCAACAGCAGAGCGGACAAAAGATCGTCACATAGTACATGGTTTAGTTACTTTACTTAACTACTGTCAATAGCATTTCATTGTTACTGTATGAAGTTTATCATTTAATATTAGAGTATTGTAAACATTTTGAATTTGCGAAATCGGCTTAGCCTTGCTCTAACTGTATTGTTGACTTGCCTATAGTCCGTAGTTTACTTTTCACTTAACTGCAATTAGTTGTATTTTGGGATTGCTACAGAAATAATCTTTTCATTTTCCTGATATGGTCTAGGTCAGCAATCTTTGACTAAACTACACTCCCGTAATTTGCATTTCACTTAGTTTCAGTTAGTTTTTGTTCGACTTAAGTACAGTTCGTAGTTTATATTTTTCTTAACTGCAATTAAATGCATTTTATTATTACTGTATGAAAGTTTTGAGTTAATTACATTGAACTCGTCTTCATCTCTTTCTGCAACATTTCTTTTCAGTTAACTACAGTTAGCAGTTCTCATTTCATTTATCTATAATTTTTTATATTTTAATTGTACTATCCAACGTTCGGGTTGCTTCAATTATACAATTTCGATTTTGCTGGTTGTCGCTCATTTTTGTTCTTCGAATTTTTTTTTACTTAACTACAATCACTAACTATAATTAGTTATATTTTAGTGTGTTTGCACCAATTGTTCGAAATGTTTTAATAACAAACTTTAGATTTTAGGTAACTCATCCTGACCTCTCTCCAAAACTTTTATTTTGGCTTAACTACTGTGAGCAGTTACTTAACTATAGTTAGATTTTAGTTTTATTGGATGAAACCAAACTTAACAAGCTTGTTTTGGCCTGTCTCGTGAATCTCTAGACAATGTTAAATTTGCTACAGGAATAGATTCCTGATTTTAGCTCGTCTTTGCCCCTTTTGAGAACTTTTTCTGTTGACTTAACTACACCTTCCTGTTTATTTCACTTAACTATAGTGAGTGTATTGTAGTTTATTGTGTGAAATGAACTAGTTGCTTCAATAATGAGTATTTTTTTGTTTGAATTATCTACGGGTGGTTTGCATTTTACTTATTTATTACGTTTAATTTTGGTATTACTGTACAAATGGGTTGATCAGCTACTGTAGTAAACTGTTGATTTTACTGAACTCATCTTCGTCTATTTCAACACCCTTTATGTTGACTACCTTTATTTGGACTTTGCAGTAGCTAGATTTCATTTTATTTTACTGCAGTTGGTTATGTTTTAGTGTACAGTGTGTTTTCATTTCGTTGTTTTAGTTGTTTTTTTAAATGTGTCTTTATTATTATCAAAGATAGAAGTTTGCAGTTTTTACATTCACGTACTACTTTGTTAACACAGATTTCATGGCAAAATCGAAAATATACTATCTTTTTTTGTTTTCGACTTATAGCCAAACGTCCATATTTCTACACTTTTTTTATACTGCTACAACGTTACTTATATATTGCAAAGTGCCGAATTTAGTGTAGTATTTAGAATTGTTCTACGAGATACGGTTTTTGAGTAATAAAATATACTTGCATTTTTTTAAATGGGAATCAAAGTTGACTTTTTAAAAATATAAATATAAACATTCCTGAGAAACGCCTTCTAAATTTTTTTTTCAACATGACGGTGCCCCAGCCCACAATGCTTTGGCAGTAAGGAATTACTTAGATAACTGCTTACCAAATCGTTGGATTGCAACATTCGGTTCGGTATTATGATAGTTTTGATAAATTATGTTTTTCAGAAAACACCATAGGAAGAAATTAATGCAGTATTGACAGATCTGGAGATCGTGGCGGCTATCACACCGAACCGAATGTTGCAATCCAACGATTTGGGAAACGGTTTTATAAGTAATTCCTCACTGCTAAAGCATTATGGGCTGGGGCACCGTCTTGTTGAAAAAAAATTTGGAAAATGTTTTTCAGGAATGTCTATACTTATATTTTTGAAAAGTTAAGAAAGAACTGCAGCTGATGATTGTCAAGCCAACTATGATTCCCATTTAAAAAATGCAAGTTTATACTATTACTCAAAAACCGCACCCCTAGAAAAATTCTAAGTACGGCACTGAATTCGGCACTTCGCAATGTATAAGCACCATTGACGAAATGTATTAGTATAAGAGTATTAAGCGAGGTATAAGACATTGAAAAAAGTGTATAAATATGGACGTTTGGCTATAAGTCGAAAACAAACAAGTTACTAAATTTTCGATTTTTGCCATGAAATCTAAGCCAACAAAGTAGTACCCGAATGTAAAAACTGCAAACTTCAATTTTTGATAATCCCAAGGATATCTTTAAAAAACAACTAAAATAAAGAAATGAGGACACACGGTACTGTATGAAATGTTTGAGTTGTTACTGTGAAGAACTTGATTTTGCCGAACTCATCTTTACCTCTCTCTGCAACTTGCTTTAAATTAACTGTCATTTCAGTTAACTACAAAAAGTTCGTTTCACTGTATCAAATGTTTTGAGTTTCTTCAGTAACAAACTTTTGAGTTTTCCTGACCCATTTCGGCTTTTTTTCAAAACCTTAACTGAAGTGAGCGGTTTTTATTTCCCTTAACTACAGTTGGTCAGATTTTAGTTTTACTATATCTTTCCTTGTAACTTAATTACAGTTAAATGAATTTTAGTATTAGTGTATGCAATGTTCAATTTGCTGCAGTAATATATTTTCGATATTACTGAACTCGTCTGCGTCTTTCGAGAATCTTTTCTTTTCATTTAACTACAGTTTTTACGTAACTACAATAAGTTACCTTTTAGGTTTATTGCTTCAAATGTTACAGTTGCTGTAGTAATAAACTTATTTTAACTTAGCAACAGTAACTTTTTGTTTTACTGAATGAAATGTTGGAGTTGCTACAACTAACTTTTAATTTTAGCAAACTTGGCGCCCGCTTTTGTTTCTTTTGACATAACCACTGCCCGTAGTTTATATTTCACGTAACTACTGCGTCCATAGTTCTTATTTAACGTAACTACTGTTAGTTACATTTTAGTTTTACTATATCAAACTTTAGAGTTGTTTTAGAAATTCACTTTGGATTTTACCGAACTCATGTAGGTCTCTATCGAGAAACTTAACTACAGTTCTTAGTTTTTCTTAACTTAACTACATTTAGTTATATGTTTTAGTTACATTTTAGCTTTTCTGTATGAACTATTCAAATCTCTTCAATAACAAACTTTCCACTTTACCTATATCAGGTTTTAACTACAGTTCATAGTTTTCATTTCACTACTTCAATTACTTACATTTTAGTTTTAACGTATCAAATGTACGAGCTGCTTAGTGAATTAAACTTGATGTTACCCAACTGGTCTACGCTTTACTTTACTTCTTCCGCTTAACTGCAATTTATACTTAACATACTCTTGGTGCATTTTAGTTTTACTGAGTGAAATGTGCGAGTGTGCGCTTTCACGTTGCTATGGACGGCTTTGATAGCTTAAGGATGGTCGTTGTCTCCCCTGCTTAGAAATAAGATTTAGTAAAATTACGAGGAGAGATTTTTAAATTATCTACCTAGCTATGAAAGCGGGTTGCTAGGCGACCGAAAACAATATTGCGTATGCGTTAGATATTCAAAGTGACGTTGTCAAAATAGCAAGTTAATCTGTAAAGTAGTACAAATTTTCCATAGCAATTAGTGCAGTAACGTGAGCGAAATGAAACTCTAGTATCGAAGTGTCATTAAGTTTTTGACAAAGGAAGGGAATGGCCCAAAAATCATTTTCGAGAGGAAGACTACAGTGTATAGAAATGGTGGGCCATCATATTACCAAGTTAAATTTTGGTCAAAACAGTTTCGTTGGGGGAGTGATTCAATTGAAGACGGTGCAAGAAATGGCCGGCCAGTGGAAGCGAGAGCGGGGGAAATCGTTCGCAAGGTTGAGCAATTGGTGCTGCAAGACCGCCGAGCAAAGGTTTCCGTGGTTGCCAAAAAACTTAACATATCGGAAACAACTGCATTAAAAATTTTGCATGAGGACTTAGCGATGACAATAGTGGATTCCAAAGTTGCTCACACCAGAGCAAAACAATGCAGGGAACAAATTTGCCGAGACAATTTGGCGGCTTTGGAGCAAGACCGTGACTTTGTGAATAAAATTGTTACTGGTGACGAAACGTGGGTCTATCACTGGGACCGCCCCTAGCAAACAAGAATCGATGCAGTGGGTTCACAAAGACTCTCCATCGCGGAAGAAAGCAAAGACACAATTTTCGGGAAAAAGTTGATGGAAACTGTTTTCTGGGATTCTGAGGGTGTTTTGTTAGTGGAATATATGGAAAGAGGGCGTACAATAAACACAGTTAAGAACTTAAAAACAGCTCTCTTGCGAAAACGGCCGAACTCGAATCGTGAAAAGACATTGCTTTTTCATGACAACTGCCACGTTCACAAGGCGCGCATCGTGCATGGCATTTTGAATGAGTGCGGCTTTGTAGAGCTTGCCCACCCTCTGTATAGCCCAGATGTATCACCATGCGACTTCTTTTATTCAGACATTTAAAAAAACATTTACGGAGTAAACCATTTGAGTCGGATGAAGCTCTTCAACAAGAAGTACTGGATTACTTTGAGGACCAAACGAATGAATTTTTTTCTGAAGGTATAGGACAACTGGAGACACGTTGGACCAAATATGTTAATGTAGGAGGAAGTTTGCAGAAAAATAAATTTTGTTTTCATATATCTGTTTTCCTTCATAGCTAGGTAGATAACTTAAAAATCTCGCCTCGTATATACAGGTTTATTCAGAAAAAAAAAATACAAAATGATTGTAAAATAATAATGATCTTCGGGCGGCAATCCAGGTAAGCGATGGTATCTCCCCTGGAGGTAACGGCAAAAGCGTCCGGGGGATCTCAGTGGAGACGTCGGTATCCAAAGGTCTATGCCGGTAGGCGGATCGGTGCTGCTGTAATCAGATATTAAGCGGCAAACGGACCGCGAGTTAAGATTTAGACAGTTTAAAAAAATAATCAACTCGGTATTGCAAAACGGAAGGAAGAAAACGTTATTGAGTAATAGAAAATTAAGGATGATTGAGCAGCCGCTGATAAAAGACAATTTTATTATTAAACGGTTATGAATAAAAACTTCTCATAGCGTAACAAAATTACTCACGAATTAAAAATAAATGTTATTTATCAATAAAAAAAATAAACCAAAGTTCACCAAATGGTTAACAAAAAAGATACTCTAACTAAATAAATACGGTAGCAGAAAATTAAACAAAATCAAAAATCAACTCTTAAACAAACTATGTTCTTTTTTTATGCGGGTTTATAAACGTAATTTTAACAGAAATAAAAGTGTTAATATGATTATAATAATTAACAGGTGTGTTATTAATTGTACGGTAACAATTAGACTTACCTGTAACGGAGAGCTTTGGAAAAGTAAAAAACGGTGATTATTTATATGTAATATAATTTAAGAAAATTTCCGGTGACTATCAAACCAACTTGTATATTCTTACATTAATACTGTATCAATGTCAATTGCAATAAAATGATATCACGTTTATGAAATTGATAATAAAACTTGTCTTTGAACATGGAATATTTTTTTGTTAAATGGCAAATTATTATATTTAAAGTGTAAAAATCTAAAATTTATATAATAAAATAGCAATTAGTTAATAAATTATTACATTTTATATTTCAATCAATAAAGAGATATGTATATTATCGTATAAAATTTATTCAAATAAATTAATTTTAAAAATTAAAGATACCGGGCGTTCAAATACATCTGAATGGTGGTTGTACGGAAAATATGTAAGGACTGGGTTTTGTTGTTTTTTTTATTAGGTGACAGATGACGGTTGTAAAAGATATTTTTTGTAACGGAAATTTTGTTTCGTTACACACCCCTCGTTCTTCGAAAGAAAAAGCGTAGCTTTTTCCTAAGGTAGTTAGATGTCGGAGGTAATGAAGTAATCGGGTTCGGGATGCTGGCGGTATATAGTACGGGATAGTAAGGGATGCTTAAATTGCGGCTGGCACCGGCGTGGGTAGTGGCGGTATGTAGGATTCTTGGTTGGGATACAATCTCATTAATCGGATCGGTTTGTACGTTGGAACATCTCCAGAGAGAATGTTTATATGTTGATCCAAATAACAGGATTATTATCTTTGTAGTATTAGGTTTTGGGTTTGGGTACCAGGAGGTCTTTGAACATGGAATATTTTGTTGTTAAATGGCAAATTATTATATTTAAAGTTTAAAAATCTAAATTTATATAATATAATGACAATCAATTAATAAATTATTAAATTTTACATTTCAATCAATAAAGCGATATGTATATTATCGTATATTATTCAATCAATTAATTTTAAAAATTAAAGATACCGGGCGTTCAAATAAATCTGAATGGTAGTTGTACGGAAAATATGTAAGGACTGGGATTTGTTGTTTTTTTTTATTAGGTGACAGATGACGGTTGGAAAAGGTATTTTTGTAACGGAAATTTTGTTTCGTTATACGAGTTGCTTTGTTAATATACCTTTGATTTTACCGAACTTATCTTTTCTTTTGACATTTGAGTTGCTATAGTAGTAATCTTGCATCAGAAATTATTCCTTAATTTACAGAATTCGCCTCTTCGGCTATTTTCACTTAACTATAGTTTGTAGTTTTTTTTAGTTAGTTACAATTAGTTGCACTTTAGTTTTTTCAGTAATAAATAAACATACGATTTTACCCTTTACCTTACTCATTCAGGTCTCTCTTGCTTAATCATCTTTATTCTGATTAACTACAATCATTAGTCTTTATTTCACTTTTTTTTAGTTTTACTGTGTGAAATATTGCTACTTGGTTTGGCTTCTCTTATGAATCTTTTCTTTTGACTTAACTACATTCTACATGTAGTTAAGAATGCAGTTAAGTCTTTCTTACAACTACAGTTAGACAAATTTGTTGTACTACGGTATGAAATATTTAAGTTGCGACAGTATCTTTTGATTTTGTCCCACTCGTCTTCGTTTTTTTTTGCAATTTTTTTAACTAATGCTCGTAGTACACATTTTAGTTGCACTGCATTTAGTTTAATTTTAGTATAACTATACAAAAAACTTTCGATTCTACCCGTCTTCGCCTCTCTCGCCAACCTATACTTGCACTGAACTACAGTCTCTAGGTTTGATTTCACTTAACTGCACTTTGAATTTCCATATAAAATATTCGAGTTGCTACAGTAATAAAATTTTGATTTCACCGAACTAACCTTTACTTCTTTCGGAAATCTTTCCTTTTGACTTAACTGCGGTATTGATATTGCTGTATTAAATTTTTCAGTTACACAAATAACATATTCATTTAGCCAGGAGCCGACGTAGCTATTTCGCCGCTCTGGGCAAGATCAAAATCTGCCGCCCTTACTTTTGATAGAAAAAAAGGTGTACAGCGTTTTTCCTTTTACGAGTTTGTTTTAGAGTTTATTAGATGTAAAAACTTTCTGCGCATTTCGAGTAAAAAAAGAGCTTACAAAGAAATATTATATGTTGAGTAAAAGATTTATTGTGTAAAGAAACAAATAAATAAATGTTCAACAAAGTTTTCAAATACTTTATAGAAATAAAAATATATTCGCAAATAAAATAAATATATAGTAACACAATAGCAAACCACAAAAATAATAGCGTGCTCGACAAATGAAAATAATAAAAATATACAAAATATAAATATACAAAATAATGTTCTAGAAGTCTGAGAGCAAACAGGTTTTTTTTATTAAGAGCAAATGTTTGTGTAAAATAAAAAATAACAATCTGTTTTATTGCATACATCATGCTCAATAGCATATGGATCGAAAAAATGTATGGTGAAATGTTTTCTTGCTATTTGCCGCCCTTGTTTGTCTTTACCGCTCTGGGCCACGGCCCAGTTCGCGCCCCCCTGGATCGGCCCCTGCATTTAGCCGAACTTGATTTCATCTAGTTCGACAATCGTTGATTAGATTTACGTCATGCCGATTTTGACTTAACTACAGTGCGTAGTTTAGTGAATGCCCGAATTTAGTTAAGTGGCTACGGTCAAACAAGTGTGATGTATCGCTACAACCCATGCAATATACACATGAATCTAAATCACAGAAATCTGAATACATTACAAAAAATAAATAATGTTCACTAACACGGGACAAGTATAACTATATACTAACTTTTTATTGAAGGACTATTATTTTGTACTTATTTGGGCGACGGAATATTCGTACAATGTGCTTTTAACTTTAATAATACGAAAATCAATATATGCGACGCTGTAAATGTACATTAAATCGAGGTTGTTTATCATTTTCATATGCACGTATTAGCAGTATTAATCAAATAAATGACTCCTTACCGATTCCTGTATTAACCTGAAAATACATAATATAAGGGTAAGACCAAGATCTATAAAAAACAGAATATTTTTTCTCCGCTCTTCATAAAACATAAAATACAAAAATTTATAGTTTTGCACTTTAGTCTGTGATATACGGTTTTTTTTATAAAATTTAGTATCAACGCTAATGTAGAATGATAGTTTTGTAAGTGATCCAACTCGAAGGACCAAAAATGTTAATATCCTTTACAATCTTATTCTACTAAAAGTTTTTACGAACAATTTCTAACATAATTTTATTTTAGTTGTCTCTTGAAAGGCATGTGAATGGTCACTTTAACACGGATGGTACCCAAAATACAAATGCCAATAAAAAGTCGGTTGAAAGTGGTTCTGTAAAACTGTTTAAACGTAATGGAAAGAAAATACGATTTAGAAGACAACCATGGTCAGGTAGGATTCGTTACAGCTTATCTGTTAAAAAAAATAAAGGGGAGTGGAGTAACGATACTAATTTCTCCTTTGCTTTTTTTTTTGCAAATTGAATGTAGTAGTAAAATAATAACATTCTCTTTTCTAATTGTGCATAAATCTTTCAACTACAAGATATGTAAGTCAAAAAAGTGTTTCCTTTCAGTAAAGAATTCCTAATAAAAACGACAGCTCTTGGTTTACTTTTTGAATTTTGTTTGTCAACTACGAAACTAATTATTTGTATATTTTAGCGCGCATGTTTGACTTTTTTGATAATGGAATTATGGAAGGATTGCAACATCAATTGCTAACGATGACTGAGACTCGAACTTCAGGGCATAGAGATGCAGTACCAGGAGATACAATTCGACTTCATAGTGAAATTTTAGCTAGAAGAATTGAAAGTGATGGAAATCGGAAGATCTTGCTACGCTGGAATCCACAAAACATGTACGTACAATTATTTTTTAGTATATATTTTTGCATGTGCTTTAATCGCCACATTTCCTCTGAATTCAATTTACATTTTCTATGGAAAAAATCGGTAGATGTCACTTTGCTACTTAACATACATTCACAATTGGCGGGGTTTTAAGATGACCAGGAGAACAGCTTTTTTTTGTATAGAATTTGATACAAATAGGATGGTTTCTTGGTCAAGACTTACTGTTCGTCTATTATAGATAGTTGTGCTTTATTACAGTTAACTGCATTACCATATTAACAATACGCGTTTGCGGCCATAGCAAAGAAATGACAGTTAAAGAACGAATATCATTCTCTTATGTGGAGTGTCATTTGTTTATCAAAAAAATTATTTAAAAAATAGCAAAGCTGGAATAATTCAGTTTTTTCTTACACAATAGTTAACTGCGCAGACGCAAAATAGTTTTTATTACATTTTTTTTATTCAGTTCAATTATGAGGATATGTCAAAATGATCAGGAAAAATATAAGTAGCGCAAAAAAAAATAACATTAGTTTTTACAACTATGAAATTAGTTATGTAATTTTATTATTTTTAAGTTACAAAATTTCACTTTATGAGTGCATTCTTGTGCATAAAAATTGCTTACTTAACACGTAAATAAAATAATCATTAGCAAACGCCAAGCAACTTATTAAGCGCAGTTATGCGTTTCAAGAAAACCAATAAAATTGCAAGATTGGGACTTAACGCATTTGAAAATATATTATTAGCGCTTGCTTAAAATAGTGCGGACGATATTAAATTATTAGTATGAAACGTAAACGTTATTATTAATTATGCGCCAACGAGGCGCAAGTGATTATTATCTAATGCAACATAAATGTAACTCTAAAACGCTAAGTATTTTGCAACTACTAAGTATCTCGCAAGTCTAATTGTAATGGCGCCCATTTGCGCCTAAAAAGTACTAGTACTTGATTATGTAAAAAATGCAAGCGCCAATCGCATTTGATTTTTTATTGACGATGCACAATTGCGCTTCAATAGTACTGATTGATAAATAATAGACGATGACGTAAAGTATAAATGTAACTGTAAAATACTAAAGGGAACACGTTGCTTATTAATAGATGGAAACGCAGAAATAAATATTTTGCTGCTACGTGAAGTAAGCCCGATCTGAAGTAAGTTATATGGTCTTATAAATGAGTGCAAATCATTTAAACTACGTGAAGTCGGCCAATTTTGTACAAAATGTAAGTGTAATTGGAACGGCGCATGTTTGCGCTTAATAGCAACTAATTCCTTATTAACAAATGTAAAGCAGAATAATTTACTACCGTGTGAATAAAGCTCAATTTTGTAATAGCGCATATTAGCAGTTAATGTCGCATTAAGCATGTTGCTACTATTTTGCAAGTTAGATTTTGTAGAGCATACAAATCTAATTGTAATGTCTCATATTCGCGCTTAATAGATGCAAATATAGAACTAAATATTTTCTTACTACGTGAATGAAGTAAGCCTTGTCTTTTAGAGGATGTAAATGTACGGACGCATAGTAAGTTCACACTACACATTTTACTACCTGAAGTACGCCAAATCTTCTAAATGCGCGCAAAAATCACTAATTGCCTAGTAATCGATGCTTCTTATACTACCTAAAGTAAGTGAAATTGACAAATTAAATTTTATTGGCGTAAATTTTCGCTTCAGGGGTGGGTACTGCTTGTTTATTAATAAATGTAAATATAAAAAACCAAATACTGGGCTACTCAGTGAGGCAAGTATATGCGCACATGTTTCCGCTTAAAATGCCTGTAAATAATTGAATACTAAGTGATTAAAAATTATTATTAATTTTATTAAATACATAAATAAAAAGTTTACATCGAGTAGGATTTGAACCTACGGCATGTACTTTGCTAGAGTACCGCTCTAACCAATTGAGCTATCCAGATACTACCCCCATCGATGTAAATTTTGTCTGTGCATGTAGAACTGATGTAAATTCTAAATATAATGAGATTACAGTCAAATTACATTATACAGGGTCCGCCAGTGAATCGGGAAATTTTAAAGTACCCAATTTTTTCAGAAAATGTTTATTATCAAAACAGGTTTGAGTAGAGGAAAGTATGCCATTTTATGTCTTAAAAACAATTCCGCTGAAGTGAAACCCATTTTTGTGTAAACATTCTTCTAATCTCTACTGAAAGTTTTCCATAACTCGGTTGAATTCGCTCAAATTTCTTGTGCAATGTTTATTACTAATTCCGCTAAGGTTTGTAGTCTATTACTGCTCTTCAGAAATCCCCAAAGGAAAAAATCACATGCTGAAAGATCAGGGGCTCTTGCGGGGCACGAAATGTCACCATGTTTGGAAATGAGTCGGCCCGGGAAAAGTTCCCTTAAAGCAATCATAGACCGCGGGCAGTATGACTTGTAGCCCCGTCCTACTGAAAATGATTGATGTCCGGAAACCTAGGTAACTCCTGCATCACAAATGTTCTGATGATGTGTGTGTAACGGTTTGCCGTAACAGTTTTGTTGTTTCCTCTATCGCCTTGGAAAAAATATGGCCCATTAATACCAGATGAAATTGCACACCACACTGTGTAATGGCTTTTGGTGTATCTCTCCTGGGTTTTCGTCATTCCAATAGCAACTATTCTGCTTGTTTACATATCCGTTTAAATCGAAATGTGCTTCATTTGACATAAACATGTGGTGAATAAAGTTTTCATCATCATGTACACGTCGCAATATTTCTTCGCTGAAAATCCTGCGAGCAAGCATATTACCATCTTTGAACTCTTGGACGACTTGAATTTTGTAAGGGTGGAATGAAACTCTTTATGTAAAATATGTCGTAGCGATGTGTCGCTAATGTTAAGTGCAGAAGCATGTTTCACTGCAGAACGCAGTAACAATGTTTTCCCCCGTTCTTACAGACCGTATTGCCGCTTTATGCTTTAAGTTTAATGCGGAGGCAGTTTCTTCAAACTTTCTTACCCACTGTATAATTGCATGAGCGGACGGCGCACTTCCATGTCGTGGAACATTCAAATTATTACGAAACAATCGTTGTACCGAAGTCATACACTCACCATTTTTATAAAACAATATTACGTAAAACGCACGCTGAACGTCTGACCACTCCTCCAAGTTTCTGTTTAAATGTCAGTAACTGTCAAACAATAATCAAGTCATGGAAACATTGACTTTTGGCAAAAACAATTTTGGCCGTAAAATCTCTTGATCTTTCGGCATGCGATTTTTTTGCGGATTTCGGTAGAGCCGGAATTAGCATCGAACATCAAGCAAGAAATTGAGCGAATTCAACCTGTCCTGCTCCGTTGAATAACCGAAAATTTTCAGTCTAAGTTAGAAGAGTGTTTACAAAGACATGGTTCCCATTTGAGCGGAATTATTTATAAGACATAAAATGGCGCACTTTCCTCTACTCAAACCTGCAAAAAAAACTTCTGAAAATAAACATTTTCTGAAAAAATTTCCCGTTTCACTGGCGGACCCTGTATTTAGAATTTACATTAGTTCTACATACATAAAGACAAAATTTACATCGATTGGGGCTTGTATTGCCGTAGCTCAGTTGGTTAGAGCGATACTCTAGCAAAGACATGTCGTAGGTTCAAATCCTACTCGAGCTAAACTCTTTATTTATGAATTTAATACAATTAATAATAATTAATTATTATTTATTTGTTCATAACAAAACTTATCATAATTTAATACTAAGTGAAGTCGACCAGATCTTGTCCACGAGATGTAAGTGTAACATTATGGACATATTTTTGCGATTTCGTATTAACAAATGTAAAACATAATAATTGACTTCCGTGCGAAGTAAGCCCAATTGTGTAAAGGATGAAAGTGTAATTGTAAGAGCGCATATTAGCAGTTAAATGTACTACTGTGTGGTTAGATTTTCGACAGCATACAAATCGAATTGTAAGGGCGCATATATACGCTTAAAGGCAGTCATTGCTTAATACTAGATGCGAATGTAAATGAAGCAAGTCAGAATTTGTAAAGCATGCAAGTGTAATTGTAAAGGCGTATATTTGTGCTTAAAGGCGCTTAAAACGGTTTTGTGTTTATTAATAAATCCGCTCATATTTTGCGTGAAATAAGTCTGATTTTCGAGAGTATGCAGGTCCTGTAAGGCCACATATTTCCGCTTTAAACGCTTTGCTTGTTTATTAATAAATACAAATTTAAATCACTAAATATTTTGTTATTAAACAAAGTCCAGTCAAATCTAATTGTCAAAGCGCTTATTTGCACTTAAAAATGCACTTTTATTAATATATGCAAATGCAATAGTAAATAATTTACTACTGAAAATGAGAAATTAAATAATTTACTATTACCTAAGTTTTTCGGGTGGATGCAAATCTAAGGACAATGGAGCACGTTTTCGACTCAAACGTAATGCCGATTTAGTAACACAAAATACACTCACGTAAGATATAAAATTAAAAAACACGAACGCGTTTCAATAGTTAAGCTATCATCATCAGCGGTCGACCGCTGATGATAATAGCTTAAACCAGTTTACGTGAACTAAATCAGATCTACAAGTCTAATTGTAAGAGCGCCTACTTGCGTTTAAAGGGCACTGTTTGCTTATTAACAAATGTACACGTAAACATGAAATGCATTGTTACTAATGCATATATTTCTGCATGATGCATTTTTAAATAGCTTAGCCCAAAAGGTATTGCTGCTTATTAATGCATATAAATATGACACACTAAACATTATGCTGCTATATAAAATCAGATTTTCTACGGGATCATAGTCTAATTGTAAATGCGCTTAAAAAGCATTTCTTGCTTATTAATAAGCAAGAGAAATGTTGCTCCATTGGAGTAAGTCAGATTTTCTACACGACGCACGCAAAATTGTGACGGTGTATGTTTGAGCCTAAATGCAAATAAAAACACTGAACATTTTCTTATCACGTGATATAAGTCAGATTTTATAAATAGAACGCTATTTTTTGGGTGCATACTTGCGTCTGCTGGTTGTAAGTTGGACTTTCTATCAAAGTCTTATAAGTGCGCATATTTACTCCTAAAACGAAGGATTGCAAGGACTTATATTTGCGCTTAAATGGCACTTATCGTTTGTTAATAGATGCAAATTTAACACTAAATATATTGCTACTACATCTGGAGTAAGCCACATTTTCTATAGGGTTCGCGCTTAATTGTAAAGATGCATATTTGGGCATAAAAGGTATTTTTTTAATAAACGCAAATTAAAAAATTAAACATGTTGCTGCTACGTGAAATAAGTAACTGTGATTGTAAAGGCGCATATTTGCGCTTAAAATGTACTGTTTTATTCTTGAAAATGGATCCAAAACAAAATTTAAATAGTGCCAGAAACTGTGATGCAATCATAAAATCGTCAATGTTTTGCATTTTTTGATTTTGCCTATTAAGCGCAATTATGCGCCGTGAGTTTGATGAACTTTGGAGAAACAAAAAACAATAAAATTCTGTTTTATGTCATGATGTTTTTCAAGTTGAGTGTAATTTAATTCAAGTTGGCTGAATATGAATACAGTTAAACGTGTATTTCATAATTTATAAATAAAAGTCATTACAATATACAAGACCTTTTGTGATTTTTGAGTCAGTTGATCTATTTTGTTGTTTTATATTGTTTCTTAGCCGTGCCTACCGAAAATGTTTGGTGCGCTCAAAAAGCAGCGCTTCTTGCTCATTATGGAAACGTTTAAAATACTAAGTAAGTCAACGATTCAGTCAATGACGATTAACCAAGAATAGACTTAGCAATCCTTTTATTTTATAAGGAATTGTTTTGCTCCAACATTACATAGCTTTTTGACAGCGACATAGGCGTACATTTCTGGAGGGACTATGGTTAATAAACAACAAATAATAATGTTGCACTTATCTAAACCTTCGAAAAAACACTGCAATAGTAATTAGTAAAATAAGATGTTTTCAACTATGGTGACAGCCTTTTTCTGGCAGTTTGCGATTATGTTGGGGCATATACAATTGTAAACAAATAAGTCTATTCTTGGTTAATTATTGATTCAAGTATGTTGTAAATGTTATTTCTTTTAATCATTAATTATGTAAAAAAGTTAAAAGTTCATGCAGGTGTACTGGTTCATATGTTGTTACAATCTAAGCGCATACTTGCGCTTAGAACGCGCTTTCTTATTATTAAACGCAAATATGTATCACTAAACTCCCTTTTTTCAGCAAAACTGCATTGATGCATAATGGCGTTCTAGAGGTGACTAGTAAGCCATAAAGAAATAACATGTCTCTTAATTAATTGTTTACTTGATATAACGCATCTTATTCGCGCAAAATGATGAAAAGATGAAAGTTAAACGATAATGTTTAGTAACATTTCAACTGTATCTTCAAATCTCTTCTCTTAAAAGTATACTGAGTGTTTCATTTCCTTTGTAACTTTTTGCATTTTGTGTTATAAATTTATATTGGAGTTAATACTTTTAATACATTTATTTGTTTGTTGCGGTTATGACATTAAGTGATGCTGTAGCCATACATGGTCAAATAACACTCTGTACAAATTTACTGCGTGTTTGTCTTCTATTGCTCATTTTAATACAAAGTGCTTACTTTTGACTTATTTTTTAAAGTAATCATGTATATTTTCTTTGTTGTGCTTTTACGAATACAGCTGATGTATTTTAAAGTTGAATAAAATTATGATTTATTTTATGTACGTTGCCTTATTTGTATGAAGTAGTTGAAGAATTTGAACAAACTAGGAGTCTTGTAGAATTAGTGCCTTTTGCTTTTGTTTTGGTTCTTACCCTTCGAATCCTTATATCCTGGTCCTGGTGAAAAAACCTAGCTTGGCTTGTCACCTTTTACAGAAATAAAGTATTGAAGATGAGTTTGTTTTTAGCATACCGGATGAATGGGTCCACGAAAAGGATTATAGTAATTCAAAACTAGTATCTATACGAGAATTGCAGCCGAACGCATTAAATGAATTAAATCCAATATTATTTCCACATCATTCGAAGCAATTACTCAGACATAAACAGCGCCGTAAACCTTCAAAGTGTACGTGATATAAACCATTAAATAAATAGACAATGCTGTGGGAACTAATTCCTATTTTTGTAAACTAACTTTTTTTTTTAAATGTGATTAATTTATTTATTTTAATAAGTTTTCAATTTTTTGGTTAACGCAAATCATTGTAAGGGATCACTTTAATGTATATTAACGCATCGTCGTGAGTCTTTCACATTGTACAGTAGGCTGTATGTATTGTAAGTATAGTAAGTTAGGTAAAGCACGGGAGACTACTCGATTGTTGGAAGTGCACATGCGAGACTGTTCAACCGTTTACAACCAGCCCTTAGACACTGCCATGTCAACTGGTTTATAGTTGTTAGTAATCGACTAGACTAGCGCAATTATCATAGTCACGTACATTTTTAAGTTGTTTCATAGTGTACTTTGTGTGTCGCATTTATTTATGCAACTGTTGCTTATTGTATTTAAATGACATTTATTATAATTGCCAAATTGGAGTATAGCTAATTTGTACAATTCAAATTTACTCATTATATTCATAAGGCATTCCCCTGATTTAAGGCAGTGCCCCGATTTGGCAAATCTTAATGACTCGAGCTGTATAAAACTCCCGAGATACCTTTAGTTAATTTGTTAAATTAAGGCCAGCTCGAGTTACGTTTTTCTATAATTTAAAATAATTATATAAAGATGTGTGATTTTTTAAAGTAGTATTTGTAATTTGTATGTGTTTGTTTACGTTTTTTTTTTATTTAATCAATTTATTTGTAAGTACATAATTTAAACAATCACTGCCAATTGACTGCCAGAGAAAACGCAAAAATAGTAAATTAGAAAACTGCCATGACGTTTTCATTTTGTTTTTTAAATAAAATTTGTGTTAGCGGTGCCATTTTTTTTTAAATAAATTTTTTCATTCTTGTTGATAACAGAAATGACTTTGTGTAATAAAATTGTATCTCTTAGGTAAGAATTATTAAATATTTATTTCTTATTAATTAATTTGTATAGAATAACCTTTCTGTTATCAAACACTTAGATTTATTAACATTTGTGGGGTTCATTGATTACAATAATCTGTCGTATAAAAAAATTGACTTTTACATCAGTTCAGTTGATATTATTCCAGAAATTTATCATTCCACAATATTTAAATTATTAGAATAAAACCAATGAACAATTAAATTCCAGAAATTTGATGCACGAAAAAAGGCGATTCACTCATACATTTATGTTACAGATAACTTACGTACAAGTTATAATCATAAACACTTATCTAAGGAGTTTTCAAATTGTTCCAATATTTATACATTTCGATAGCTGCAGTTACTATCGAAACGTATAAAGTTAAATACTCTTAGATTTTCTTATTAAATACAAGTTTACTGATTCTTCTGTAACAGTATTGGTAAAAATAATGTTACATAACCGCCTGTTTTGGTTGATTCAATTATATTAAGTAAACCTTAATTTTATTGTCGTAAACCAGAAGGGACTATAGGTATTTCTTTTTTCTTTAATAATTTGTTGGCTTGGCAGTCGTGGTATTGCCAAAAGTAAGGTTTTTTTTTATGCTTGGTTTTTTTATACGACAGATATAAAAAAAGTAATTTAGTGAACCATCAATGTGGTGTGTTCATTTTGCAGTCTTATTAAATAATTTAAATAAGTCCTCTCCATTTAGTGACACACTTGATCTCTTACTTCAATAAAGAAAAATTATGTTATAAAAATGTTTTTAACAAAATTCATTCCAAGAGATCATTTATTTTTATAACACGAATTTTTAATTAAAATTTCATAATCATTACATCACCCGTACTTAAAGCATTTGTAAAAAAGTTTCGAATAAGACTTCATTGCTCATTGTTTTTTTTTTAAGTATAGACTGAAGTAATTCGTTTTCATTATTATTTATTCCCATGAATTGACTGATGTAGTTAATAATTGATTTCCTCAACTTTTGGCTTCTTTAGATGGTTGCTATTTGTATGTAGGTACAATATCATTTAGCATAATCATAATTTCATCAATGTACACAAATACAAATATTAATCATTTTACGTATGTACAAAAGGCTTGTACCAGAAATATTTTTACAATAGCAGTTCGATGGCAGAAAAATGTTATCTACCAATAAAATTGTAATTTAGGTCACAAGTTAGGCTAGTAATGTTTGTATCTACCAATATGTTAAAATGCGAAAAGAATAATTTTATAAACTATTCTTTTACATTGCATTTAGAACTGTCTCAAAAATTAAAGACTGTTTAAAATGATATCAAATATCATATAGGTAAATTTTATTTTGTTTTTGGTTTTGTATGTCATTACTTTTAACGTAAATATAATATTGGAGATTGTTCACGGTTTGCACATTGTTAAAAATAGGTAGAGCAAAGGATTTGGTAAGAAGATGTCACTTTTTCGAATTTTAAATGCTTATATGGATGTATAATGTAGGCAAGTAATTTGATAGAATGACTACCGAAAATCGTTAATTGTTACATTTTAAATTTTTTAATAAACGTTTGTTCATACATCATCTTTTTTCATTAACGAATTTTATGTAATCCCGTTATTCAATTACCATTTTCGGTAATCATTTTATGGAGATGTTTGAATTTTATTATAAGTGTTAGTGGCTGATTTAGAGTATTTTAATATAAAAAGGAAGAAATGTGTAAAAAGCTTACTGAATGTTAATGAAAGTGTGACAAATAATTATTGATTATTATAAAACCTTTATCCTAATTGGTGTCTTATATTAAATTTTTGTAGTAAAGTGCAGATATTTAGATCTTGCATTTTACACGTTGGTTACTGTAAAATTGAGTAGGATAAAATGTAACCAACGAAAATTTGAAAATGGATTGGTAGACATAGCACAAAAATGTATCGATCGCTACTTGTAGATATTAGAGCTGGGATTGATTAATCAATCAACTTGTCAAGATTTCTAAATTTGAGTGTAGTTAAACCAAATTTTTTTAAATTAAAATACAAACTTATTTCTTAAATTGATTGATCATGTAGTGAATTCCAGCTCTAGTAAAAATAAGAATTGTTTGAAAACAATTTCCAATTAGTGTTCACTTTATGTAAATATATTTGCTTAAGAATTTTACGTCCCATTATTTAACACTTTTTTATTAGTAATTATTAGGACGTTACATCAGCAGCAGCAAAAAAAGAAATTTTATTTAACGTCTGGTTAAATCGGAAACAAATTCTACCTCATTCAAATTTTAAATAGTTTTTTGAAATCTTGTTTTTTGCAAAGTATTTTAAGTTTTAATTTACACATTTTGTAAAACTCTAATTTTTGTAGCTCTCCCGCCTGTTGAATCAAAGACTGTATGTGGTAGTATTTGTCAAAAAATTCAATGGCAGATTATTACTGCATTTATTAAATGTGATTCGACAGAATTTTCTACTTATATAATGTATCTATTCTATTGAAAATAAAAATGTAAATAATACATACGTTTATTACAGTTTTACCCATGTAAAGTATTACATTTGCCTAATTTAGGTATGAACATACATATATTTGTAATATACTGGGACGATTTTGATGTATTTCGTATCCATGTATTTCATAAATGATATTTACGTGGATGATCTGGATAATTTCCAAAAGTATTTGGTTGTGAAAATATGTGGGTAAAATAGTCAATAGGGACAATGTACACTTTACCAATTATAGAGTAATAATTATGGTTCTCCGAATATTACTTTAATAATGTGTGGTTAGGCAACCAACATTACATGTAAATAATTTTCGAGTGTACAGGGTGGTTCATTTTAATGTTTTTTTATGGAAAGTACCTTTTCTATTACAAATAGACAAAAAGTAATAGGAGTCTTAGTGCATTCACATTTTTAATAGCTCTTTAATTTAAAAAGATATGACATAAAGTTGTATTTTTTTATATGGAAACCATAGTTGGAAATGACATTTTTAAAAAAATGCGAACACAAAATGTCAATATAAAAAACGCACTAAAACTACAACTATTTTTCAAACTGTGCGCCCTCTTTTTGGATGCAGACTTCGCATCGTCTTCTAATTGAATTTATAGAGTTATATATAGATAATGGTGTTAATTGTGTAAAAGCCACACGAACACTTTTAACTCATTCTCAGTTTATTAGTTCTTTTGTATACAACGTGAACCAAAAAAACGTACCCCTGCTTCAAGTGTATATTCTACACATAAATTAAAGACGAAAAGTCAGATGAAATTTTTCTCTAAAATGTATGGCTACAAAGTGACACGCCCTCAAAGTTGAATTTTGAAAATTGTTTTTCGCAAACAACTCGAAAACCTTTAAGAATTTCAAAATACTATCGGCAATGAAAATTATTTCTTTGTTAACAAAGATTTTTCTGGTTTGATTGGATTGTCTATGAATGGACTCGAAGTATTAGTTTTCACATTGTTCCCGTATACTTTCTATTCCAACTTTTTTGTGTGTCATTTTTCAGGTATTTAGGTGACTTTTTTGGGTCTGTTATTCAATTTTCTGCATATTTGGTCCTCTTGATTGAAATTGATAAAGTGAACGGTTTACGAGTTATTTGCAATTTCATCAATCACAGTCAATTAAATACTACTGCACCAAAATTTAGTAAGTGGGCAGTGGACTAAAAGTCATAGTTGTCATATTGCGATTTTTGATCAGTTTTCGTACATTTTCTTTATCCATAATGAATAATAATCGGTATTCCAACTACGAAATGGCAAATATGCACATAATGTATGGCAGAGCTTTTGGGAATTGTGCTGAAGCTGTTCGCTTATATTCCCAGGCATTTCCAAATCGGCGGATACCGAATAAAAAGACGTTTGCCAACAGTGACCGGTGTCTTCGTGAAAGTGATGCATATTATCAATTTATAAATATTCAATTCATATAGGGTTCTCACAGGTTGTTTGAAGCCACCAAAAATTAACAGTCTTAGGAGACGAACTTTAAGAATACCTGTTTCAGAACGAAGAGTGTTGGATGCAATTGACGCTGATCCCACAACAAGCTCTCGTCCTTTGGCAAGAGAAAATAATTCAAATCAGTCCACAATATGTAGAATGATTAAAACAGAACTCTTACGACCTTTACGTTATCGAAAGATACAAGGTTTGACCATTAATGACCTTCAAGCAAGAGTGAATTTTTCATGTTGGTTTCTAGAAAAATCAATAATGACCAAAATTATCCATCGATTATCTTATTCACTGATGATGCAGGTTTCGCCAGAAACGGAATTTTTAACTTCCATAACAATCATTACTACGATTATCAAAATCCACGCGTTTTCATTGAAACCAATCAACAGCAATTCAGTGTGAATGTATGGGCTGGTATTATTCGTAATAATTTAATTGATCCGTTCTTTTTGCCACAAAGTTTAAATGGTAAGTCATACACCAATTTTTTGGATAATGATTTACCAGAGTTACTAGAAGATGTCCATCTGCTAGGGGTCGGATGTGTTTCATGCATGATGGTGCGCCTCCTCATTTTGCACTCACTGCTAGGCGGTCATTGAATCGAACTTTTAATGCAAACTGGATTGGATGTGGAGGACCGGTTTCTTAGCCTGCACGTTCACTGGATCTAAACGCTATGGATTTTTTTTTCTGGGGTCGTTTAAAAGACATGGTGTATTCAGTGCCAATTACAAACGTCCAACATCTCCAACAACGAATTTTTGATTGCTTTAATTTAATAAAAGATGATCCGCAATTATTTTTCAACGTACGTCAGTCAATCATGAAAAGAATTCGTAAATGCATAGCAGTCAACGGTGAACAATTCGAACATGTAATCAACTAATTTGTTTGCTAATTAATACTTTGTTTAACTTAATAAACTTTTCGACAACTGTGACTTTTAGTCCACGGCCCACTTACAAGATTTGGTGTTGTAGTATTTAATGAACAGTGATTGATGAATTTGCAAATAACTCGTAAACCGTTCACTTTATCAACTTCAACCAAGAGGCCCAAATTTGCAGAAAATTGAATAACGGGCCCAAAAAGTCTCCAAAACACCTGAAAAATCACACACCAAAAAATTGGAATAGAAAGTATATGGGAACAATGTGAAAACTAATACTTCCAGTCCATTCATAGACAATCCAATCAAACCAGAAAAATCCAAGTCAACAAAGAAATAATTTTCATTGGGTATAGTACTTTGAAATTCCTAAAGGTTTTTCGAGCTATTTGCGAAAAAACGATTTTCAAAATTAAACTTTGAGGGCCTGTCACTTTGTAGCCATACATTTTAGAGAAAAATTTTAACTGACTTTTCGTCTGCGATTTATGTGTAGAATATAGCAGGGGTACGTTTTTTTGGTTCACGTTGTATAATGTTTTTCAAAAAACCCCATAAAAAGAAATGTAGATACGAGAGATCGGATGAACGAGCAGACCACAAAGTTGGTGCTGTCGTTCCCATCCAGCTATTATGAAAACGTAAATTTAAGTAGTCACTAACTACACGGGAATTATGTGCGGGAGCTCCGTCTTGCTGAAATATTGTGCTAAAGGCAGACTCTCTAAAAACCCCTCCAAACGAATTCGTAGAATATCGAGATATTTCATTGAGTTTAATGTTCCTTTACACATGTGATAATAAAAACGTCCGTTTTAATGCAGCATCACACATTTATTCCAAATTTTCCTTGTCTGCGGACAACACTGAGATAAGCGTTAGTATCTGCCCAGTATGGTAAATTGTGATTATTAAAAATACCATCACTATTGATATGCGCCTTGTCTGACCATGCAATAGAGTTTGAAAAATTAGGTATATTTTGGCACTGACTTATATACCAGTTATAAAACTTAGTACGCCGCCTTCTGTCATCTATAGTCAAAAAATGCGAGGGCTTTGCTTGGAGACACGCTTGGATTAACCATTTGTCTAGATGAAGTTGTTGGCTCTGCTTTGACTTGTCCTAAAACGACCATTGAATTTTCTTCAGAATTTCGTTTAAAGTAAGTTTTTGGCCTGGGATTTTTAAAAGAACCGAATTCATAAAATTTTTCTGTAACCTAAAATTAATTAAGATATTGTTTTGAGCTGGGAAAAATTTTAATTTCTATTAACTATACCGTTCAAAAAATTTTTTTAAATATAATTCCGATCCCACCTTTGGATAATATAAAACATTTTAACATATAAAATTTTCTGAATTTGTATAATTAGGCATGTTAATAACTAAATTCCAAGATCACTTTGTTGCAAACTTCTAATTTTTAATTTATGATTTGACATATAGGTATCATTTGTTTTTACTTAAATAATTCTTAGCCTCCTATGCCTACTGTGTATTCTTAATATGAAATGTAAATAAGAAAAACTTAAAAAATCAATTAATTATTAAAATAGCATAGAAATGTTATATATTTATGAAAAGCACAAAAAAAATGTCATTTAAAAATGTGATAGCCAACTATGGTTTCCATATAATTAAAAATGTGAATGCACTAACGGATTCTACTTAAAAAAGTGCCTTAAGAATGTTTTTTACAGTTTGTCGATACATTGAGAAATAAAAAAGTTATTCAAGTTTTTTAAAATCGTCATTTTTTGAATTTTGGCTAATTGCGCAATAACGGTCTGAGATATCTAGATTATGACTATTGGATCTTAATTAACACCAAAATCGTGCACAAAGACCCCATATTACTTTTTCTCTATCTGTAATAGAAAGAGTACTTCCCATAAGAAAACATTGAAAACGAACCAACCACCTGTACAGAGCGAGGCACCACATTCGCATCAGCTAATTATAGGAAAACGCAAGGGGGTGTAAAGCCATTTTTACAGGGATATGTAGAGTGTCAATGTGTATAATTTAAAATTATTTTGAAATGTACAGGGTGTTCAAGAAGTAAGAACCATACCAAAGTTTGGTTTTTCTTTATGGAACACCCTATATATCTTGTCAGTTTTGGATTCAAGGATAGAAAAAAGGTCAATTATTATAAAGATGTATTATGCTTAAATGATTCAGTTTTTAAGTTAATTTAAAGATAATGAAGTATGCAGGTTATTACACAAAAATTGTAAACATCCTATAAATTACTGTTTGAAATTATATCTTGGTGCTGAGTTTTATGAAAAGGGAACAAACTTTACTATAATATGTACATGTTCGATTAAATGTATACAGTAAAAATTACTGGAGTATCCTTAGTTTATTTTTAAGAAAGAATTTGTTATTGTAAATGAAATAACCTGTATCGACGCAGATTTAGATGCTCCTTCAAATTGTATTACGGTTTCCCATACCCATTTGGCTGAGATTAAAAAAAAGCGATTTTTTAAACTCTTATTTTTGAAAGGGTTTTAATGTAACTAGTTGTCAAAAGGTGTTAGAAACCAGTTGGCTGTGCATTGACTGTAACATTTTGTTTTACTAATAATACTAACTGTAGGTCAGAAGTTAGAGACGGGTCATTTATGAGTCTTATAGGTCCTTTTTGGATGCGGTTTACCATATCAAGGCCGTATTGGGGAACACTGACCCAGAGGTGATAATTGTATTCCAGATGAGATGAAGTACGGTTTAGATATGTATAGAAAGCCCAGTTTACGGGCAGCTGTTTTTGTGGCTGACAGAAGGTCAACTCATGAAAGGTTTGATGATACGGACATACCTTTAACATAGAAACAGAGTTTGAAAACTTGAGATCTAAGCCATTCACATTTACAACAGGAAATGATCGATCTGTCTTGCTGGACACAAGGCAATACTGGGTTTTGTCCGCGTTGAACGTGAGTAGATTATTCCTTCCCCACTTAAAGATACGTTCTAAATTAGTGTTGATTACGGCTGCCATTTTCACTTTAACGGCTACAAAGCAATAGATCGGGTTAGTTGTTGAGGAAATGAGGGCATTTATGTATAGCAGGAAAAGTGTGGGGGCTATCACTGATCCTTGGGGTACGCACGCGTTAATAGTAGTTTCTTTCGAAAAGAATCCATCGACGACAACACGTATACGTCTTTTGTCAAGAAAGATGGAGTCCAATTGATGAGCGTATTGGATACACCGAACAAGTAAGCACTAGTGCCAAACATGATCAAAAGCCTTTGAAATATCTAAAGCTACTACGACTGTTTCTAATGTGTTATTCCAAAGTTGGAGATCACCCGTTGAACGACTGAACCCATACTGGTGGTCGTTTAGGAGCTTATTGGACTCGACGAACGAAAGTAGTTGGTGGTTGATGGCATTTTCCATGATTTTCGATAGAATGGAAGTGATAGCTATTGGTCGATAGTTTGAGGGATCGGTTTTATCACCCTTTTTAGGAATAGGTTGGACGTTTGCCAACTTCCACGATGAGGTAAACTCTCCAGATGACATGGAGATCGAAACAAATTTGGACAATACAGGTACTAGCTCGCGGTATCATTTTTAAGGACGATAGTTGAAATACCGCCAGGACCAGTCGCCTTGTTTGAGTCAAGTTTATTGATAATTGATTCTAGAAGCTTGTGTCGAAAGTGGATTGGTTACTTAGCATATGGGGTAGACGACGGCACAATTTTACCTGAATCATTGAGACATGGATTTGATGCAAAGTAATCGACAAAGAGGTTGGCTTTGTCAGCAGGATCAGCGACTACAGCTCCGTCGCGAGACATCATGTGGGGAAAGGAAGATGTATTACAGTTTTTACTAATGGCTTTAGCTAATAACCAAAATTTACGACTACCCAAAAGACGTGAGACTAATTCTTTGTGTTTATGTTCTTCAAACATCTTTTTGGTCTTTGTTCTTTACCCTTGCGGCAATATGGTCGGCGTGATTTCCGACAGATTTATTTGATTTCCATGTTGTATAGAGTTTATGCTTGTGCGATATTGTATTAGTGCAAGGCCTATTAAACCATAGTTAGGAACGAGCATGAGCTACGCGATTATGTTTTTTGGGAATGTATAACTCCATGCTCATCAAGAGAACTTCAGTTATTGAAAGAGCAACGTTTGTAGAGGAGGACCGTCTAAAGCAATGCTCACGCCAGGGAACGTTGCAATGAATCTAGCAGTTCGCTCCAGTTAGCTGATTTAAAACACCACATAGCTCTATCTGTTTATTGAGTACCAGTGGGATTGGGTGCAAAGGACGTTATTTCGATTAGGCAGTGGTCTGATTGACCAAGTAGGGAAAGGGCTCTTGTTTTATAGACAAGTGGGTTAGTTGTAAGGAGTAAGTCCAGGAGATGTAGATTATAGTTGGGGTTGTCAGGTATTCTGGTAGGTTTGGAAATCATTTGTTTGAGATCACAGAATACAGTAAATGCTTCGGCACTATGACCTGCGGGATTAGTGGTGGATAAAATTGAAGCCAATTGGAGCGATGGACATTAAAATCTCCCAGCATTGATATATCGCAAGATGGATACTGTGATACAAGGTATCTATTTATTATCGGAAATTTAAAACTTGACAAGTGCCATAGCCATATTGTTGAATAGGGGTTTCAACGAGCAATAGTAGTTTATTCTCATTTAAGTTTACAATAATATTTTAATAGTCTTAATTAGTTAATTATATATTAATTAATTTATCAAGAACTGAGGAAGTATTCGCTTGCAGTATGAAGGGACATTCTATTGGTAATTGGATTTTGTGAGGAAAATTGTTTGTTGGTCTCAAGGGTATATGCTGAACGATATCCCAATAGGGATCAGCCTGATAATCGTTCCCTTGAAAAACTCCTTGCGCAATTTTTGTCAAAAATATTGGTTATGGTGCTCCTCGGTACGCCACTGGACATAATAAATTTAATCTACTTAGGGCAAAATTATTTCTTTTCTACCATAAATGATACTGCAAAATTTCAATAAAATTTTTACGAAACAACGACTTTTTTAAAAGGTTTGACAATCTGTATCTTAAAAACAAAATATTGTCGAACCTATGCTTATATAAACTTTTATTCTTAAAATTACTCAAAAAATTACTCCTTTAAGTTTGGCCACGTGCTTAAATAACACGCTATATATATATATATATATATATATATATATATATATATATATATATATATATATATATATATTCGCTTGTTTGCCTGGTCGGAATGCAGTTTGTTCGTCCTCCAGCTTGTTTTCCACATATCTCCTTAGCCTGTTCTCCAGTACTCTTGTATATACCTTATGTGTTATTTGGGCTAGACATATATCTCTATAATTATCGCATCTTGTAGTTTATCCCTTCTTGTGTATTGGTACGATCAGGTTCTTTAGGAATTTTTTCCTGTAACCAAGCTTCCTTGAAAATCTCCCATAACCACTCCTTCCCTTCATCTCCCAGCATTAAGCATTAAGCATTTTCGAGGGCTACCTCGTCTTCTCCGCTTGTTTCCCGATTTTTAACCGCTGTAATGCTTCTTGTACTTCTTCTTTGCTTCTCTTGGATGTCTTTTCTGTTGTCATTTTCTCTTCTGCCTTCATCCATCCTCTTCCTCTTAATCTCTTTATCGTGGTCCAGAACTACTTTTTGTCTATGTTACAGTTATCGTTTAATTCATCCCCAAACTCTCGCCGCTGTTCTTTTTCACCTCTTTAACCGTTTTCTTTACTTTGTTTCTTTTTTTTTTGTATAGGTTGTTCTGTCTTCTCTTGCTTTTGTTCGGACATACTTTTCCATGCTCTTTTCTTTTCATTAACTAGCCTTTTTATCTCTTCCGTCTACCACTTGGTTCTCCTTGAATTATTGTTGTAATTTCGTCTTGAATTATCATAAATAATTTAATGTCGTCAGCATACATTAACCAGTCAACATTAAGGTTACTAATCAAATCATTGATAAAGATATTAAAGAACAATGGTTCCCGGCTAGAACCTTGAGGCACACCAGAAGTAGCAATATAAGGAGCTAATTTATACCCATTGAAATACACTAAAGTGTTTCGATTGTTAAAATAAGAAATAAACAGCTGAATAACTTATTATAAAGGATACAATGATCCATAGTGTGAAATGCCTTGCCCAGATCTATATATACGACATCAACTCGAAATATACTGTGCTATCTCTCTGAGAGGAACTGAGTAATGTAAAAATTTTAACATAATACTTTAAAAAATCTTAAAAACTTATATCTAAATCTACGCCGATTTAGTTTAAAAATACAGGGTGTTGCATTTGAAATAACAAATTTGTTCTTGACAATAAACTTTAAGAATACAATAGTGATTTTTGACACCTCTGTATACATTTAAGGGAACATGGACAAATTTAGTAAAGTTTGTTCCTTTAGCTTAAGGCTCAACAGCAAGATTTAATTTTGAATAGTAATGTATGTATGTGTATGTATGTGTCCGAACCAGTTTATTTGTTCTTTTTCTATTGTTTGTATTACTGATGGCTGTTGGATGCTCTCCCTTATGCGTTCGTTCCTTACATGATCCCATTTGGCGATTCCCGTGATCTTTCTCAGATGTTGCATTTCCATAGCCTTATTTTCCCCTCATGCTTTTCCTGTAATGTCCAATTCTCTGCTGTGTAGGTGATTAAGGGTAGCGTAACTATAATTTGGATTTTTAATTTTACCTCCTTGTCGATTTCTTTGTGGCCTAGAGTTGTTTTGTTCATCAAATAGTATAACCTTGTTGATTTGTTTGCCCGCTTGGTTAGCTCTGCATCGATCTTACAGTCACTTGTTAGAATAGTCCCCAGATATTCTGTTGTTAGTACTCTTTCTTTGGTGAGTTTTTACACTATTTCCGTTGTCCTTCTGTGCTTTGTTTATTTTCATCATCTTCGTTTTTCTTGTGTTTATTTCCATCTTCATATTTTCTACTTCTTTAGTCCAATTGTCTAATGTTCTGCACTTTTCTTCTTGTGTCGGCTATTATGACCATATCATCTGCGTACATCAAACTGCTCATTGTGATGGATTTTAGGTTCCTATATCATATCATTGTGTTAGCCCGTCTTTGGTCTTTATTGTTTTTAGAATTTTGTCCATCATGATTACGAATAACAGTAGGTTTAGGTTATCTCTCTGCTTTATTCCTCTTTTGATCTCAATTTCTTCTGATTTTTGCCCTGATATTTGTAATTTGCCTTTTACGTTGTTGATCGTGCTTCTTATTACTTATATTAGCTGATTTGGTATTTCTAGTTCTATTAGAGCATTCCATAGTGCTTGTTTATTTACTGCATCGAATGCAGCTTTCAGGTCGGTAAAGGTTATGTACATCTCTTTACCTTTCTCTTTTGCCTTCTTAATATGAAGATGTTTTCATTTGCTTGTCTACCTGGTCGGAATGCCGCTTGTTCTACCTCCAGTTTATGCTCTACATATCCCCTTAGTCTTTTCTCGAGGATTCTTGTGAATCACTTATGTATTGTTTTAGGTAGACAGATAGCCCTGTAGTTCTCACACCTTGATGATTCCCCATTTTTGTGTATTGGTATGATCAGATTTGTTTTCCAATCTTTTGGTATTCTTTCCTGGTTCCATACTTCTTTGAATAGGTCCCACAGCCAACCCTTTCCTTTGTACCCTATCCATTTGACCATTTCCGTAGCTTTAATGCCTGGTGTTTTATAGTGTTCTCTAGATTTTTTATTTTATCTGCTTGCTGGTGCACATTTTTGTTTGTTTCGTCTATTTTTTCTTCCATCTGTATTAATTTCCCCATGATGTCCGCTAGCATTATTTATTTATTTTCTGCCATATCTCTAACTCCAGAGTTGCGGGTTCCAATCTTTAAAGGCCCTATAGATGTTAACGTAGTCACTCTCTGCTGCTGCAGCCACGCGACAGGAGCGTGATCCCGGCCTACCGTCGCAGCCTCCCTCCTGTCAGTGCCACAGCTGTTCTCGCTATCTTGCTGGATTGTTAATTGTTTATTTAGACTTGCTTACATCCTGTTCCTACCTTTATTATTACTTTTGTAGTATTCTCCCTCCTTGATTTTCTATTCTTGCTCACTTTAGGTTTTTTTAATGACAACATTCACTTTTGGGTACTTGTGAAGTTAGGATTGGTTACCCTAGTTCGAGTTTGTTTTATGGTTGTCTATGTTATTTCTCTTTTGTCTAAACTATTCTTAACCTTCTTGTCCCTTAACTTTATTATTTTAACACTTTAAAATCTACTACGTTTCACAATTTTTACACTTTAAAAATAACTGTGACACACAATTGATGAACTTTATTTCCGAAGAAAATATAGTATATTTAGGATGGAAACAAAAAATTCAATAAAACTGAATTACACCTGCAATAACGTGTGAAGGTTGTAGTCATTTTCATCTATTTCTCCATATTCATCATGGATTTACTGTTTGCAAAACAACACTGCACCAAACCCTCTCCTGTGGAAGATCTTAGAAAAATGTCGGGACAAGGGAAGTACTCTACATCTTCTTCCATATTCGACACCTCATCATCCAGGATCTTTTTTTTTTCATTTTATCACTTTGTCCTTTCTTGAGCAGGGTTTCTTATTTTTTCCTTTTTGCTTTTTATTAATTGCTGCTTTATTTTTTATTCTTTAATTTAAAACTTCTCTTTTTTTTCAATGCTTCCTTTTTTGTCGCTCATATAATAGATGGGCTTTATAAGAAGTGTTTGTGAGAATAACGATACCAACAGTGATTCGTTTAGTAGCGCGTCGTAGTTGTGATGTCTTTAGAAATAGGCAAATATCTTTCGGAAAAATTGTAAAAGAGGTCGATGGCATAGATATGGAAGCAGTGTCGATATCCTCACAAATAACCGATGACAAGGATTTCTGAATCGCCAAGACCATCTTCGTCTGAACTGGACCGCTGTTCATGCTTTGTCGGACAAGGGGTTTACTTAAAATGATTTGAAGGAGCTGTTATGGTGACCTTTTAGTTCGATGCATGTTTTCGTGTTCGTCTTGCTTCGTGAATTCAGCAGTTGCGAAATCGACTTCTCTAGAGCTACATCACGGTAGTGATTGAGGGGATACGTAAATTTAGGTTTAAAGGCTGTAGCCCGTGTTGTATGTGGTGACAAGCACAACATGGCGACAAAATTGCTCGCGGCTTTTTCAATGATATCCAAATCCTTAGTATGGGAAAGGTGTCCGTTAAGGATTATAAGCGCTTGGTCTTTTGCTGATGGATTAATGAAGGATATAAAATGATCAAACCAATCTGCAAACACATCGAGATTCATCTATCCAGAATAATTGCATCTGAAAGCTGTCCCTGGCGGCCTTTCAGCTCTTCTTTCGCCCTCTTTTGAGAAAAAAATCAGCATTGGTGGAACATACGAGCCTGCTGCGGACATACAAATTGCTGTGGTAGTACTCACTCCTCGTTTGGTAAAAACTAATCTGCCCAATTGTTTCTTACCTATCTTGGCAAAAATTTTACAGTTCCTCCCTGGAACTGTACTCACAGACGTCTCATCTACATTACAAATCCTATGTGAGGAAAATTGTATTTTATCCAATATGGTCTTAAGCAAAGTGAAAAAAATTGTTACGATCAATGTTGCTTCGGGAGATCTCAGGGAGAGGGAAGGGCGTCTAGTGCGAAAACCCTTCAACCAATCGTTACCGGCAAATTTTTTGCCCAGGCAATGAGGCCTTCGGGCGCCCCCCTGCCCATTATCCCAAAAGCAAACCTTTACCTATGTCTTATACTCAGCATTTTTATTACATATTTATTTTTTTATGTAATGTATTATGTCATCGTCCTTAAACCTGAGAACTGGAAAACACCTTTGTGGGCTTTTTTCTCTCCAAAATCCTTAATAAGCTACTCTATGTCAATTTCTTGTAGTACGTCATATTCAATTGACATCCAATCAAGTCCTACTAATCGTTCCTGTTGTAGATCTGAAATAATTTTTAATTACTTTCAGTTTTGAAAAGCTTGTTTCTCCCGAAGCTCACTGGAAGGGCGAGGGCGATTCTAAGTGCTGTGAAAACGTTAGAAAATGTTTCACTTTAAGAATTGGTTGTGATAAAATTTGGTACATCCAGGAGCTTACTCCCACTTCCACAATCTTCAGGTAATAAATAAAACAGTGTCAATAGTTCTTGGTGTAATTGATAGCCTTCGATAGCGCAGTGTTCTCCATCTATATCTGTTAGTGCCAGCTGTAAGTCTGCACATTTATTTAGAAATGTATCTTTATCTTCATTTTTTATTTTATATAGAAATACAAAAATGTCCTTTTGAACTGATAGTTGACTGAATCGTTCTTCCAATGAACTGATAGCGCGATCCAACACATTGAAATAAAAATGTTTCACAGTCAAACTGACACTTATTTTTTGTAGGACGTACGTGAAATGCAGTTGGAAATACTGGGTTAATTTCAAGAGTTTCAGCAATTTCCCTTGTATCAACTAGTGTCTCTTCAGAACCTTGTTCTGTGCGCATTCCTTCGAACTGATTTTTTAGTCTAGCAATAAGGTTAACTTTGTGAAATATTCAATTGTTTCTTCTGCAACTGTTTACTGATCACGTTTATTCTGACGAGAATTGAACACCGCAGAACTAGACATCAGATACACTCTACAGGGTGTTACAAATATTTGAAAAAAACACGATATATTGCTACACCCAGTATTTATAGAAAAAAAGGTTTCTATACGAATAGAGTTATCGTCTAAATACAACAAGTGGTTTCGACAAAATTGACTTTAAACTTTTGGTTACTTTACGGTAATGCGTTAATTTATTGGGAAAGTATATATATATATATATATATATATATATATATATATATATATATATATATATATATATATAACACTGCGGAAACCTGAAAACAAACACACACACACACGCACACGCACACGCACACGCCACGCACGTACACGCCCACGCGCACGCTTACGCGCACGCACGCACGCACGTACGCACGCGCGCACACGCGGGCACGCGCACGCGCGGCGCACACACACACACACACACATATATATATATATATATATATATATATATATATATATATATATATATATATATATATAACCTTTTCGTGGTCCTGATACCTGGTATATATGGTATTACCGCGGTGTATTTAGGTTCTTCTTTTTAACGTCCACGCCTAACTTCACACTTTTGTGGTAATTGGAGTTGTAGTGTAGGTATCTCCACGTGTTTTGGTTTGTTCATTCAAACTACGGCAAGGAAGCGGTTACATTTCTACCAAGGAAACCTTCGAACCTGTCAACGGAGATCGACGTCCGTTGTGTAATAAAGACTTTTTTATTTATTTTATTTTAACACTTTCCTGCATTTTTTGTTGGCTCTCCTATTTCCAAGCCTTTTTTCTTATGGTGTGGGGTTGCACTTCGGTGGAGACACGCCTGTTCGGCGACAATATTTCTTTATTTTATAAACTCTGTTCAACAACACTAACATCAACCGTCATGGTCAAACATGGTTTGGCAACTACCACGGTTGACTTTCCCCGACCTCCGTCACGACTAATAACAACCATCTACTCTGACACGTACCTATTCCTATTCCGATTCCAATGCTCCCTCGGTCTCCATCACATTAACACATTGGTACAACTCTACACGTTTACACACCTCTACAAAACCCGCGCACAAACAAACAGTACAAAACGTCCCGCATCTAACTCTAAACTCGCTCTCTAAGTAACACCCTCTACCTCCACTTTACCCGATAAAGCTCGTCCATGTCAATGTTCAAGGTATTTCTTACACCTAGGAAACCCTATTCAACTCGTTGAAATCTCTAAACTTTCCGTGGATGAACTCGCTCAACCACAAACATACCTGCCTCATTGATACTTCCTTTCCCTTACCCGATGGTATGCAGCTTAGGCTGAAGCATCATTTCAGAGATCCGTCTCCGATTTAATTTCTGTGCCATCTGTTAACAAAGCAATACGAATCGTCTCCAAGGCAATCACGATGGACTACCTCCTTGCAAAGGGCGTACTTCTTTCCGGACTACTTTTCGGATTACCAATGCGAACTCTCTCTAGTACAATAGTCACCACTCTAGTATTGTAGTACCTTCACGTAAATCGCACATACCTCTGTCCAGTGCCCATCCCGACTCATCCTAGACCCCAACTGTGGCGCAAATCACAGATCCACCTCCTGCAAATCCGTCGCTCAACCAAAATGGGGGGAGGGGGCACACCTTGAGTTGTTTTCCAATGTCAAAAACGCCGAAAATGCATCTCTTGGCCCATCTTATCGTCTCCCAAATCTGACACAGAAAACGCAACACTTAAAACATCAGACATAATACTCCACACTTTTTACGAAGAATTGACACGCTTTTTTCCAAACCAATGAAGCAGGATCAACCAGATCATTAACTCGACCTTCCGTTTTATTTTTCAGCGTCGTACGTACGCTCGCGTAGCAGTTAACTATACCGCAATATTTATTATCCACACTTCCAATACATAAACTTACTCATCATAGGCATTAAAACAGGACAGGCGCTCCTTACTCAAAAACCAACACGTACACAACGTACACATAATCTCCATTACAGAACCAAAACTCACAGGCAAATACTTAATTAACTACCAAATCTTGTTTACAGACCAGTGCGCTAAACGACCACCGAGTAATCAGAAATTTATTTTCCTCCAATTTCCGTTCAATTACCTCCGCGTCTACGGTATCTCGAATACCGTTACTGTGACGGTACACTTCCCTACTTTAATTATATTCTTTTCATAACCCACCCTACCCTGATACCATTTCTCTTTTAGAGTACGTATCTAGCCTTCCGGATGCAGGCAAGTATACAACCGCCTCAGTGCTTTAATCAGACAAGAAATCAATAGACACCTCAAAGAATCTTGGATATAAACCACATCCAACTTGATTACCAAAACGGTAAGCGCTTCTAGCATCAGTTTCAACAGACTGACCAGAAGAAAAGTAACCCTCAAATCACATTCACTGGTCCTCAAGGCCACGTTATTTCTACTGACCAAGAAAAAGGCGACATATTCGGTGTTCACTTGCAAACCGTCTTTAGATCGCCCATCGATCTACAGTTCGTCAATGCTTGAAGATCGCCACGAACTATTTCCAAACCTGAAACTTCCCGAAGTCCAATTGGACAATGGAAATCCTGTCTATGCCCCGATCACGTCCAACTAAGACACCTCATATTTTAAAGGCACGCGGCCAGGGTGTTCTAAACTAGAAATTTCAACGGCGCCTACCAGGCCAAGTCATAAACTTACTAACGAATATCTACAGTAAATGCAATACACGTTCTTACATTCCGACGTACTGTAAATCTGGTTCTACTATCATGCTTCCCAAACCTCATTACGACTTTTCTTTCTTCTTATAGATTTATATCCCTCCTAAGCTGTCTTGTAAGATGCTTTGTGCAGATTTTAGCTGAGACTACCTAGAATTCAATCATAAGCAGTGCACTATGGCAGTCTTTCTGAGCATTAACCAAGCATTTGACAGGGACCCACACGCATTTTTGACTAACCAGTGGCTACTTATCACATTAGAAAATGCTTTTTGCGAAGTTTTTTGATCCATAACATCGTACCACAAGTTATCGCCTTATGTCCTACCCTATACACAATATTTGCTTATGACATTCCTACTGTTTCATAGCCCGGTGTCTCCGTGGTGCAGTATGTGGATGACACTGTTTTCTTGTTAGTGTGCCGTAATAAAGAAATGGCCTCCTACAACATTTCAAAAAACTTATAGAACTTCTCGATCTAATATAACAGGAGAGAGTCTAGCTTTATCAAAACACGAGCAATCCTCTTCCGATATTTTGATTTTCGAGACCATACTCCCACCTATCCGAACGGAATGTAACGATTGTCCAAAACAACGAACGAGTAAGACTCCAGTAAGAAGGCATATGTCTGGGAATCCCTCGCACTAAAACAAAAAAATCCCTTCCCAACGTACGAAGGACAAGATACGCAACCGTGCAGCCTGCATTCGTACGATTATAAATTACCGACCTTACACTAACATTACACTAAACCACTTTTCTCAATAGGAGAACCCGATCCCTAAATATGCGACTAGCACTCTAGCTTAGGACTAACGTATAAAAAATATACAGATTAACCGGAGAGAAGTAAATATTCCTTTATCTGGTAAAGAATCCTAATTTTTTTATCAGCTGATGATAGTGTAACAAACTTCGAACGTGTTGTTAATAATTCACCTCTCTGTAGGCAACTAACGTGCCATGTGTGCTGCATATCATAGCTGCTTAAAACATAATTTACTTATTTAAAGTGGAGCCTTCCACGCATATCGATTGCACATTTAGTATCAGACATGTTCATGCGCAAAGACCTTTTCGGAGCGTCGTTTTTTTGTGCAATACTAAAAGGTAGTAGAGCATGTTAAATATTTTTTATTACAAGTGTTGTAAATTTTACAGTGAGTTATTTTACAATGTTTGAGACGTTTGCATTTCAGGCACTTTTACTTTTACCTTTTAGTTTTTATTTTTACTTTAACTTCACTTTTACTGTTACTTTTCACACGTTTATACACATCTACGCAATTAATTATTTTACCGTTAATCTAATGTACGGTATTAGAACGATTGATCAAGAGTGAGATTTATTCATTTGGGAATTATAAAGTATACATATCCAGATTTATTTCAACCCTAAAGTAATATTACGCATCAATTGCCTAAACGCTGTCCCAGCATGCAGCCGTTTCGTTATCATCAGTGTGACCAAGAATAAGATTATTCATTAGGTTAAAACGTTAATAATATTAGCTTTAAGGTATTTCAGTTTAGAATTAAATATAGGTTGTGCAATAGAAATTTTCTTTTAACTTTATTGTATAATGGTTTACTTGTTTATTCCATATTTAAAAACAAGTTGGCGTCCGAGTATTTAATAATTAGTTTCAGGAAGAAGCAACCCCGATTTTAAAGCGAACATATCTAGGTACATGTAAATATTTTTTGGTTAATAAAGCAAATCGATAATTTTATGAACCTGACCCACTTTAATCTACGACATAGCATAAGACACAACTCCTTCTAGTTATTACCCAAACTGTTAAGTAGCTAAAATTTGTAGTCATGGGTGTAGAAGTGTACTTATAGAACTTAAGGGTTCCACAATAGTAAAGATAAAACATGTTTGTGCCAGCGTTGATTTTTTTTTTAATATCAAACAAGCTAAACGAGTTTATTTTCACAAGTGTGACCTTCATTGGACGATTTCTTTAGAGAAATTAACAGCTGGGTTTTGGCAGTGTTAAATACAAGAGTTTATTTTTTTAAAAGGCGAAAGAAGATTTTATGATAAGACAGTCCGATATTTTTAACGTCTTTGTTTTTCTTGGAAGTAAAGGCAGGCTTGAGAAGATTGATGCTGGAGTCTAGTGAACTGTATTCTGTATCGCTGTGGGTAGGATTGCTGGTGTAAGCTTATTGTTTATGTGAAAGAGACATAAAATAGGTAGCAATATCTTAGAAAAACACCCTACACGCAATGCAAAAGTACCAATTTATGGTTCATTTATTGCCATATGTTTTATATCGATAACCTATCCGAATTAATAACATTTAGTACAGGATTGTTACTCCAACGTAGACCATTTCTGATGTATTGTAATGTGCACAATGACATTTTTGAAAGAAAATCTTTTATGGCGTTTGTCTTCACATAAAATCCATTTTAAGCGATATATTGTCTACTATATCGGGACCTCTCCAAGCAGCGGGAAATTTTGTTATTGCATCTAAAATCAAAAAATATTATTGTACACGACAGAAAACATTTGAGATTTTCTTTAAATACGTAAGAGAAATACATATTAATGGAAAACAACAATACAAAGATTGATTCAAACACTTTCTTACCTCTATTTCCAAATGCGATGTTATTTTCCGCATCAAGACCTTTGGTACCTGCAGGAACTTATTGAAGCTAAAATCAGACAATATTCTTAGTGCAAATACATAAAAGAAAACATGAAATTTTTCTGAGATCAAACAAGAACTCAGTGCAATAAATAAGGCATAAATATGAACGTTGTGATAGATCCTGCTTATAGTTACGATTACGAAAATGGCACACTGAGACAACCTATTAACTTTTGTAACGAAGTTATCGTTGAAGAAGACAACGATGATGAGGATCTAGAAGACGTTCTGACTAACAGGTTACAGGAACTTAACGACAGCATACAGTAACATGACAATGACAAATACTTTTTCTACGACCATTACGGTGACGAAGACATGGAAGTCCAGGAATTCGACGACCACTGGTTGTGGGTAACGCACATTTCTATAACTGTTGGTCGCACTACTTTACCGCCTCTCTCCAAAGTGATGAGCGCGATGGCGTTTGGGGGCAGAACCATTCAGAGTAAATCTGCTTTCATGATCATAGCTAGATGGTACTCTTGTTCTTTACTACACTTTTTTTCTGTACAGTTAACAACCATAATACCGTATGTTTTAAATTACGATGTTGTGATTACTCTCTTAAAGAACTCGACCGAGTCCACACTCTGCTTCTGAGATTATACCTTGGCTGGAATAAAACGTCATATCTAGTTGTATTACATGGGTACAATCATGCCATATTACATTTAGAAGCGATACTCCAAACTGTCAATGAGATTGAAAGAATTTACGAAGTGATCAAGAGGGGAATAGTAGCTGTAACTACTGACATATATATATATATATATATATATATATATATATATATATATATATATATATATATATATATATATCTTTTCCCAAGAAGAAACATTGTTTGACGTAGTTTGGTTGCTGACCAGACTGAATGACCAGACAGATTGGTAGACAGACAAACACACGGACACCACACTTTGTATATACCCAAATACAAGTGCATAACGACAATGCTCGAGTTGTCAGTATTCCATCTTCTACCAATGGCAACCATCTGATCTAGAGGACCATATACGATGTCCACGTAGGTGTAATTAAATAGAAGTGGAAAGGGATTTTTGGACTTGTACTATATAAACATATTTTGTTCCTAAACCAAACCATATATCTGAATTCATACGTTTACGCGTAATGCACTTCTTGTACTTGTACAAAGTTAAACTGTTTTTGATCATAAGGCAAACCAGATAAATAAATAAATACGTTAACATCATTTTCTTTTTTTAGTTTTATTTGTTAAGGTGTTTAGTGTGAGGCCCATGACTTCAGTTACAATTTGGGTGTGGTAGACGTTCTACATCTCACTTGAATTGTGAGACCTTGTATTTAATTCGTGTATACATACAAAATTACTTTTAAAATAACTGAGTAATTAAGAGCTCGTTTGTATTATCATAGATGTACATCAAAATTTATAACTATTAAGATTAATACACAATTTAAACACGTGCTGGCTTTAGTAGTAGAAGTAAAAAGAAAACAATAGGATCATTTTTGACATTCCTTCTCAATTTTCGATGTTTATTATATTCTAGAAATCAAATCTCGGTTTTGATATTTAAAGATAAGCACGATAAAAAGTAGAATATACCGGTGATCGCAGATTTTTCCAGTGGTATTTAAGCTAGGATGATGACAAAGTGTCCCTACTAAACATGAAATTAGACTTCTATTTTATATTCAAGACTTGACTTAGCGGATATATCTCTCTTAATGGAAATACCTCTATTAAAAACGGTTTTAGAATTTTAAACAGGTCCCAACGTCCATTCGGGAAACAAGATTATTAATAAAAATTGAAGGAAACTTAGCGTTTGAAATATACTTTAAAAACAATACATCATTTATTCAATTACATTTTTATCGGTCTTCTTCGACTGTGATTCGTCATATAGGTAATACTTTGCGACGCGAGGCTTTCAGCAAAGGCTGTTTACGCCACTCTACTCCTGGAGCCCCGAAGGTAACCGATCCTATCCGAACATTGCAGAGTGCTTACACGCACTCCTCCAATATAATTTAACTTAAATAAAAACAAGTGCAGGTATCTATATATTGTCGGCCTTGGGGACTGGGGTACAACGCAAGATATTCAATCTTGGTCTCATACCAGCAAAGTACGGGGAGAGGGTGGATGTGGCGGAATTTAAATTTTGCTACCATTCAATCAAATCAATCTCAAGCGCCACGAAACAAAAATTTTACTGTCAATCTCATCATCATCGAAAGGTGGACTGTCCTTGAAAATGGAAAAATGATGATCACGTTCTTTGCGCGTGACAAGAGATCCCACTAATTATATTTATATTTTTAAAGAAGATCTGTTTGTTTGTGGCGCCATCTAGGGTGTATTCTTACACTAGTGAATGTTTTCTGTAATAGAAACAAATCGTGCTTGTCTCTCTCGTTTCTCCCGTCTCTCTCTCGCTCATCTTTCTACTCTCCTTCGTCTCCCTCGTTTCCCTAGTTCCTCTCGGTTCCCTCGTTTCTCTCGTTTCTCTCGTTTTTATCGTTTCTCTCGTTTCTCTCGTTTCTATCGCATCTCCCGTTTCTCGCGTTTCTCGCGTTTCTCGCGTTTCTCTCGTTTCTCTCGTTTCTCTCGTTTCTCTCGTTTCTCTCGTTTCTCTGGTTTCTCTCGTTTCTCTGGTTCCTCTCGTTTCTCTCGTTTCTCTCTCTTCTCTCGTTTCTCTCGTTCCTTTCCTTTCTCCTTCTTCTCTCTTGCAATCACAAGCAAAAGCACAAGCACAAGCACAAGCACAAGCACAAGCACAAGCACAAGCACAAGCACAAGCACAAGCACAAGCACAAGCACAAGCACAAGCACAAGCACAAGCACAAGCACAAGCACAAGCACAAGCACAAGCACAAGCACAAGCACACGCACGGGCACAGGCACAGGCACAAGCACAAGCACAAGCACAAGCACAAGAACAAGCACAAGCACAAGCACACGAAAACCCGAAGACACGAAAATACGAAAACACGAAAACCCGAAAACACGAAAACACGAAACCACGAAAACACGAAAACACGAAAACACGAAAACACGAAAACACGAAAACACGAAAACACGAAAACACGAAAACACGAAATCACGAAAACACTAAAACACTAAAACACGAAAACACGAAAACACGAAAATACGAGAACACGAAAACACGAAAACACGAAAACACGAAAACACGAAAACACGAAACCACGAAACCACGAAACCACGAAACCACGAAACCACGAAAACACGAAAACACGAAAACACGAAAACACGAAAACACGAAAACACGAAAACACGAAAACACGAAAACACGAAATCACGAAAACACGAAAACACTAAGCACTAAAACACGAAATCACGAAAACACGAAAACACGAAAACACGAAAACACGAAAACACGAAAACACGAAAACACGAAAACACGAAAATACGAAAACACGAAAACATCCAAACACGAAAACACAAACTAGAAAACACGCACACACCCAAATACGCAAACAAGGAAATTCACTGAAACTAGCGAATGTTTTCTGTAATGGAAATGGATTGTGCTCGCCGTCTCTCTCGTTTCTCTCTCCCACATCTCCCTCGTTTACCTCTTCTCTCGCTTTTCTTGTCTCTTTCTCGTCTCTCTCTCGTCTCTCTCTCTCTCTCTCTCTCTCTCTCTCTCTCTCTCTCTCTCTCTCTCTCTCTCTCTCTCTCTCTCTCTCTCTCTCTCTCTCGTCTGTCACTCGTTTCCCTCGTCCGTTTTGTGTCTCTTGGCCCACGTTTTAGTTTAGATCAATACATGTACGATATTAGGTTAGATTAATAAACGCACGGTTTAGGTTAGGTCGCTCGCGGGTACCAACTTAACCTAAACCTTGGTACAAGAGAAACGAGAGACGAAAGAGGCGAGAGAGGCGCATTTGCGGGTTTGCATGTTTTTGCGTTTGTGTGTTTTCGTGTTTGCATCTTTTCGTGATTCCGTGTCTTCGTCTTTGTGTGTTTTCGCGTTTGTGTGCTTGCGAGTTTTCATATTTTCGCGTTTCTGTTTTCGTCTTTCCGTGTTCGCGTGTTTTCGTGTTTACGTGTTTGCATGTTTTCGCGTTAGCGTGTCTGCGTGTTTGCGTGCTTTAGTGTCTGCGTGTTTTCGTGTTTGCGTTTATGTGTTTTCGTGTTTGTCTGTTTGCATGTTTTGGGGTTTGTTTGTTTTCGCTTTGCTCGTTTTCATTTTGCATGTTTTGCGTGCTTTCGTGTTTTGGCTTTTGCGTGTTTGCATGTTTTCGCATTAGCGTGTTTGCGTGTTTTCGTGTTTGAGTTTGCGTGCAAATAACTCGTAAACCGTTCACTTTATCAACTTCAACTAAGAGGATCAAATTTGCAAAAAATTGAATAACGCACCCAAAAAAGTCCCGAAAATATCTGAAAAATCACACACAAAAAAGTTGGAATAGAAAGTATACAGGAACAACGTGAAAACTAATACTTCCAGTCCATTCATAGACAATGCAATCAAACCAGGAAAATCCTTGTCAACCAAGAAATAATTTTCATTGGGGGTAGTATTTTGAAATTCCTAAAGGTTTTTGAGTTATTTACAAAAAACGATTTTCAAAATTCAACTTTGAGGACTGTCACTTATAGCCATACATTTTAGAGAAAAATTTTATCTGACTTTTCATCTTCAATTTATGTGTAGAATATACACTTGAAGCAGGGGTTCGTTTTTTTGTTCACGTTATACATACACACACACATATATATATATATATATATATATATATATATATATATATATATATATATATATATATATATATATATATATATATATATATATATATATATATATATATATATATATATATATATATATACAGGGTGTCCAAATCCAAAAACAAAAAAAAGATCACAGCTATTTTTCCATGACTATTTTATCAAAAATTAACCGTTTTATCCCTTCATGGCACTCTGGGTAGAAAGTTAAAAATTAAAAATATTTGGAGGTTAGGGATCAGAAATTGTAGTCATTTTCTATTCAAATTCAAATAGAAAACAATTGGATATGTCAAAGAATGCATATTTATGTCGCGTATGTACCTGGCGAATTTCAATTATTTATCTTTAAAAACAAAAAAGTTATAGGGATGAGCCTCATGCTAGGGACACCCGGTATATGTAACCATGAGAGGTTTTTTGATTTTTTAGAACGTGAAGAAATTTGGAATCTAAAATACAGTTTGCTCCAAAAAATTCTATATTAAGATATTAGATATATAAATAAAACATTAATATGTTATAAACTATAAATAAAATATTGTTTTACATGTAATATGGCTATCACTAAATGGTTATTTATTATATTAATGCATTAAAGTGTCCCTCATTAATTTGGTTGTTTGACCGAAGCGATTAATAATTTCATCATTGTTGATGTTGGTCAATATCTTAGATTCAATATTCATCAGCATGAATGACTCGAGTCTATTGTCAGACAAGGAGTTTCTTCATCTATTATTGATAAATTTTAGAGTTGAAAACGATCGTTCGCATGCTACCTGTGAGATGGGCAATGAAAGTATATATTGATAAGCCAATACCAGCGTGGAATACGTCCCCTTAAACAAATTATATTTTAAAATGAAACAGTAGCTACAAATGATACAGTTCTGACATTTTTTAGATTCGATGCATACCCTTAATTTTGTACTCTTTTTTGTTATGCAGTCATCTTCTTCTACATCTAACTACGCAGAAGAAGAATCGTCTAAACCCACATCAAGTCTAGCATAATTTATTCCATATGAATCTTCAATTGTTAATTTAATATGTTTCCAGTTGCTTACAAAGCTTGCTAACTCTTCTTTCAATTTTGCAGGACTTGCAGAAGAATCAAACTGTATTAATTTTTCTGACGATAGTTTTAGAGAATTCTCAGGTAGCTCCCCTTTGGCGAGTTTTTCAAAACTATTTGGATCTAGAATGTTCAGATTCCTACATAATTCAGCGTTGTTTGCAAATATTCTACTGATTGATTCTACTGCAGTATCCGCAATAACGTTAAAAAACAATTCTAAAATTTTCTTTTGGGCTTATTGGGACTTCATCAGAAGTTTTCTCATCAAATAATTTCTTTTTTTGAACGAAATTCTGGCAATCGTTCTTCAATAAAAAATTCGAAATCTCTTCTTTCAAAAGAGAGATTAGCACACCCACACATTTATTTGCAGCTGCTTCAATGTCTGGAAGATTTCGTTGCATTTTTTTTAAACTCAGTATAGAGTCATTAACCATAAAGTTATATTTTAATAAATCTAACCCTGCTGTTTGAATATACCTTGCCTGTTATAGAGAACAGTTTTAAGAATATGTGTGCAATTAAAATATTTTCGTATTTCAGTAATTGCACCTTGTAATTTTCAGCAGTCGCTCTTGTATCTGGTTTAATTTTTTCTGAATTTTCAATTGTGTTAAGAACGTTAATTAAGTCAGGTTTATTAAAATTACCAAAAATTTTACTGAGCGCTGCTTCCTTTGACCACCAGCGAGTTTCTCGTATCAACTGGAGTTTCTTTAATCTAGGATTGTTGGCAATGTCCAACCCATGCGTTGATGAGATTCTTTAAAAAATGTTGCTATAAAATTCAGTAATAAAAAAAACGATGCCGCCTTGATGTGGGATTTGAAAATGTCTGTCAGAACAAGATTTAGAATATGCGCATAACACCAAACATGAACATGATTTGAATTTTCCTGGACCATGAAAGTGGAGAATCCCCAATAGCTTCCTTGCATATTAGCTGCCCCGCCCCGTCAGTAGGATCAGCAATACAATTTTTTTCATCCGGGCCATTTTTTCCAATATGTCATGAATCATGGTATGAAATCCCTTCCCGGTTGAATCGTGACAGGGATAACTGCAAGAAGGCGTTCGTGGATTGTTCCCTTGTAAACATACCTGAAATAAAATAAAATAAATAAAAATGAATTATACAATTTAACATACCTTATTACAACTGACATTGGTCTGTTACTGAAATATCTTGAGTGTTGTCTATTTCTATAGAGAACATAGTGGCAGTCTGTATCTCTGAAGAAATTTTCTTTTGAATAATTGATGTTGGTAATGATTGAATTTACAGTCGTTTTTGACAAAAATGTGTAGAAATTTCCAGCTCGACGTTTGATTTTTTCAACAATGGAGTCCAAATGTGTCTTCAAAATAACATCAAATTTCGATAAAAGTAAGATTATTTCAAAAAAATTACCATGATCTAGGTTTTCATTTTCTACAGTAAGGTCCGAAAGTCATGTCACCACCCCTATTTGTGTGACGATTGTATGTGTTGTATGTGTATTTCCGAACATGCCACAGCATATGTTGATAGTTACAGTTTTAGGTTGTTTAGTGGTCCAGAATATCAGTATGGACACCGTCATTGTCACGGCACAAAATGATGCGGCGCCAGGTCCTGTGTGAGATTTTCCGAAGAATAGGCAGGGTGATATCCCTGAATGCCTCCCTAACAGCTTCCTTCAATTCTTCAACAGACTGATATCGTTGTTTCAAGACCTTCTGCTTAATTATTCCCCACAGAGAATTGTCGCATGATGTCAGATCTGGACTCCTGGGAGACCACTCGATTGGCGCTGGCAGATGCTGCGATCCCCTCCCTATCCACCTCTGGGGTAGCACTTCATCCATCTTGTTGAAGCCAACTGTCATTAAGAATGTTCAGTGTTTGAAGCTGTGGAATGAACCATTCCTGCAACATTTCCAAGTAAGAATGTTGATTGACAGTACCGTCAAAAAAATACGGCCCTATCAGATGCCTACTGGACATTGTTGCCCATATCATAACATGTAGTGGATTATTTTCTAACTCTTCATAATAATATGAATTTTCTTTGCTCCAGAAGAAAATACCCCTATTCCGAGAAGATCGGTAAATTGCACATTCGTCTGAGAAGAAAACTTTGCCTCGCTGCGGGAGTGTCACAAACACATCGAGCTTCATGTCTTCGCCGAATGTCCTCATCACTCAACTCGTTTACGAATGTTGGCTTAAAACATTTTCATTCCAGATTTTTTTTCATGTGTGTCAGCATAGTCGTTTTTGGAATTCCAAGTTCAGAAGATCTTTTTCGCAATGATTTCTTGGGATATCTGGTCACAGAATCCGCCACTGCTGCACAAGTTTCTTGTCGTGTTGATGGTCGACCTGTCCTCTTTCCATCCAGAACGGATCCTGTTGTGAACAGTTTCAGTTGCCATCGCAGTATCGTTCTCTTGGGTGGCGCTTCTTTATTGAATCGTGCCGCAAAATCCCTTGCACATCTCTCATGGTTTTCCCGGAGTGTGCACGTTCATGAGCCCATGCACTTGCCAAAACACGTTCTTCCACACTATACGTACTTGTGTCCATCTCCTGAAAAGAAAAATTACATATAAGTATGCATCATAACACAAAAAAGGGAGGGTGACAGGATTTTAGGACCTTACTGTAGGGTGTATGCAGCTTCATTTGCTGTGCCCCGATAAGAAAGTCCTCGTTTGCCAATTAGTTTTATAACATCAATAATAACATCCAAGACGTGCCGATTGTTTGCAACTCTTTTATTTCTCATTTCAACAACGTTTCCAAAAAGCATTTTTTCAATTGTCTGATTTTTAGTATACATGAAATATGTTTCGCAGCTTCTTCCATAACTGATTGAGCTTTCATGTTCATTTATTCGCTGATAGACATGTTTCCAATCAGACATACCTCTTGCAAAAGCAGGGCTTTGATCTTTATCACTCTCAACCGAATAAGCAAGACAAACTGTGTAAAAAAATTCCTTTCTTTCTTCACTATAGCTTAACCATTTCCTTTTTGATTTATTATTACGCGTAAATGCTTTTTCCACATTGAAAGGTACATCTTTTTGTGCGGCTGGTAACTTTGGATGGTATTCAAAAAATAGCTGTAGTTTATTGGAATCGAGACGGTCGAAGAAATCGCCAGATTCTGTCTGTTCCGACTGTTCTAGCTTTAGTTGCGACTCTTCGTCTTTAAGCGCCTTTTTCACATTAACGCCACTATCACTTTCATTACTTGTCTCTATATCGTCGTCCAAGTCCTCTGGCAGCTGTAACTCGGTTTGAAATTCGGTTTCGGAAACCGGTAAATATTCTTAGGATTTTTGCTCTTTCTTGCTCAAAAACAATTTGTTTGCGAACTAGAGGTTCTGTTAACTTTTTTTCATTAAAAAAAAACACTTGAAAACTGTAGATATTTATAAATCTTATAGTTTTTTTACAGAGCTTGAAAACAGTACACTACACAAAAAGTTGAGTAAATTTTTTGTTTTTTTTTATATTTAAAAATTTTTTAAGGTTATGTAACTTGGGAAAGAAGGTGAAACAGAGTGTAAGAAAAAAATTTTTTTGATCGAATGGTTTTAAACAGGATGGTTGCAGCTGCCTAATTTATTAATGTTTTTATTAAAAAAAAAGTTATTAACCTTTAGTTAATAACTTCGCACCAGAGCCAAGGTAATCATTCTTTGTATTTATTAGTCGAAAAACTACAAATCGTCTTCATTATGGTGCATGCACTCCAAATTAAAATGTATGTTACGTCTCAAAAAGGATGTGGACATCAGCAAGTTTTCAAAACTTTCGTCATTCTTGAAAAACCAGAGAAGTCATTAGTGTTTTCAAAAGAGCACTTACTTAATTTTTTTCTTAAAGCAACCACGACAAATACCTATGAGGTAAATTTTTACTTTGAGAATTGTACAATCTGTGTGTTGGGGATATTAAAGAAGAAGGTTCTGTCTTTGTAGTTTATATTAGAGATGCCAAAACACATACAACCAGGGTTTTTATCACATTACACGATGACAGTAGAGTATATTGACCTCATTAAGAAGTACATGAGTTTAAGACCGAAGCAAGTGAAGATTGAAAAGTTTTTTTTTATTTTACAATGGGTGTAAATGTACCTGTAATCCTATTGGCATTAACCCATTTGGTCAGATTCCTCGACATATTGCCAAGTATTTAAATATTCCCGATGTCGATCAATACACAGGACATTCATTTCGTAGAACTTCTGCCACAATCTTGGCAGTCAGTGGAGCTGACATGAAAACGGCATGGGATTGGAAAAAGATGCTGTTGCTGAAGGGTACGTGGCAGACTCTATCGAAAACAAGAAGAAAATTGGCAAAACCTTAGCCTCTAGTAGCGTACAACAAATGACTAACCGAAAAATATCTATATCAACATCTTCAAGCAGTTCAAGCCTTCTTGAAACCTCTGGGGAATTTCAGTCTTGCGTTAAATCTAGATTTGAGAAACATAACCAAAAAGGAAATAATTTCCATAAAATTATCAAACATTATTTACAATCGTAGATTAAGGCTATAAAAGATGTCCAAACTCCTACGTAATTTATGATGAAAAAATACTCTATTAAATTTTTTTTTTATGATTGTGGACCTGAAGAGGCTAAATTTGGCCTATCGTGCTAAAGCACTCAGGAACACTTAGGAGGATGGATAGAGGGATAATGAATTGCCAATAGATGCCTATGAACAGCTACCTTAAATTTTCTCATATCATAAGTGACAGGAAAACAGGAACTAGGGAGATCATTCCAGAGTTTAGAAGCCGTGTAGAAAAATGTGGATTGCGCCCGTTTGGTACGACAAGTGGAGATTTGTACTGCATACTGATGATGTGAATGAGCGAACCGAGTGTTTCTCGCAAAGATAGCCCGAAATGGTATCAAAGAATATAATTCAGCAGCACAATAGCCTTTGTAATAACGATAATACAAAGAAAGAACTGAAACCATCCTTCTATGCGCAAGGGACTGTGTGTGAGAAGTTAAGGACGGGTCATTTATAAGCCTAATCGCTCTCTTTTGAATACGATCAACGATATCGAGAGCGTATTGGGGAGCACTAACCCAGAGGTGAGAATTATATTCCAGATGAGGCCGAATTTGGGCCTTATACAGCAGAAGGAGTTGTCGAGAGGTAAAGTACTGCTTAGATCTGTACAAAAAGCCTATTTTACGAGCAGCTGTTTTGGTAGATGACAGAAGATGGTCAACCCATGAGTGATTTGAAGATACAGTCATACCCAACAGAGTAATAAAGTCTGAAAACTTAAGAACTGAGCCATTCATACTTACAACAGGAAATGATCGATCTTTTTTGGCGGACACAAGGCAACACTGAGTTTTGTTAGCGTTAAATTTAACCAGATTATTGCTTCCCCATTCGAGAATACGTTGAATGTCTTTGTTGATTGAATTTGCCATTTCAGCTTTAATTTCTTGATTTGACATAGAAGGTGGATTAACACAATGAGTAGACTGAGATGAACTACAGTGAAGAGTGCTATCGTCAGCAAAGCAATGTATGGGGTTAGTTGTTGAAGAAACAAGGTCATTTATGTACAGCAGAAAAAGTGTAGGCGCTATAACGGATCCCTGTGGTACGCCCGCGTTAATACTAACTTCTTTTGAAAAAGAGCCATCAACTACGACACGTATTCGTCTTTTATCAAGAAAACTAGAAACCCAGTTGATGAGCGTATCATTTAACCCAAACGAGGTGAGTTTGGCAAGTAAACACTTATGCCAAACTTAGTCAAATGCCTTTAAGATATCTAAAGCGACTACAACTGTTTCACCGGACTACTCTACTGTATTGTTCCAAACTTCGGTCACACATGAAAGAAGATCACCTGTTGAACGACTTTGCCTAAACCCATATTGGTGGTCACTAAGGAGTTTGTTAGTTTCAAGGAACGTGAGCAGTTGCGGAATGATGGCTTTTCCATGATTTTACACAAAATGGAGGTGATGGTAATTGATCGGTAGTTTCAGGGATCGGTCTTATCGCCTTTTTTGGGAATAGGTTGAACATTTGCTAACTTCCATGATGAAGGGAATTTCCCAGAAGACATAGAGATTGTATAGAGCTTAGATAGGACTGGTACTAGTTCGGGGGAACATTTCTTTGAGACAATAGCTGGGATACCGTCTGGGCCAGTCGCCTTATTGAGATCAAGCCTACTGATGATCGATTCCAAGAGCTTGTACCGAAAACGAATTGGTTTCATAACGTATGAAGAAGAGTTGACTAGGGGCACATCTTTTCCAGAATCGTTGAGACACAAGTTTGATGCAAACAAAATCATTGACTTTGTCTACAGAATCAGCAATTACCGATCCGTCAATAGATGTCAGGGGGGGAAATGAAGATGTTCCAAAGTTTTTACTAGTGGCTTTAGCTAAAGACAAAAATTTACGACTGCCTAAAGGAGATTAGCTAGTTCATTGCATTTTCGTTGTTCGAACAACTTTTTAGTTTTAGTGATGTCACTTTTCCAAATATTTCTAGCACCAACGTATCCTACATGACCGTCGACCAATTTATTAGATTTCCATTTAATGTAATATTTATTTTTTAAAGATATTGCATCAGCACAAGCCTTATTGAACCAGGGTTGGGAACGTGAATGACCTATACGGTACTGTTTTTTGGGAATATATAACTCCATTCCCATGAGGATCACTTCAGATACTGAAAGAGCGATGTCCGAAGAAGAGGACGACTTAAAACAATATTCACGCCATGGAAAGGTTGCAAAGAAATCCCGTAAATCACTCCATCGAGCTGACGTAAAGCACCACAAGGTTCTATCGGTTTTTCGAACAACAGTGGAATTAGGTACAGCAGAAATGATTTCTATTAGACAATGGTTGGAAAGACCTAAAGGCGAAACAACGGAAGTTTTATAAACAAGAGGGTTTGATGTAAGAAAGAGATCTAGAAGATGTGGGGTATGGTTAGGATTATCAGGGATTCTTGTGGATTCAGAAATCATTTGTCTGAGATCACATGAAATAGCAAATGTTTCTGCACTATGACCAGCAGGATTTGTAGTAGATGAAAACTGAAGCCAATTAGATTTATGAACATTGAAATCGCCTACTGTTGAGATATCACAAGATGGAAACTGAGACAGGAGATAGTCAACTTTCATACTAAGGTAATCGAAGAAGTCTTGAAAGTTACTGTTGTTAGGAGACCTATAAATGCAACAGTAGAATTTCACAAAACTAGGACTAGAATGTTTAAACCAAATTACGTCAAAATTTTTATTTTCTAAGGAAGAAACCCTCTTGCAAGCAATTCTGTACTTGATGTAGGCACATCGAGTGACGTTGGTATTGAGGAAATTGCAAGTCGGGTGACTCGGAGCTTTCAGAGGAGACTTGTGTTTCAGATAGAAACAAAATATCAGGTTGTAATTGTTCAAGATGTTGGTGAATAGCATTAAGATTAGACCTGATACCGCGGATGTTGCGGTAGTGAGTCAGAAAGTTGATACTTTCGATGACCGAGGTAGCTTGGGCCTTGCCTTCCCGGACATCCGAATGGGGCAGGATTTTACGTCTGGCATTTATTACCCTAGAAACCACAGTCATCTTAGTTTTTAATTTGGGACTTTTAATCCCATAGGAAGACAGTGAGCGCGAGAAGGAAGAATAAGGGTGAGAATAGATTAAGGATCAAGGAAAAGGTAACCAGCAGCCCTTACCGAGCTCAGAAAATCGGAGACCCAATATTAAGGAGCCCATGGTAAGGGTGGTGGTACCTCCCCGGCTGACATGGAGTATACATGCCTACCACCTTTAACCTAACCTAGTTCAACATTTCCTTATAATTTGAACGTGCTGAAAAAAATTTCTCCTTTTGTCTTTTGTTCACCAGTTCACAACTTCAAAGTGTGTTTTCGCTAATTATCACTTAATGTAGTAACAAACAGCACATACTCGATTATTATTATTAACAAAAAGAACGAGTAAGTCTCCTAAAAATAGAGGAAGTATATTTTATACTATGAAAATGTTTTACACAAAGTTAAAATACTTAGCTTTTGGGGTTTTAAGTGTTGGTTTTATTATATACGTTTCGATAACAATTACAGTTATCGTCCTCAGTAAGTGTTAATATCTTTAACAATTGCTTAAGACTTTTTTTTTCATAAATTTCTTCTAACACCTAAGCAATTATTAACTCTCCGTCACTCGCATCGTTAGAAAAAATCTAACATTTTTTAAGAATTTGTCATAATTTCTACAATTTTGCTTAATTTTTAACGTGCGTTCAGGAATGCTATCGTGACCCCACCTACTATACGTATGTATAGTGGAGTGGGAGATGCTTTTGTTTTAGTACCAAAATTACATCTTGTTAGTGCGAATCTAACACGCGAGGGATCACGTTGGTCCGAATGTTAGGAAAAATCTAACGACGCGAGTGACGGCGTGTGTAAAAATTTTGTTAATTTTGATAGATTTTCTTTTTTATTTTGGTGTTTCGTTTGACCATAAGTGTTTTTGGAAATTAAACATGGATGAAAAAACTGAAAAGCAGCTGCTGAAATGGTGTAAGGAGATCGAAACTGATGAAGAAGCATTTGATTCCGATGGTGATTTGAGTGACGCGCCTTCTGAACATAATGAACATCAGACCGATACAGAACAATCTGGAGATGAAACAGATGATGATCTATCTAATCTACACTCCCAACTTGTTATTACTGATATTCCTAAGTTTTATGGAAAGGATAAGACGCCTTGGTACAAACAAAAACCGCCTGAACCTAAAGGCAAGGTAAAAAGTCGCAATATAGTTACAAGGCTACCTGGAGTAAAAAGTGAGGCAAAACAAGCTAAAACTATAATGGATTGTTGGAAGTTATTTTTCGTAGATGAAATGATGTATAAAGTTGTAAAATATACCAATAAAAAGTTAGATTTGATGAGAAGTTCTTATCAACGACCCCGAGATTGTCCTCCTACTGACTATGACGAAATATTAGCCTTTATTGGACTGCTTTTTATGGCTGATGTAACAAAAGCACAACATCTGAATACTAATGAATTTTGGAAGTCCGACGATACAGCACCTAATTCCTTCGTGGCAACTATGTCTAAAAAAAGATTTCATAAATTGGTTCAATCGATAAGGTTTGATGATGCAGTAACGCGGCCAAAAACTTCCGCAATTGATAATTTCGCACCAGTTCGAGACATATTTGAGTCATTTGTGAAAAATTGTAAAAGGACATACAGTCTTGCGTTAAATCTAGATTTGAGAAACATAACCAAAAAATAATTTCCATAAAATTATCAAACATTATTTACAATCGTAGATTAAGGCTATAAAAGATGTCCAAACTCCTACGTAATTTATGATGAAAAATACTCTATTAAATTTTTTTTATGATTGTGGACCTGAAATAAATTTGGCCTATCCAAAGCACTCAGGAACACTTAGGAGGATGGATAGAGGATAATGAATTGCCAATAGATGCCTATGAACAGCTACCTTAAATTTTCTCATATCATAAGTGACAGGAAAACAGGAACTAGGGAGATCATTCCAGAGTTTAGAAGCCGTGTAGAAAAATGTGGATTGCGCCCGTTTGGTACGACAAGTGGAGATTTGTACTGCATACTGATGATGTGAATGAGCGAACCAGTGTTTCTCGCAAAGATAGCCCGAAATGGTATCAAAGAATATAATTCAGCAGCACAATAGCCTTTGTAATAACGATAATACAAAGAAAGAAATGAAACCATCCTTCTATGCGCAAGGGACTGTGTGGAAAGTTAAGGACGGGTTATTTATAAGCGTAATCACTCTCTTTTGAATACGATCAACGATATCGAGAGCGTATTGGGGGGCACTAACCCAGAGGTGAGAATTATATTCCAGATGAGGCCGAATTTGGGCCTTATACAGCAGGAGTTGTGGAGAGGGAAAGAACTGCTGAGATCTGTAGTACAAAAAGCCTATTTTACGAGCAGCTGTTTTGGTAACTGACAGAAGATGGTCAACCCATGAGAGATTTGAAGATACAGTCATTCGCATCAGAATAATAGAGTCTGAAAACTTAAGAACTGAGCCATTCATACTTACAACAGGAAATGATCGATCTTTTTTGGCGGACACAAGGTAACACTGAGTTTTGTTAGCATTAAATTTAACCAGATTATTGTTTCCCCATTCGAGAACACGTTGATTGAATTTGCCATTTCAGCTTTAATTTCTTGATTTGACATACAAGGTGGATTAACACAATGAGTAGACTGAGATGAACTACAGTGAAGAGTGCTATCGTCAGCAAAGCAATGTATGGGGTTAGTTGTTGAAGAAACAAGGTCATTTATGTACAGCAGAAAAAGTGTAGGCGCTATAACGGATCCCTGTGGTACGCCCGCGTTAATACTAACTTCTTTTGAAAAAGAGCCATCAACTACGACACGTATTCGTCTTTTATCAAGAAAACTAGAAACCCAGTTGATGAGCGTATCATTTAACCCAAACGAGGTGAGTTTGGCAAGTAAACACTTATGCCAAACTTAGTCAAATGCCTTTAAGATATCTAAAGCGACTACAACTGTTTCACCGGACTACTCTACTGTATTGTTCCAAACTTCGGTCACACATGAAAGAAGATCACCTGTTGAACGACTTTGCCTAAACCCATATTGGTGGTCACTAAGGAGTTTGTTAGTTTCAAGGAACGTGAGCAGTTGCTGATTGATGGCTTTTTCCATAATTTTAGACAAAATGGAAGTGATGGTAATTGGTCGGTAGTTTCAGGGATCGGTCTTATCGCCTTTTTTGGGAATAGGTTGAACATTTGCTAACTTCCATGATGAAGGGAATTTCCCAGAAGACATAGAGATTGTATAGAGCTTAGATAGGACTGGTACTAGTTCGGGGGAACATTTCTTTGAGACAATAGCTGGGATACCGTCTGGGCCAGTCGCCTTATTGAGATCAAGCCTACTGATGATCGATTCCAAGAGCTTGTACCGAAAACGAATTGGTTTCATAACGTATGAAGAAGAGTTGACTAGGGGCACATCTTTTCCAGAATCGTTGAGACACAAGTTTGATGCAAACAAAATCATTGACTTTGTCTACAGAATCAGCAATTACCGATCCGTCAATAGATGTCAGGGGGGGAAATGAAGATGTTCCAAAGTTTTTACTAGTGGCTTTAGCTAAAGACAAAAATTTACGACTGCCTAAAGGAGATTAGCTAGTTCATTGCATTTTCGTTGTTCGAACAACTTTTTAGTTTTAGTGATGTCACTTTTCCAAATATTTCTAGCACCAACGTATCCTACATGACCGTCGACCAATTTATTAGATTTCCATTTAATGTAATATTTATTTTTTAAAGATATTGCATCAGCACAAGCCTTATTGAACCAGGGTTGGGAACGTGAATGACCTATACGGTACTGTTTTTTGGGAATATATAACTCCATTCCCATGAGGATCACTTCAGATACTGAAAGAGCGATGTCCGAAGAAGAGGACGACTTAAAACAATATTCACGCCATGGAAAGGTTGCAAAGAAATCCCGTAAATCACTCCATCGAGCTGACGTAAAGCACCACAAGGTTCTATCGGTTTTCGAACAACAGTGGAATTAGGTACAGCAGAAATGATTTCTATTAGACAATGGTTGGAAAGACCTAAAGGCGAAACAACGGAAGTTTTATAAACAAGAGGGTTTGATGTAAGAAAGAGATCTAGAAGATGTGGGTATGGTTAGGATTATCAGGGATTCTTGTGGATTCAGAAATCATTTGTCTGAGATCACATGAAATAGCAAATGTTTCTGCACTATGACCAGCAGGATTTGTAGTAGATGAAAACTGAAGCCAATTAGATTTATGAACATTGAAATCGCCTACTGTTGAGATATCACAAGATGGAAACTGAGACAGGAGATAGTCAACTTTCATACTAAGGTAATCGAAGAAGTCTTGAAAGTTACTGTTGTTAGGAGACCTATAAATGCAACAGTAGAATTTCACAAAACTAGGACTAGAATGTTTAAACCAAATTACGTCAAAATTTTTATTTTCTAAGGAAGAAACCCTCTTGCAAGCAATTCTGTACTTGATGTAGGCACATCGAGTGACGTTGGTATTGAGGAAATTGCAAGTCGGGTGACTCGGAGCTTTCAGAGGAGACTTGTGTTTCAGATAGAAACAAAATATCAGGTTGTAATTGTTCAAGATGTTGGTGAATAGCATTAAGATTAGACCTGATACCGCGGATGTTGCGGTAGTGAGTCAGAAAGTTGATACTTTCGATGACCGAGGTAGCTTGGGCCTTGCCTTCCCGGACATCCGAATGGGGCAGGATTTTACGTCTGGCATTTATTACCCTAGAAACCACAGTCATCTTAGTTTTTAATTTGGGACTTTTAATCCCATAGGAAGACAGTGAGCGCGAGAAGGAAGAATAAGGGTGAGAATAGATTAAGGATCAAGGAAAAGGTAACCAGCAGCCCTTACCGAGCTCAGAAAATCGTAGACCCAATATTAAGGAGCCCATGGTAAGGGCTGACATGGAGTATACATGCCTACCACCTTTAACCTAACCTAGTTCAACATTTCCTTATAATTTAAACGTGCTGAAAAAATTTCTCCTTTTGTCTTTTGTTCACCAGTTCACAACTCCAAAGTGTGTTTTCGCTAATTATCACTTAATGTAGTAACAAACAGCACATACTCGATTATTATTATTAACAAAAAGAAAGAGTAAGTCTCCTAAAAATACAGAAAGTATATTTTATACTATGAATATGTAAATTTTCACTATTATTACACAAAGTTAAAATACTTGACTTTTGGGGTTTTAAGTGTTGGTTTTATTATAAATCTATACCTTTCGATAACAATTACAGTTATCTTCCTCAGTAAGTGTTAATATCTTTAACAATTGCTTAAGAATCTTTTTTTCATAAATTTGTTCTAACACCTTAAGCAATTATTAACTCTCCGTCACTCGCATCGTTAGAAAAAAATTTTAAGAATTTGTCATAATTCCTACAATTTTGCTTAATTTTTAACGTGCGTTCAGGAATGCTATCATGACCCCACCTACTATACGTATGTATAGTGGAGTGGGGAGATGCTTTTGTTTTAGTACCAAAATTACATCTTGTTAGTGCGAATCTAACACGCGAGGGATCACGTTGGTCCGAATGTTAGGAAAAATCTAACGACGCGAGTGACGGCGTGTGTAAAAATATTGTTAATTTTGATAGATTTTCTTTTTTTATTTTGGTGTTTCGTTTGACCATAAGTGTTTTTGGAAATTAAACATGGATGAAAAAACTGAAAAGCAGCTGCTGAAATGGTGTAAGGAGATCGAAACTGATGAAGAAGCATTTGATTCCGATGGTGATTTGAGTGACGCGCCTTCTGAACATAATGAACATCAGACCGATACAGAACAATCTGGAGATGAAACAGATCATGATCTATCTAACCTACACTCCAAACTAGTTATTACTGATATTTCTAAGTTTTATCGAAAGGATAAGACGCCTTGGTATAAACAAAAACCGCCTGATCCTAAAGGCAAGGTAAAAAGTCGCAATATAGTTACAAGCCTACCTGGAGTAAAAAGTGAGGCAAAACAAGCTAAAACTATAATGGATTGTTGGAAGTTATTTTTCGTAGATGAAATGATATATAAAGTTGTAAAGTATACCAATAAAAAGTTAGATTTGATGAGAAGTTCTTATCAACGACCCCGAGATTGTCCTCCTACTGACTATGACGAAATATTAGCCTTTATTGGACTGCTTTTTATGGCTGGTGTAAAAAAAGCACAACATCTGAATACTGATGAACTTTGGAAGTCCGACGGTACAGCACCTGATTTCTTCGTGGCAACTATGTCTAAAAAAAGATTTCATCAATTGGTTCAATCGATAAGGTTTGATGATGCAGCAACGCGGCCAAAAACTTCCGCAATTGATAATCTCGCACCAGTTCGAGACATATTTGAGTCATTTGTGAAAAATTGTAAAAGGACATACACTCCTGGATTCTACGTAACCATTGATGAAATGTTGGAGGGATTTCGAGGTAGATGTCGATTTAGGCAGTACATTGCCAATAAGCCCGCCAAATATGGCATAAAAATATATGCCTTAGTCGACTCTAGAACATTTTTCACGCTAAATCTCGAAGTTTATGCGGGTAAGCAACCAGAAGGACTGTTCCAGATGAAAAATGATGCATTCAGTATGTCTAAAAAAAGATTTCATCAATTGGTTCAATCGATAAGGTTTGATGATGCAGCAACGCGCCCAAAAACTTCCGTAATTGATAATCTCGCACCAGTTCGAGATATATTTGAGTCATTTGTGAAAAATTGTAAAAGGACATACACTCCTGGATTCTACGTAACCATTGATGAAATTTTGGAGGGATTTCGAGGTAGATGTCGATTTCGGCAGTACATTGCCAATAAGCCCGCCAAATATGGCAAAAAAATATATGCCTTAGTCGACTCTAGAACATTTTTCACGCCAAATCTCGAAGTTTATGCGGGTAAGCAACCAGAAGGACCGTTCTAGATGAAAAATGATGCATTCAGTGTAGTAATGCGACTAATAGAACCTATTAGCGGAACAGGACGAAATGTGACCACAGACAATTACTTCACATCTGTGCCTTTGGCCAATAGTTTAGTGGATAACCATCGTCTGGCCATGATTGGTACAATCCGGAAGAATAAACCGCAAGTCGCACGAGAGTTATTACAAGTGAAGCAAAAATCAGTAAAGAGCAGCATATTTGCGTTTGGTGAAAAACCAAATAATTGCCTCTTGGTATCATATGTTCCAAAGTCAAGCAAGAACGTGTTGCTATTGTCTACGATGCACACTGATTACAAGATTGATGAAACTACAGGCGATGCTTGTAAACGCGATATTATTTCAGACTACAACCTTACAAAAGGTGGAGTAGATGTGGTCGACAAAATGAAAGCGAAATATTCCGTAACTAGATTTAGCAACAGATGGCCATTTACCATATTTTGTAGCCTCCTGAATATATCAACAATCAACAGCCAAATAATATATCGGGAAAATACAAACAATATTATTGCTCGAAGGGAATATATTACAGAACTTGGCAAATCGCTTGTTACACCACATCTTTGTCGTCGTTCTAAAATTACATAACTTCCACGCAATCTGCATCTGAAGATAGAAAATATCACTGAAAAAAAAAACAAAACCTGAAGAAGATCGACCTCCTCAGGACAAATAGAGGTGTGAATTTTGCCCCAAGAGGAAAAACAGATTTACTCAGCGTTACTGTTCCAATTGTCAAAATCCTATTTGTAAAGAACATATCTCTGCGACTTCACTGATTTGTTGTCAATGCTTTGCCAATAGCGATGATGCCTACAGAGAGTAAGTTAATTTTTTATTAGTATTTCATTTGTTAAATAAATTTATTCTAGGTAAACCCTCAGTCACAGAAGATTCATAATCAGATGCCTTTATACAGTGTGTATTTTAAAATCACCGACAAACGAACACTGGAGATTATATGATTCAAAATAAGCCAAAAATTATCATAAACGGTTTTCCGAAAATACTTCTTAACCTAGATACAGGTTGATTAAAAAATAAGATTCCTCAAAAACTACAAAATATATTACACTGAAATTTGGTACACCTAAATGTCTAATTAAGTACAATTAATCAGGTGAGTTTGAGTCAACTGGCTCCATCCAGTAGCGTAGAATATGTTAATGTCAATCACTTTAAGTAAAAAAAAAACGCACGTCCCTGCCTTTTTGAAGAAATATTTTTTTGTTAAATTCAACATTTAATTCTGCAAATAAAATCATACTTAGTATTTTTTCGATTCGGCACCCGTTTTTGAAATATTTTGCATTAACATAAACGACTACATTATTCAGTAATAACCAAATTAAATAGATCAGAGATTGCTTTGCATTTGACAGTTACGTATCTTATGTTTGCTAAAATAGTTGCATTTACGCGTGTTTTGTAATTTATTGTTTGTGTCTAATTACTGTGAAAAAATGAATTATTCCAAACGAGAACTGGTCGATATGCCTTTATGTCATGGTAATACTAATTGCAATGCTCGTGCAGCTGCTCGACTTTATGAACAAAGATTTCCAAATAGAAGACATCCACATCATACTACCGTTCATCGTAACTTGTTAGAGTATGGAAGTTTAAAAGGAAAGAAAAATAAAGGACCAAATGCTCGTGTACCAGTTGCTGAAGATGTACAATTTGTTAGAAACTTATTGACCACTGATGAGTGTATTTTTTCCCGCAATGGAATAATAAACTTGCATAATTCCCACAACTGGTTAGATGAAAATCAGCATCCAACTGTAGTTACAGCTCACCAACATAGATTTAGCGAAAATATTTGGATAGGTATACTAGACGATCACCTAATCGGACCTATCCGTGTTCCTCAAAGACTTACTGGCGAATTCTATTTAAATTTTTTGAGAGAAGATTTGCCAGAATTGTTTGACGACGTACCCTTAGATGTTAGAATGAACATGGTGCACCACCACATTCTACACGAAACGTCAGAGAATTTTTAAATGCATGGTTCCCTGGACGCTGGATTGGACGAGGAAGTGAAGTACCGTGGCCGGCACGATCGCCAGATTTAAACCCATTGGATTTTTTTGTATGGGGGTATCTGAAAACTCGTGTCTATTCTATTCAAATTGATAATCGAGAGCAACTTTGGAATCGCATACAGATGGCATGCGCTGAGATTAGGACTATGCCACAAATTTTTCAGCGTGTTAGGTTTCATTTGCTAAGAAGAATACAAGCTTGCATTCAAAAGAAACGAGGACATTTTGAACAATATGTATAAAAATAATTATTATTTTGTTTTTGATTCCTTCAATATCTCTTTAATAATGTACATAATAGTTAACTGCGTTATTTTTTTGTAAAATAAAACAAATTTTGATTTTTATTGAATAATGTGGTCGTTTATGTTAATGCAAAATATTTCAAAAACGGGGTGCCGAATCGAAAAAATACTAAGTATGAATTTATTTGCAGATGTTGAATCTATCAAAAAAATATTTCTTCAAAAAAATCAGGGGCGTGCGTTTTTTTTTACTTAAACTGATTAACTTAAAATATTCTACGCCACTGGATGGAGTCAGTTGACTCAAACTCACCTGATTAATTGTATTTAATTAGACATTTAGGTGTACCAAATCTCAGTGTAATATCATTTGTAGTTTTTGAGGAATCTTAAAAAAACCTTAAAAAAAGTATTTTTTAATCAACCGGTTAGGAAGCATTTTCGGAAAAGCATTTATGATCAATTTTGTCTTATTTTGAATCATAGAATCTCCAGTTTTCGTTTATCGGTGATTTTAAAATACACCCTGTATAAATGGATATGCTCTGTCTTTTGAAAATATTTTCAACTGTGCAGCGTTGCCGCTTCTACAAGAATGTATTAGCAACTTTGATAATTTAAATGGAACACCCTGTGTTTTATTTTTTTGTTAGATTCCCTATTGATCTCTTAATAACTTTTCTTAATATGTTCCTATACCTATCTTTTATCGTTTTCGAGATAATAATTTATTTCACTTTTTTTTTAAAAACATGGCTTTCAAAAATGGTCCACTGTCTTGGACTCTGACAGATCAGCGCATTGAAATTTAGTGAGGAGTTAGGTAATGCCCAGTAGAATTTCAATCTGTGAGTGTCCAAATCTAAGTTATAATAGTACAGGGTGTTTCAAAAATACAAATATTTTTCTTGTTCGGAAATACGATAAAAAGTAAGTTTTTTTTAATGGAACACCCTGTGTTGTATGTGTAACATTCCTACACCAATCTCGAACAGTTTTTGATTTATGAGCACTTCTTTCGCAAAATTATTACAGATATGACATGAGTGTGAGGATCAATTTAGCAAGTAGGCTATGGTAACTGTTTTGAAATTGTTTATATTCTGCTATTGTTCATTTGGTTTCGCTGCCAGTTGGTGTAATTATTGATAAGTTTAATTGAAAGTGTTAAGAAAAATGGAAGAAAACAACTATTCAAATGCAGTATTTATGAAATTATTTATTTTACATGGTCAATGTGATAAGATTATTAGCCGTACTTGTAAAAGATTTAATGAAATGTACCCAAATTTGCCGTCAATGATCAATAAGAAATTTAGACGAATTCAAAGCAATTGCGAACATTTTGGATCGTCCTTGAAAGCAGTCAGAAATTTACCTAGACCTGTAACGTCCAATGAGAACAATGAAATTAATGTTTTAGAGTATTTTCATGCCTATAGTCAAGCTTCAATAAAATGTGCCAAAGAAGAGTCGGGCTCATTCTTTTTTTCTGTGCAAAAAATATTGCATACACATCATATGCATTAGTACACGAAAGTTCAATTTGTTAAGCCTGAGGACCAGCCACAAAGAGTTTTGCTTTGCGAAAACTTATTAATTCATATTCAGGATGATCCACAATTCTTACGAAAAACTATTTGTAGTGATGAGTCGAAATTTTCTCGCGAATGATGTTTTAATAGAAGAAACATGCATTATTGGACATAAGAAAATCCCCATGATACGAGAGCTTCAGTGTTCCAAGAAAAGTTTAGTTTTAATGTTTTTTGTTTAATGATGGACGGCAAAATTCGATGAAAATTTAACGTCTAGAAAGTGCTTGGAAATTTTAACTACGTTTGATGAAAATTTCGTGGATAATCTTCCCCTTGCCCAGTATCGCATCTGCTGGTACTAACTTGGGGCTCCGGCTCATTGCACTGCCGAAGTAACCGCGGAAATACGGAGAATATTTGAAGATTGTTGGTTTAGGCGTTTGGGACCTTGAAATTTGCCTCCCAGGTCTCCAGGCTTAACTCCTCTTGATTTTTACCTTTAGTAAATTCAAGGGAAGGGTTAGAGGCTCGGTTGCATCGCGCTTTTCAAAGTTTAGATGCTGATGAACTTAGAGTTACAACTACAGATGGTGTCAAAACTCGAGTTCTAAAGTGCTTAGAAGTCAACGGCCAACATTTTACCCTTAGATGTTAGAATGAACATGTATTTCATGCATGATGGTGCACCACCACATTCTACACGAAACGTCAGAGAATTTTTAAATGCATGGTTCCCTGGACGTGAAGTACCGTGGCCGGCACGATCGCCAGATTTAAACCCATTGGATTTTTTGTGTGGGGGTATTTGAAAACTCGTGTCTATTCTGTTCAAATTGATAATCGAGAGCAAGTTTGGAATCGCATACAGATGGCATGCGATGAGATTAGGGCTATGCCACAAATTTTTCAGCGTGTTAGGTTTCATTTGCTAAGAAGAATACAAGCTTATATTCAAAAGGAAGAAGGACATTTTGAACAATATGTATAAAAATAATTATTATTTTGTTTTTACTTCCTCCAATATCTCTTTAATAATGTACCTAATCGTTAAATGCGTTATTTTTTTGTAAAATAAAACAAATTTTGATTTTTATTGAATAATGTGGTCGTTTATGTCAATGCAAAATATTTCAAAAACGGGGTGCCGAATCGAAAAAATACTAAGTATGATTTTATTTGCAGAATTAAATGTTGAATCCATCAAAAAAATATTTCTTCAAAAAAAGCAGGGACGTGCGTTTTTTTTACTTAAAATGATTAACTTAAAATATTCTACGCCACTGGATGGAGTCAGTTGATTCAAACTCACCTGATTAATTATATTTAATTGGACATTTAGGTGTACCAAATCGGAGTGTAATATCTTTTGTAGTTTTTGAGGAATCTTGAAAAAACCTTAAAAAAAGTATGTTTTAATCAATCTGTATCTCGGTTAGGAAGCATTTTCGGAAAAGCGTTTATGATCATTTTTGTCTTATTTTGAATCATAGAATCTCCAGTTTTCGTTTGTCGGTGATTTTAAAATACACCCTGTGTAGTAAAAAGTTTCGTTTTTTTTTTATAAAAATCGTGAATTTTTTTTTCATTATGAGCAACATGTACCTACCTAAAATGTTTGTAAATAAATTGAGTTAATATACCAAACTGTTTATTCAAAAAATAAGAGTGTTATTGCAAAATGAATGAATGTTAAATAAAATCTAACGCGCGAGCAATGGTGTAAAAAAATATGGCGCGGGTGACGGAGGGTTAAAGATATTACTTCTTACTGAGGATGATAACCGTAATTGTTATCAAAACGTATAGATTTATAAAAAAATATAAATATAAAATTACACCTCTTAAAAACCCAAAAGCTAAGTATTTTAATCATATTTTATACCTTGATTCGTATTATTAATAATCTTTTGGTTGCATGGTGAATATTGCATATATAAATTGTAATTATAAAATAAATGACGATCTTATTTAGGTTCGTCCCTCTTTGAATTTAGGAATTGTTAGAATCCATATGTATATTTTTTATGTCAGCTTCATTAGTACAATTAACATCCTGTATAATATTTCTCAGTTTATTCACTTTTTTGAAATAAATTACTATAGTAAGTAGAATGAACCTGTATTGGGCTATTTCAGCGTAATTTGTGCTACACATTTGTTTTTTGCAAGTTACATCCTGCCTTTACATTATGATGCATAAATGAAACAAAAATGACTGAGTTAGAAGATAAAAATTGTATTGTTTGCATTAATATTTGTAATCATAATCGTAGGTCAAAGGTAATAACTACAACTCGTATAGCATTCGTGTTTAGACCCACCTGATACTCGTTGTAGTTCGCATTTACGTATTACAACCGGGATTTACCATCATCAGATCAGTTCTTCGCGAACAACGAACGGTTAGTGAAGGATACGGTGTATCATATCTTATTTATTAATCAATTCTCTCATTTTTTTTGTGTTTAAGTGATTGTGTTTTTCGGCTAAAAACCTTTTTTTAATTATTGGAGATTACACTCATCATCAAAGGAAACTAAAATTCAGCAAGGTAAGCTTTTTGTTTTACTCAAATTTAAGTTTGATAAGGCTTTTGCAATGAAGGTGTTTGATAAAAATAACCTTGTGCTTTACCGGGCAATTGCATTAGCTTCGGTTTTCTTCTTATCTTAACAAAGTTATCTAAATGTTTATAAACATTGGTGATATTCATTCTTTATCAATTGCTTTCTTTGAAATTATACTTCCTGTTAGTTTATAACCAAGTTTTATCAATTGTTTAGTTCTTGCTATATGGACATGTGTATGACATTTATGGCAATTTATGATTTTTGAATTATGAAACAGTTTTGAGAAAGTTACATCAGCTGCCAAACAGTTAAAATGCCCCAAAATTTCACTCTAAGGTCTAGTAAAAGACACCACAATGAAAGATCTAGATCATTCGTAACTGAAACTTCCAGAAACGGTGAATTTACATACATGCACATTTTTATGCATATAAATTTAAAATCTTCATCTTAACCATCTAATTTTGTTTTACTGTTAGAAAAATGTAAAAAATTTAAATCACTATTTGAATTTAGTGAACGGAAAAGGTCATAATAGTTTATGTTTTCAAGTATTTTTACCGAATTTTTTTATTACCATTACTGACACCGTTAGTCTTTTAGTTGTTGATTTGTAATTAAAAAAATTACTTAATAGTTAATTTTCACAGACCACCGATAATAAAATCATAAATTCCTATTAAATGCAAAAATAATAATTCCTGTGTAATTAAAACTTTAAATTTAATCACTTCTGATAAATTTCGTTTATTTTCAATTTTGTCAAAATTGTAATAATTTATCCATTTAATTTTAGTGGGGAGCACTTTTGATAATTGAATAATTTTCAGAAATTAGTTTTAACCTAAACCGTTAAAATGGAATTTTTAATAATTTGTGTTCGCCGGCACTATCCTTTAGATTTAGTCGGCAACTCTTTAATACTTTATAAAAATTGAGGTTATTGGCTATTTTGTAAACTGTTACAATTTTTAAACTTTTTAACTTTTAACCCAATATATTGATAGTTGGACAGACTATAATTTAATTTTAAGGGGTTCTATTTAACCACCTGTAATTAAACATTAATGGTTTCGAATTTTACAGTGCAAGCTCAATAAATTGAATCATACTAGCTAATTTAATTTCACTTGATAATTTAGGCTTTAAAGGTACCCTAGAGTTTACTTGTCACCTTTTTTAAATCATCACTCTATTCAACAATTAATAAGAATGGAGATTATTGATTTTTAGATTTTTAAAATCTTAAAAAGTATTTTAATTAAGTTAGAACATTTTAAATGTTGAAAATTACAATCTAATTTAATTTTTAAGGTATTCATTTAATTACTTCTAATTAATAATTTAATTTTGCTTTATTAATTGTAAATTTGAGATTCATAATAGATCAATTATAGTTTTCAACTGTCATTTTTCATTTTATAAGATGTTTCCAATTTAGGTAGGTCTCGATAGGAAGGAATAGTTTATGGGGTGAGTGGTGAAAAAAACTGATATTTCGAAAAAGTAATAGCGTCATAAGTCATAACCATTTGAATATTTTTTAATGCACATGTGTAAAATTTTGAAAATTACTCCGTTACTTTTCAATGTTAAAAGAGTGGAAGTTATAAACGTTTTCGGACTCGAACTAGATGCAGGGCTCGGTACCTTTCTGCTAGTGATAAAAAAAATCTTTATCTTCAAGATTGCAGTAATTACAAGGATAGTTATGCAAATACGTAAAATCTGTAAGAAATGGTGAATATTTTTAATGACACCTTTTTTAAATTCACCATACATTTATGAACTTTGCATAGGAATTGTTTATCAATTTACATTATAAGTTTTGAATGTAATTGTTGAATAATAATTGTTTCCGGGAATTGATTTAATTGGTTTTCTACTAAAAAATCTAAATGTTTTACATTGTATGACACGTTATGTCTTTGTGATTGATTTGTAATTGAAAATTAACTTAATAGTTAATTTTCAAGACCAAGATTTATCAATTCATTAAATTCTCATTGGAATGTCAATGAATTTATGGAATTATGATGTGAATTATAAACGTTTTAGAATTTATATCAGGACACAATCATGCCAAAAGTTATCTTTTTTTCAAATTATTGTACAAGTTGTAATAGATCACAATATAATTTTAGTGGGACGCATATTGTAATTAAAATTTTCAGAAATCTATTTACCTACAATCACATTATTTTATGCATAACAATTTTGAAATTTTTTAAATAATTTTGGCTAGAAACTGTTATAGAGATTAGTTTCCAAATCACTTTATTAATTTGTTATGTGGACGGAAAATTTGTAAATTTAGCAATTTTTAATTTTACTTTTATACAAATTACTGATACGTTACCTTGTATGCTTGATTGTAATTAATTCTTAAGTTATTGTAACGAAACCGAAATTAAAATGTTAAGTTTGGGACTTAAATGTCAAGTTCAATAATCCTTTAATTTAACTTAAATTAAATGTTAATCTTGAATTTCTTAGTTTAATTTGCAACTTAATAATTTATGTTTAATATTTAATGGAATTATTGATATTTACATAATTTTAAGAAATTATTTATGAATGGATTTAAAAACTAGATTTTACTTGCAGTTCTTTAGATTATGCACTCTTTCAACAATTATAAAATTGAGATTTATTTGTGATTTAAATTTATTTTAAATTTATACATGATATTTGGAAGCATAATTATTTAAGTCTATAACTAATTAACACTTGGTTTCATTTTACAGTTGAAAAACTAATTAAATTAATTTCATTTTAAGTATTATTTAATTATTGTATATTACATAATCAATTTCTTTAAAAGTACCTAAGTTAAATGTTATTTTTTAAATAAATTTATTCAATTAATAAGTGAGATTATGATAATTTTCAAATTTTCTTAATTTTTATAATTATTATCTTTTTAGTAAATTAATAGAAAAATATTTATTAAATGTGAAAATACATCTATATTTAAATTAAGTAATGTCATTAATTAACTGAATATTTTTAATGCTATATGTAAATTGATTCTTGAAATTACTGTTTAACTTTTTTAATTTTAATAGAGTGAGTACAAATTAGTGGCTCGTACTAGTGAAGGGATACTTTTGCTAGTGTAAAAAACTTATTTCAAAAAGTATGCGTATTATCAACATTTATAGGATAATGCGGAAAATTAACTGTTAAGAAACGGCGAATTTACATACAATTTCAAATCGCCATCTAATTTTATTTTACTGGAAAATGTAATAAATTTAAATTACTATTTGAATTAATGAACAAATAATAGTTTTTTTTTAAATTTGTACTCAATTTTTTTTACCTTTACTGACCGTTAGCTTTTAGTTGTTGATTTGTAATTAAAAAAAATACGTAATAGTTAATTTTCACAGACCACCGATAATAAAATCATACATTTCTATTAAATGCAAAAATAATAATTCCTGTGTAATTAAAACTTTAAATTTAATCACTTCTGATAAATTTCGTTTATTTTCAATTTTGTCAAAATTGTAATAATTTATCCATTTCATTTTAGTGGGGAGAATTATTGATAATTTAATAATTTTCAGAAATTAGTTTTAACTTAAACCGTTACTGCTAACAATGTAATGGAATTTTTAATAATTTGTGTTCGCCGGCACTATCCTTGAGATTTAGTCGGCGTCAACTCTTAATCCTTTATAAAAATTGAGGTTATTGGCTATTTTGTAAACTGTTACAATTTTTAAGCTTTTTAACTTTTAACCCAATATATTGATAGTTAGACAGGCTATATTTAATTTTAAGGGGTTCTATTTAACTACCTGTAATTAAACATTAATGGTTTCGAAATTTATAGTGCAACTTCAATAAACTTCAATAAGTAATTAAATTATTACTAATCTTATTTAATTTCACTTGATAGTTTAGTTTGTTACTTTGCGATTATTATTATTACATAATCAATTTAGGTTTAAAAGGAACGAATTTTAACAAATTTAAATCATTTATTTCTCTATTACTAAATGTTAATAATTCAATTTTAAATGTTATTTATTGTAAATAAAAATTTTGATTTTTATTGAATAATGTGGTTTTATGTAATGCAAAATATTTCAAAAACGGGTGCAATCAAAAATTACTAAGTATGATTTTATTTAATTAAATGTTGAATTAAAAAATGATTCTTCAAAATATGAGTGCGTTTTTATTTTTAAATTTTAACTTTAAATTCTCGCATGGATGGTCGTTGATTAAATATTTAATTGATATTTAATTAAACTTTAGTTACAAAATTAATACTTTTAGTATTTTTGAGGAATTTTGAAACTTAAAAATATTTTAATCAATCTGTATTCGGTTGGAAGATTTTGAAAAGCTTTATGAACTTTGTCTATTTTGAACTAATTCCAGTAAAATTTTATTTTAAATTACACCTTAAGTAAAATTATGTTTTTTAGGAAAAAAACTTTTTTTATTATGAATTTAATACATTCAAATACTTTAAATAAATTAGTTAAATACCAAATGTTTTTCAATATAAGAGTGTTATTGAAAATAATAATGTTAAATAAAATCTAACGCAATGTTTAATATACTGACGCGTGCGTGGGTTAAAGATATTATTTATGAGGATGATAACATTTTATAAAACGTATAGATTTATAAAAATTAAATATAAATTACACTCTTAAACCCAAAACTAAATTATAATCATATTTTAATACCTTGATTCGTATTATTAATATTTTTTTTATCTTTTGATTGCATGGTAATATTGCATATATAAATTTAATTTAAAATAAATGACGATCTTATTTAGTTTCCCTCTTTGAATTTAGGAATTGTTAGAATCCATATGTATATTTTTTTATATTACTACATTAACATCCTGTATAATATTTTCAGTTTATCACTTTTTGAAATAAATTATATAGTAAGTGAATGAACCTGTATTGGGCTATTTCAGCGTAATTTGTGCTACATTTGTTTTTGCAATTAAATCCTGCCTTTACATTTGATGCATAAATGAAACAAAAATGACTGAGTTAGAAGATAAAATTGTATTATTTGCATTAATATTTGTAATCTAATCGTAGGTCAAAGGTAATAAATCTACTGCAGCATTCGTGTTTAGACCACCTGATACTCGTTGTAGTTCGCATTTACGTATTACAACCGGGATTTACCATCATCAGATCAGTTCTTCGCGAACAACGAACGGTTAGTGAAGGATACGGTGTATCATATCTTATTTATTAATCAATTCTCTATTTTGTGTTTAAGTGATTGTGTTTTTCGGCTAAAAACCTTTTTTTAATTATTGATTACACTCATCATCAAAGAATCTAAAATTCAGCAAGGTAATTTTGTTTTACTCAAATTTAAGTTTGATAAGGCTTTTGCAATGAAGGTGTTTGATAAAATAACCTTGTGCTTTACCGGGCAATTGCATTAGCTTCGTTTTCTTCTTATCTTAACAAAGTGATCTAAATGTTTATAAACATTGTGATATTGTTTTATCAATTGCTTTCTTTGAAATATATTCTTAGTTTATACAGTTTTATCAATTGTTTAGTTCTTCTATATGGGTGTATACATTTATGGCAATTTAATTTTAATTATGAAACAGTTTTGAAAAGTTGTTAATCAGGACACAATCAGCTGCCAAACAGTTAAAATGCCAAATTTAACCATTATTTCACTCAAGGTCTAGTAAAGACACCACAATGAAAGATCTAGATCATTCGTAACTAACTTCCAGAAACGTGAATTTACATACATGCACATTTTTATGCATATAAATTTAAAATCTTCATCTTAACCATCTATTTTATTTACTGTCAAAATTGTAATAATTTATCCATTTAATTTTAGTGGGGAGCATTTTTGATAATTGTATAATTTTCAGAAATTAATTTTAACCTAAACCGTTACTGCTAACGATGTAATGGAATTTTTAATAATTTGTGTTCGCCGACACTATCCCTTAGATTTAGTCGGCGTCAACTCTTTAATCCTTTATAAAAATTGAGGTTATTGGCTATTTTGTAAACTGTTACAATTTTTAAACTTTTTAACTTTTAACCCAATGGATTGATAGTTAGACTGACAAATTTAAGGGGTTCTGTTTAACTACCTGTAATTAAACATTAATGGTTTCGAATTTTACAGTGCAACTCCAATAAATTGAATCATTACTAAGCTAATTTAATTTCACTTGATAATTTAGGGCTTTAAAGGTACCCTAGAGTTTACTTTTCGTCACCTTTTTTAAATCATCACTCTATTCAACAATGAATAAGAATATGTAATTAAAAATTTTAAATTCAATCACTTTTGTTAATTTCGTTTATTTAGTATTAATAACTAAAATTTTGTCATAATTTGAAATTGTAATTATTTATCAATTTAATTTTATTGCAGATACTTTAAAATGATTGAATTAAATAATTAATAAATCTGAAATTAGTGCAGTTAATTTGATTAGTTTCATTTTAAACTATACCATTATTAGTAGTAATGTAATGCAATTTTTAATAATTTACATTCCCCTGCACCATTGGGCGGTAAAAAAAACTCATATTTCGAAAAAGTAACAGCTTCATAACCTTTTGAAATGTATTACTGCACGTGTGTGAAATTTTCAAATTTTCCCATTACTTTTCAATGTTAAGAAAGGACTTCGAAAATATCAACGTTTTGAAGCTCAACCTAGATCTGGGGCATTTCTGATAGTGATAAAAATAAAAAAAAATCTTAGTTACCCAGAAGTTATAGCGATTACAAAAAATAGTATTTTCAAAAACTAGAATAATTGGTAAGGGTAAATTATTATAATTTTTAATTTGTAAGGGTAGTTTAGGGTGGAACGTGAAAAAAGCGATATTTCGAAAATGTTACGTTTTGAAACACTTTTTTTTAGTGGACGTATGTAATATTTCTAAATTTTTCTGTTGTTTCTCAATTTTTCTGTCTTTGGAGTTATAAACATTTTCGAGTTCCAACTAGATGTTGGTAAACACCCAAAAAAAATCGTTATCTAGAAGATTGCAGGGATGAGGAAAGATAATATTTTCAAACCAATAAAATAGCTTATAGGGGTAGGAGTAGGTCATACAAAAATTTCCTACTGTTAGAAAAATTAAATTAATTTCGAATTCAGTGAACGGAAAAGGTCGTACAGGGACCGCCATAAAGCTGGACAAATATGGCAAAAATTTTGATTATTGAAATTTCTGAAAAACTCTATTATCCGTTCGTTTCTGCATGTCTGATAACAAAAAATCTGTGCATTTGTCCTGAATATTTGTCGGAATTTTGAAAAATTTACTGTGATGCCGATATTTGAATGATTCAATTTTTAATTTATAAATTTACTTAAGAATGTATTAAAGACCCCATATATAATTTTCAACAAATCAGTAAAATACCATTTATTCTCCTTGTTTATTAAAATCATAAAATCTTGTTCTACCTGGAAAATCGTATTTTTAAATTTTTCACAAATATTTGATTAATTTTGACCTAAAATTATGTAATTTAGATTATTAAAACTATTTCCAGGTAAAACAAGATTTTATGATGTTCCTAATAAAAGCAGTATAATAAATGGTATTTTGTATTTTTCTGATTTGGTCAAATTTATATGGGGTCTTTGTTGCATTCTAAATACATTTTCTTAATACAATTTTATATCTTGTTAATTTACCATTTTGGCATACATTAACATTTTCAAAGATTCAAATCTATGGTCAGTGACGTAGATAACTTTGTACTTAATTAATTTATTACTAACCTAATTTAATTTTACTTCATAATGTAGTTTGTAAATTTGAGATTATTATTATTTTCTCATCAATTTAGGGCTTGCAAAATTACCTTGCTCCCTTAGAGTTTACTAGGTCTCACTTTTTCAGGTGAAGATAGGAAGAAGTACTATTGCAAATGTCCTGAAATTTAGTATAGAAGTTACTCAGCCAATATATAACCCATCTTTCAAAATTTAAACTCCTGGTTTGGAATTTTTTGTATATAAACCATTTTATTTTATTTTGCTGTTAGAAAAATGTAAAAAATTGAAATAACCTATAACTTAACCTTCAAGCCATTCCCTTGCGGGGTAGGCAAAACAATCCCTGCCTCTTATTTATTTTTCATTCACAATCTTTCTCCATGTTTTCCTATCTCCGCACACCTCCCTAGCTTCCGCAAGGTTCATACGTAGTCTCTGACATGCCCATTTGTTTTTAAAACTCCTTATCTTTCTTTCCTTTATCATAGATTCTACTACATTCAGCCAAGTTTTACGCGGCCTACCGGGCCCGGCCTTTCCCCTAACCTCACCCACATATATTTGTTTCGTTAATCTTGCGTTGTTCATTCTCTCAATGTGACCAAACCAACGTAATGTACTACTTTTATATGCATCCATCATCGTCTTTTCCTCACCACACTCCGTCATTATGCATTCATTTTTTATCTTGTCCCTTCTCGTTTTACCGCATACGCTTTTCAGGAATCTCATACCCACGGCATTTATTTTTCTTTCGTGCTTTTTTTGACATACCCATGTCTCACTTCCATACAGTACTGACGGGACGAATACGTTATTATAAATTGCTCGTTTCGCAGCTAGGCTCATGCTTTCATTTCTCATTATCGTCCAAATACTTCCAATCACTTTCCTTCCAGCATTGACCCTTCGTCCAATCTCGCTCATCTTACAGAGTAAATACTCTACTCTCCTTTCCACCTTCCCGATTGAACACCACAATCTTAATTTTGTTCACGTTTACCTTTAGGTCCATGCTCTCACAGACTGTTTCAAACTTCCTCAGAGCGGTTTGCAGCTCATCCGCACTGTCACTTAATAAGACTGTGTCATCTGCATACACCAGAAGTCGTACATTTACGTCACCAAGCATTCCACCTTTTGTATCGGTACCTGCTTGTCTAAGACATTTATCCATGTATACATTGAACAACCACGGTGACATCACACAGCTTTGTCCCACTCCTTGCTCAATATTAAAGTATTCACTCACACCTCCTCTCACCCTAACACATGCCCGACTACCGTTGTATACTGCCCTTATTCCATTTATTAGACCTTTATTTACGCCATATTCATTTAATATTTCCCACAGCTTCTCCCTATTTAGTCTGTCATATGCTTTCTGCAGATCTACAAACGTACAGTACAACTTCCTTTTTGCTTTTAAACACTTTTCGATCACCTGCTGGAGAGCAACCATTTGATCGACACATCCTCTCCCTGGCATGAAGCCAGTGTTCTTCCAAACACTTTACCAGGCACGCTGAGCAAGCTTATTCCTCTGTAGTTCTTACAATTGTTCTTGTTCCCCTTATCTTTATACAATGGTATAATGATCGCGCTGTTACAATAACTCGGCACTTTTCCACACATAAGGCATACATTGAATAATTCACACAATCTTCGTATAAGCTTTGCACTACCATATTTGAGCATTTCATCAGTGATTTCATCTACTCCTGCTCCCTTGCCGTTTTTCAACCTTCCTAGCGTTTTTTCTACCTCATTTATTCCAAAATTCTTCTCAGTTTCATCCATCATTTCTTCTATATTCTCCTTATGTAACCCTTCAGTCTTACTTTCCTCACTACTGTACAGCTTTCCGAAATATTCTTGCCAGCATTTCCTCACTTCACAATCGTCCCATACTATTTCGTTTCTAGCATTCATCACTCCTGCAGCGTTCTGTTTTGGGCCACGTTTTGTATTTTTGACCCATTTCAGAAGAGTTTTTGTTTCCTCAAAATCATTCTGCATTTCTCTCCTTCCACAGCCATCACTCCTCTTTACTTATTTCACTGCCTCTTCTTTGTTTCTTAATCTGTACACCTCATACAATCGTTCTTCTCAGTCTCATTTTTCAGCAATCATTGCCATGTACGCATCTTTTTCTTACATACTTTTTTTTACCGACTCATTCCACCAAGCACATTTTTTCTGTCTACCTACAGTCACTCTTCCACATACTCGCACGGCACAATTGACAACAGAGTTTTTCAAGCTTATCCATGCACTTTCAACGTCAGTGTCTTTTATTTGTTCGTTCCACACTGTTTCTTTCACATTCAACTCTTCACTCACAGCATCTGCGTATTTCATTCTCGCACCATTATCCACTAGTTTGTCAATCCTAATTTTGGACGTTCGCACTACGTTTGCTTTCCTTCTCCAGACCCACTTTTGCCCTAAACACACTCTAGATACAACCAAAAAATGGTCCGATCCACACTCGGCTCCGCGCATTACTTTTATGTCTTTCACCAGGTTTCTAAGCCGTACATCATACACTATCAAGCCTATCACACTTTTAGATTCACCTCTTTGCCATGTATACATATGCACATTTTTATGTTTAAATCACGTAGTGGATACAAACAGGCTTTTCTCCACACAGATGTTCAGCAGGTGTTCACCGTTCTCATTGACTCTCTGGTATCCGAACTTTCCTAGAACGCGCTCACTATGTTCTCTCTGTACCCCCACCCATCCGTTCATATCCCCCACTATAATCACTCTTTCGTTTGGCTTACATACATTCAACACGTTCTCTACTTCATTCTAGAAGTTCTCACGCTCCTGGTCTCTTTCTCCATTCACCGGTGCATAGCATGCAATAAGAAAGATTCTTCGAAACTCCACTTTCATTCTAATCCATAGGGGAGATACCAATTCGTACTGTTTAACACATCTTTTCGCTCTTTCACTTATGATCATCCCAACTCCCTTTGCGCCATGCACTTCTGACTCAACTCCTGACCGTAGTGCCAGGCTGCCATCCTTCATCTCCGCAGCACCCTTTCCTTTGCGCTTTGTCTCCGATACACAGAGAATATCAAGGTGTCTTTCGTACATTACATTCGCAATTTCAAATTCTTTACCATGCATACCTCTAACATTCCACGTACCGACTCGCCATTCTTTCCTTGCACAGTCGTCAGCAACGGGGTTTGTTTCGACCTTGACCGCCCCTTGTAGCCAGGTCGATCCGAGGCAATTGTATTGTTTTCTTGAGTAATACCATAGCGAGCAGACCGGTTACTGGCCAAATCGTGCCCCGGACGATGTAGCATTCCTACTAACGGTATCGTCCTACTACAGGACAGTTATTTGTCTACTGTCACGACATAATGATTATATATATATATATATATATATATATATATATATATATATATAAATAATAGATCGTATACTTACTGTGTGAATCTCAAAATGTACATATTACATGTACATTTCTTAGCTACCCTTCAATCACCCCACGCGTTTCAACCATACTGCTCTATACGCGATTCCTGGTACCGCGCCCCTCACCGGACTTACTGGTATTTATTAGCGACCAAATGTTGTTATGTTATTTCGCGTCTATTTCAACTAAAGAGCCTTTTACTGGTTAGATTATCATTGTCTTTGTTTATTATTAATATTCAAACCGCTGGGTATAAAAACCTGTTCAAACGCTTACCCTTATTTGATTGATTTAGAAGTTATCATTTAACATGTATTAACATGTATTTAAATGACCATTTGAATTTAGCGAACGGAAAAGGTTATAATAGTTTTTCTTATTTTTTACCTTTATGTTTACACACACTGTTAGTATGTTAGTTTAGTTAGTTTTTACTTATTTATAATTGAAAAATTTACTTAATATTTAATTTTGACATAATAAAATTTTCTTAAAACATCTTCAAATCAACACAATTCGTGTTAAAATACAAAAATAATAATTCCTATGATTTTGAAACGTACATTAAATTCAATCACCTCTGTTGAATTTCTTTTTTTATTTGTATAAATACATGAAAAGATTCTCTCGAATGGGATTCGAATCCACGACCTCTTGTTACATGAACTCTAACCAACTGAGGCTACTGAGAGATTAGACCTACATGAATCTGGCACCCCACATTAACATAATGAAATTATTCTGATTGCATCTGATTTATAATTATACCCGTTTGTACCACATTTTTTACCTTTTGTACTTCAAGGTGTTCAAATCTAACCCGGGGTTAAAAAAAGTTAGCACCCCACTTGAATATTTTTTATCGTTTGTACTGAATTTACAAATTTTTTAAAGGGGAAACTTTTTCGTTTAACCAGGGGTTAAAGATGTCAGCACCCCACTTATTATAATATTTTAATATTATAATATTTTTTATCGTTCTCGACAGAATTCGAGAGAGCATCGTTTAACTCTATTGTACCATTTTTGCTTTGTAACCAGGTGTTAAAAAATATCAGCACCTCATTTTAATAATTTTAGTCGCTTTTGACGAAATTCGAAACAGTATTCCAATGTGAGAATAAGCGGCTTTTCCAAAGAAAGAAAAGGCACTTGCGGCGCGTACATAGGAAAAAGGAAAATGCCACGTATTTCATTCCTTCCCCCCAAGGGGGAGGGCGGGCTGCTTGAGCTTCCCGAGCTCCTTCAGCCACAATCATGGACTCCCAGCACACATACATACATTAGGTATATATACATGGTGGGATTAAGGATGGGATCGGAAGGAACGGAGTTAGGGTTCTGAGGGGGAAAATACTACCCCAGCATTCGCCTAAGTAGCCGGACATGGTGTGCATGTACGCAGTGACCATGCCGCTACATGTGCATGAGGAAAACCCCCTGAAAAAACCTCATACAAGGTAGACGGTAACGGGAATCCAAACAATTACCTCCCGAATGCTAAGCAGGTCGTGTCACCACTACGCTACTAGCTCGGCCGGCGCGCACATAATGAGATACTGAATAATAGGTTCCTATAAGATGTTTGTAATGTGATCTGTTTACTGCTTACCGACAATTTAATGTTTCTTTTTCGGTGAAGTTATATCTTATATATTATAGTTATATCTTATGTATATTAAAAATCTGATGTGGAACACCACACGACCTTCCAACCTACAAAATGGAAATTAAATAATTTCAATTTCATTTTTTTAGATAACTATGCAACCTCTTCTTTATACGTTCATAACGAAAACAGGCAACATTGTTAAAACAAAAACAATAATCTATGTCAGAATGACGTTTAAAACTTCATGTCACATAGAGATTAATAGCCATAAATAATGTTAACGTAAAAAATTCCAAAGTCGCCCGCTTCTATAAAAATATCGATAATACAGATTCTGCATTTTCAATCATATTTATTTAATTTTTACATTTATTTCACTTTACATTAAAAAACGTTATAAAGAAAATTTTCTTTAAAAAATACGTCTACACTTTTTATTTATAAAATTAATCGTTACTCAGATTATGAAAAAATTTGAACACTCAAATTTTACCTTAGGAATTTTTTTCCCGCTAAATTACGCGTTGTATCAAAAAATTGCATAGAATATAATTAATCGATGTGTTTAAGGTCTATATCTAGGTATTTTTGTATCTTTGAAATATGCAGCTGTTTTAGAAATATTTGACAAAAACCATTAACTGACTCTAATAAACCCCCCTCTCCGACGCTGGATTTCTCCGAAAATCTAATCAGCTCGAAAACAAATGAAAACAAGCTTAAATACAAAATTTTAAGTACGTTGTATTTTCGTTCTGGAGTTATCGTGGTTACTACTACACACATCCAGAAACATCGGACTATCGTAATGTTAAGCTCAACCTAGATCTTGGGCATTTCTGATAGTGATAAAAATAAAAAAAATCTTAGTTAGGTACCCAGAAGTTATAGCGATTACGAAAAATAGTATTTTCAAAAACTAGAATAATTGGTAAGTGTAAATTATTATAATTTTTAATTTGTAAGGATAGTTTAAGGTGTGACGTGAAACAAGTGATATTTCAAAAAAGTTACTTTTTGAAACACTATTTTTTAGTGCACGTATGTAATATTTCTAAATTTTTCCCGTTATTTCTCAATTTTTGTCAAGAGAGGTCTTTGGAATTATAAACATTTTCGAGTTCCAACTAGATGTTGGTAAAAACCCAAAAAAAAAGTCGTTATCTGGAAGATTGCAGGGATGAGGAAAGATAGTATTTTCAAACCACTAGAATAGCTTATAGGGGTAGGAAGGAGTAAGTGATAAAAAATTTTCTACTGTTAGAAAAATTAAATTAATTTCGAATTTAGTGAACGGAAAAGGTCGTACAGGGACCGCCATAAAGTTGACACATATGGCAAAAATTTTTATTATTGAAATTTCTGAAAAACTCTATTGGGGGTTCGTTTTTGCATGTCTGACAACAAAAAATCCATTGTGATATTTGTCACGTGACCATAGATTTGTCGGGAATTTTGAAAAATGTTACCTGTGATGCCGATAAATGGGTCAAATTGACATGATATCGAAAAATTGTATTAAGAAAATGTATTTAGGATGCAACAAAAACCCCATATACCAATTTTCAACCAAATCAGAAAAAAAAAATAATAAACACCATTTATTCCCCTCTTTATTACGAAACATCATAAAATCTTTATAATTCAAAAATTTACTTAATAATCAATTAATTTTGACGTGATAAAATTTTCTTAAAACGGCCTCAAATCAACACAATTCGTGTTAAAATACAAAAATAATAATTCCTATGATTTTAAAGCATACATTAAATTCAATCACTTCTGTTAAATTTCTTTTTTTATTTGTATAAATACATGAAAAGATTCTCTCGAATGGGATTCGAATCCACGACCTATTGTTACATGAACTCTAACCAACTGAGCTACTGAGAGATAGACCTACATGAACCTGACACCCCACATTAAAATAATGAAATTATTCTGATTGCATCTGATTTATAATTGTACCCGTTTGTACCACATTTTTTACCTTTTGTACTTCAAGGTGTTGACCCGGGGTTAAAAAAAGTTAGCACCCCACTTGAATATTTTTTATCGTTCGTGACGGTATTCGAGAGAGGATCGTTTGTGCCTAATTGTACAATTTTTGCTTCTGTTTGTATCTCAAGGGGTTGGTTTGTACTGAATTTACAAATTTTTTAAAGGGGAAACATTTTCATTTAACCAGGGGTTAAAGATGTCAGCACCCCACTTATTATAATATTTTAATATTATAATATTATAATATTTTGTATCGTTCTCGACAGAATTCGAGAGAGCATCGATTAAACTCTATTGTACCATTTTTGCTTTGTAACCAGGTGTTAAAAAATATCAGCACCTCATTTTAATAGTTTTAGTCGCTTTTGATGAAATTCGAAACAGTATTCCAATGTGAGAATAAGCGGCTTTTCGAAAGAAAGAAAAGGCACTTGCGGCGCGCACATAGGAAAAAGGAAAAGGTCACGTATTTCATTCCTTCCCCCCAAGGGGGAGGGCGGGCTGCTTGAGCTTCCCGAGCTCCTTCAGCCACAATCATGGATTCCCAGCACACATACATACATTAGGTATATATACATGGTGGGATTAAGGATGGGATCGGAAGGAACGGAGTTAGGGTTCTGAGGGGGAAAATACTACCCCAGCATTCGCCTAAGTAGCCGGACATGGTGTGCATATACGCAGTGACCATGCCGCTACATGTGTATGAGGTAAACCCCCTGCAAACACCTCATACTGAATAATAGGGTGCTATAAGATGTGTGTAATGTGATCTGTTTAGTGCTTACCGACAATTTAATTTTTCTTTTTCGGTGAAGTTATATCTTATATATTATAGTTATATCTTTATCAATTTTTTTAGATAACTATGCAACCTCTTCTTTATACGTTCATAACATAGAGATTAATTGCCATAAATCACTTAACGTAAAAAAAAAGTCGCCAATTAGGTACAAATATCGATAATACGTATTCTGCATTATCAATCAAATTTATTCAAGTTTTACATTTATTTCACTTTACATTAAAAACGTTGAAAAACCTTTTTAAAAAGTACGTCTACACTTTTTGTATCAAATAATCGTTATTCAGATTGCAAAAAATTAACTTTCAAATTTTACCTTAGGCAGTTTAGGTAGAGATTAGGATTTAAAATTTGTGCTTCTGATAACTTTCGTTTATTAAAATTACCTACTAAAATATTGTCAAAATTGTAATTATTTATCAGTTTAATGGAGATCCTTAAAATTATTGAATTAAGTAAGAGATAATGGAATCATTTTCAAAAATTAGTGTAAACTGACCGTTAATTTGATTAGTTTCATTTTAAACCTTAGGTTTGATAGGCGTCCACTCTTCAATTATTTAACGAAAATGAGGTTATTGGATATTGATATTTTAAACTGGTATAATTTTTAATTTTTAAGAGAACCTAACGTTTGGTAGTTCGACTATAATTTAATTTGAATGGGTTTAATTCAACTACCTGCAATGTAACAACATTGATGGTTTAAAATAAAATTTTACAGTGTAACTCAGGGTAACTTCAATAAATTGATTTATTACTAACCTAATTTAATTTCACTTCATAACGTACTTTTGTAAATTCGACATTCTATAATTAATTTAGGGTTTTAAAGATACCTTGCTCCTTTAGAGTTTACTTTGCGTCACTTTCTTTTAATCATCACCCAACTTGTTCAGTTAATAAAAATGGAGATTATTGCATATTTCAAATTTCTAAAAATTCACACAAAATTATTTCTGTATTTTATTTTAATTAAATAACGCAAAAAAACTTTTTTGTCATAAATTTTGATAATTACACTATAATTTAATTTTTATGGTATACATTTAATTATCTCTAATTTAATAATTTAATTTTGCTTTGTAATACTGATCTGTAAATTTGAGATGTATAATAGTTTTGAGTAGGTATCAATTATATTATCCGCAAAACTATTCTGTTTCATTTTTTCTAAGTAATTTTTCTTATGTACCGTCTTCGGAATGAAGAAGTATTGGAAACGTGCAGAAATTTTGTATAGAAATATATAAACCACCGTTCAAATTTCAACCTCTGGGATTGGAATGTTTTATAAGGGTAGTCATGCGGAGTGGGTAGTCAAAAAACTTATATGTATTTCACAAACAGCGGTGTAACCCTTTGAATACGTTGTAATGCACGTGTGTAAAATTTTTAAATTTTTCTGTTAGCTTTTGATGTTATGGAGGACTTGAAAATTATAAACATTTTCGAGCTCGAACATAATGTGGGACATTGTACATTTCTAAGAGTGATGAGGTGGACGACAGGCGGGGACGTCTGTCGAGCTAGCCCCCCTTCCTCCCCTTGTAAAAATAAAAAAACAAATACATGAAAATTACGAGCTATTTATGAGCTTTTATATTCTGTGAATTATAAATTTTGAGCTCGTCATACTAGGGAGGAATTAAAACATTTAAGTGGGGAACTGAGTCGACGTCGATTCAGCCCATCCCCCCAGCTCCTACAAATAATTCCGATAGGCACGGAAGGAACGGAGTTAGGGTTGATAATACAGATTCTGCATTTTCAATCATATTTATTTAATTTTACATTTATTTCACTTTACATTAAAAACGTTATAAAGAAAATTTTCTTTAAAAAATACGTCTACACTTTTTTTTATAAAATTAATCGTTATTCAGATTATGAAAAATTTTAACACTCAAATTCTACCTTAGGAATTTTTTCCCGCTAAATTACGCGTTGTATCAAAATTGCATAGAATATAATTAATCGATGTGTTTAAGGTCTATATCTAGGTATTTTTGTATCTTTGAAATATGCAGCTGTTTTAGAAATATTTGACAAAAACCAATAACTGACTCGAAACCAAATGAAAACAAGCTTAAATACAAAATTTTAAGTACGTTGGTATTTTCGTTCTGGAGTTATCGTGGTTACTAACACACATCCACACACACACACACACACACACACACACACACACACACACACACACACACACACGCACGCACGCACGCCCGCCCACCAAACACTCACCCGCCCGCCCAAGCACTTACCCGCCGCCCAAGCACTCACCCGCCCGCTAAAAATATTAAAGCGTGGTGCTGGCATCTTTAACCCCTGCTTAAATTTGTACCCCTCGAAATACAAAGGAAAAAAATGGTACAAACCGGTACAAACGAAAACGAAAAAGTATCCGTTTCCTCATTTTCAAAATCTCTATAAACGAGAAAGTTACCCCTTTAAAAAATGTGGAAATTCGGTACAAAACAGCACCTTGAGGTACAAACAAAAAGAAAAATGGTACAATGCAGTACAATCGATACTCTCTCGAATTCCGTCGAGAACGATAAAAAATATTAAAGTAGGTTGCTGGCATCTTTAACCCCTGGTTAAATTTGTACCCCTTGAAATACGAGGGAAAAAATTGGTACAAACCGGTACAAACGAAAACGAAACAGTATCCGCTTCCTGATTTTAAAAATCTCTTTAAACAAAAAAGTTACCCCTTTCAAAAAAATTGGAAATTCAGTACAAACCAACCAATTCAGTACAAACCAACCCCTTGAGGTACAAACAAAAGGAAAAATGGTACAATTAGGTACAAACGATCCTCTCTCGAATACCGTCATGAATGATAAAAAATATTCAAGTGGGGTGCTAACATTTTTTAACCCCGGGTTAAATTTGAACACCTTGAGGTACAAAAGGTAAAAAATGTGGTACAAACGGGTACAAACTATTATAAATCAGTTGCAAACAGAATAATTTCATTATTTTAATGTGGGGTGCCAGGTTCATGTAGGTAGAGATTAGGATTAAACTTTATGTGCTTCTGATAACTTTCGTTTATTAAAATTACCTACTAAAATATTGTCAAAATTGTAATTATTTATCAGTGTAATGGAGATCCCTTAAAATTATTGAATTAAGTAAGAGATAATGGAATCATTTTCAAAAATTAGTGTAAACTGACCGTTAATTTGATTAGTTTCATTTTAAACCTTAGGTTTGATAGGCGTCCACTCTTCAATTATTTAACGAAAATGAGGTTATTGGATATTGACTATTTTAAACTGGTATAATTTTAAATTTTTTTAAGAGAACCTAACGTTTGGTAGTTCGACTATAATTTAATTTGAATGGGTTTAATTCAACTACCTACAATGTAACAACATTGATGGTTTAAAATAAAATTTTACAGTGTAACTCAGGGTAACTTCAATAAATTGATTTATTACTAACCTAATTTAATTTCACTTCATAACGTACTTTTGTAAATTCGACATTCTATAATTAATTTAGGGTTTTAAAGATACCTTGCTCCTTTAGAGTTTACTTTGCGTCACTTTCTTTTAATCATCACCCAACTTGTTCAGTTAATAAAAATGGAGATTATTGCATATTTCAAATTTCTAAAAATTCACACAAAATTATTTCTGTATTTTATTTTAATTAAATAACGCAAAAAAACTTTTTTGTCATAAATTTTGATAATTACACTATAATTTAATTTTTATGGTATACATTTAATTATCTCTAATTTAATAATTTAATTTTGCTTTGTAATACTGATCTGTAAATTTGAGATGTATAATAGTTTTGAGTAGGTATCAATTATATTATCCGCAAAACTATTCTGTTTCATTTTTTCTAAGTAATTTTTCTTATGTACCGTCTTCGGAATGAAGAAGTATTGGAAACGTGCAGAAATTTTGTATAGAAATATATAAACCACCGTTCAAATTTCAACCTCTGGGATTGGAATGTTTTATAAGGGTAGTCATGCGGAGTGGGTAGTCAAAAAACTTATATGTATTTCACAAACAGCGGTGTAACCCTTTGAATACGTTGTAATGCACGTGTGTAAAATTTTTAAATTTTTCTGTTAGCTTTTGATGTTATGGAGGACTTGAAAATTATAAACATTTTCGAGCTCGAACATAATGTGGGACATTGTACATTTCTAAGAGTGATGAGGTGGACGACAGGCGGGGACGTCTGTCGAGCTAGCCCCCCTTCCTCCCCTTGTAAAAATAAAAAAACAAATACATGAAAATTACGAGCTATTTATGAGCTTTTATATTCCGTGAATTATAAATTTTGAGCTCGTCATACTAGGGAGGAATTAAAACATTTAAGTGGGGAACTGAGTCGACGTCGATTCAGCCCATCCCCCCAGCTCCTACAAATAATTCCGATAGGCACGGAAGGAACGGAGTTAGGGTTGTGAGGGGGAAGTTACTATCCCAACATTCGCTTAAACAGCCACACATAATGTGCATGTACGCAGTGATCATGCCGCTCTATGTGTGTGATGAAATCCCCCTGAAAAAATACCGTACAGGTAGACGGCAACGGAAATCAAATTTCTAGTGCACCAGTCGTCGGAATGAGGCTGTTGGGTATTGCTAAGGAGTATAGCAAATAGCAGTATAGAAATTTTTCGGCCAATATTTAAACCACTTTTAAAATTTTTAAATCTTCCTTGGTTTTAGTACCATGAATATTTGAAAGTGACGCCTCATTACGTATCACATATTACACTTAATACCGTGCATATCAACAAGTAGGTATATTAAAATTTTTCATGCACCACATCCACCACTTACACGACATACACGACATACACGACATACTCGACATACACGACATACACGGCATACACGACATACACGACATACACGACATACACGACATACACGACATACACGACATACACGACATACATAACATACACGACATACACGACATACACGGCATACACGACATACACGACATACACTACGTACACTACGTACATTACGTACACTACGTACACTACGTACACAACTTGCACTACGTGCACTACGTACACTACGTACACAACGTGCACTACGTACACTACATACACACACTTCATGGATTTAAAACTTATTTCTTAACGAATTTTAAACGGCATGTTAAAAAATACTTAAACATGGAGTAGACCCCGTTAGGTTACAGGTTGATCTTTATTGTACGTATATGTTGTTAATTTAATGGCTGCGTTCAATATTTTTGGTTTTATTTTCCATGCAGGTGTTTTGTTTTGGGGGTTAAGTGGAAGAGCAGAAGTGAGGAATTTACTCCCCCCAACTGAACCTCGCACCATAAATGTTAAATTTATAATTGTAAACATTTCAATGAATAAAGGCATTATTATTATTATTAGGAAAAGTTTTAAATATTTTGCAAGTAAAACAAAATACGCAATTTTTAATGTAGAGTAAACTTGCCAAGCTCTTGAAATTATTTCCCCGTTACTTAATCTTTTTTATAACATGCAGATGAGAAACCTCTGCAATCTTTATCCAAGGGAAAGTTTAAATCTGTTGGGTTATGCCTAATTCTACAAAACATAATTTAACTTTGTCGGATAGTTCGGAAGACCAATGCCAGGATCCTTATAAATATCGTTTTTATGTACGCTTACTTCTTCAGACGAACACTGGCCTTCTGACTTGTTCTTGACCACAGACTCAATTGTTTCAGAATTGGTCTCTTCGGTTAAATCAACTTCATTCAGAATTTTGTTCTTCCTGTGCCTAGTTTATCTCGTCATTGTAATCTCGTATTTCTACCCCCATAAGGTTACAAACGAAACGGAAAGCGGTACACACGGTTAGTAAGCAGCACCGGGTTTCAGAATTTTTTTAATAAAATCGGATGCTAAGTTCACATACGTCAAAGGAACAATATTTTAATGTTGTTGAAACTGATACGTTCGGAATCTAAATAACAAATTTCAACTCGGTGCGGTCTAGTTTTAAACAAGCCATTTCCTGAATACTGAACGGAGCCGAAAAACTAACGCCGACGAGACCGATAAAAATAGGTTCCAACAAGTTACGACATTACGTTGCTTTACAAGAATTTCAATCATATTGAATATTTTGTTATATAAGGAATAAATATGCTTTAGTATAATTTTCACAATTTTCTGTTAAATAGACATATACAACGAAAGAGGGGGAAGATTCTAAACGATGGAAATTGGGCATATGATTTCCCGCGAATATTTAAAACAGTAGATATTATTTCGTATTAAGCTCAAAGTATGCCAGATTCATAATTAAGAAATAAAGTGAATCATTTCTAAAGGAGTTCCTCAAGCAGGAGGGGTTCTCAATTCTGTTATATATCATTTATATAAATGGTATATTAAAGATATTAAACCGAATATAAACAATTCACAATTCGCTGACGATATAGGTTTACACGCAACAGTAACTACTCTAAAAAATAGTAAATGAGAATCAATAAATCATATTCATATAATTTGAAGAAGCAATAAGTTGGTCGTGGTCTTGGAAAAAATAATATTCGTACACTTTAATAAAAAATTACTTTGAAATTAATTTAATTCCTGGCATTGGAGGGGGGAAGGGGTCTAGATCTAGTGTAAAATACGACATAAGTACCTATTACCTAAAGATTAAAGGAGTATTTGAAAATTTCAATACGCTGCGCTTAGACAAAACCTAGGACATAGGTGAAGCACTCCAATGACTAACGTTACCTTAAGCGAATCAAAATGTCTCACTTTAAATGATCAAGCTAGTCTTTTATTTTGGTATGCTTAGGTTTTGAAACATATGTACTACATGCAATGTTATGTTTGTTTCATGGTTATTTACAATTTGTTGCTTTTCGAATTTTTCTGTAACCGGGTATCTACTGTCGCCCCTTCGACTTGCTGCCCATTGCACCCCCGGGTCGAACGGCCCTCCTGGCAACCCACACTACATAGTAACGAAAGTACATTCTCGTCTCATTGTCATCTCTGCAGTAAGTTTTGGTTCAAATATGGCACACAATTTTCGATTTGGTGTGAAATATGCGAGTAATTAACAGACAATTGCTACAAATTTGTACGTTTGCTGGAAAGTATTGATCTAAGTTCAGGGTTGATAAAAATCATGATTTAAAAAAAAATCAGAAATCGGTGATTTTTTTAAAAAATAATAATTTTTTTAATTTTTTTTTAATTTGACTAGATTTTATTAATATATTATTTTCAAATACTTCTAATTGTTTATGTTTTGAAACAAATATCTGCAGGCAGTAGGGTTGCAACGATTAAGCGTTTACAGTTACACATTTTAAACGTCCTTGCATAGGTAAAATGTTGTAGGTTTGCGTTTAATCGTCAAAATCTTTTAATGTCAGCAATTTTTCAAGCCATACAATGGGAGTATTAAACCCACTATAAAACTGCTAGAACTGCAACAAACAAGATAAGGTAAACAAGCAGCATTCAAACTCGACAAGTCTTAACGCACTTATTCTAGTTATTAGTAATATTTTTGGTTCTGTGGGTAATCTAGCAAGACGTTTGGAGCCATGACAAGCCGGGGCAGAAAGGAATTTAGTATTTGGCAACATTTTGTAAAAAAGAAAGTGGTTGGCAAACTAGGTTGCAGAGCAGTATGTAAATAGTGTATTTTTTTAGTTGTTCCAGGTTGTTCTATGTTCGTTCTATATTGTTCCAAAGTTATAAGCCCACAAATCAAAAAACAAGAAAAAAAACGCAAGAAGACGGTGTTTTATAACGGCCCCCAATTTTTTAAAAATTCAATTTTTTTGGTTGGTCTGAATTATTCTAGTTGTTCTAAACATTGTTCCAAAGTACGAATTCTCCGAAAAATGTATGTACAAAGATATAACAAAATGTTTTTTAGCGGCCCCCATTTTTCGAAAGTCAAACTTTTCAAGGTTGTTCTAGTTGTTTTGAACATTGTTCCAAAGTATTAGCTTAATTGGTCAAACAATTTTAGAGATTAAAAATTATTAATTTTATTAAATATATAAATAAAAAGTTTACCTCGAGTAGGATTTGAACCTACGACCTGTACTTTGCTAGAGTACCGTGTCAACCAACTGCGCTATCGATTTACAAGCCCCAATCGATGTAAATTTTGCCTTTATGTGTGTAGAACTGATGTAAATTCTAATTTAATGAGATAATCAAATTACTTATATTAATGGAATGTGAGCCTGCAATATCGCAAGGATTCACACATACCAAAGCAACTTGACTAATATTCAATTATTATATTTTTGTTATGAACGAATAAGAGCAAAAGTAAATATGTAATTAAAAATTGTTATTAATTTTATTAAATACATAAATTATTAAATTTATAATTTACGTCAGTCGTACATACATAAAGACGAAATTTACACGGATTGGGGCTTGTACTTCGAAGGCGCAGTTGGTTAGCGCGGTACTCTAGCAAAGTACAGGTCGTAGGTTCAAATCATACTCGAGGTAAACTTTTTATTTATGTATTTAATAAAATTAATAATAATTTTTAATTACATATTTACTTTTAAACTTAGTCGTTCATAACAAAAACATAATAATTTAAGAAACATTAAAAAAAAAAGTTTTTTACCTACTTTTTCATAAACAAAATAACTTATTGCATTGTCGCTTTAGATCATGTTTATAACAGTGTAGAACAACTCGGAACAAAATTTTTCAGACCAGCACACCAATATTAGACTTATTTTATTTTTTTATTTTCAAAAGTAGTGTTCTTTTTTTTTGTTTTTATTAGTTGTAAATGTTGTACTATCGTTATAAAGCGAGAAGCCTGGAACAAGCGAGAAGCCTGGAACAAGTCTTTTACCCAAGAAAATAAAAAAATAAAAATTTTCGATCAAGAGTAAAGTGGGCCTTATATTGTTATTCTAGTCTTATAAATTTTGTCCTGAGTTTTTCTAGTCGAGAACACGATAGTTTTAAAGCGGGAAGCCTGGAACAAGTCCTACCCAAGAAAATCGAAAAATTTATTTTTCGCTCAAGAGTAAAGTGAACCTTATATTGTTGTACTCGTCGTAATAATTTTGTTCTGAGTTGTTCTAGCCGAGAATACTTAAGTTTTAAAGCGAGAAGCCTGGAACAAGTCTTTTACCCAAGAAAATAGAAAAATAACATGTTTCGTTCAAGAGTAAAGTGGGTCTTATATTGTTGTTCTAGTCTTATAAATTTTATTTTGAGTTGTTCTACACTGTTATAAACATAATCCACAATGCTAAACACTTTTTTCTAAATATCTCTGAAACTGTTTGACCAATTAAACTAACACTTTGGAACAATGTTCAGAACAACTAGAACAACCTTGAAAAGTTTGATTTTCGAAAAATGAGGGGCCACTAAAAAAACATTTCTTGTTATATCTTTGTAAATACATCTTTCGGAGAATTCCTACTTTGGAACAATGTTTAGAACAACTAAAACAATTCAGACGAACAAAAAAAATGAATTTAAAAAAAAATGGGGGCCCGTTACAAAAACCCGTTTTTTTACGTCTTGTCTCTTGTTTTTTTGGGCTTTATAGCCTTATAACTCTGGAACAATATAGAACAAACATAGAACAACCAGGAACAATTAAAAAAATGTTAAAAATTAGAAAATGGTGGGCTAACTTTATACACACACAAAAAGATACATGTTTATGTCCAGCAGTTTACAGATGGAAAAAGTGAATGGCTATTTTTCACACTGACAGTTTTGTAGAAGAAAGAAGCTTACGTCAGTATCAAATGTTTAATAAAAGATATGTTCAAGCTCTAAACCCCTTTCACTGTTTGGCATATACGTTGGATCCTACAATAAATATAAACAAAGAATATCCATTACTAGCTGAAGAAAAGAGAGATGCTTTAGATATTCTTTCCCACTATTTTGCAGACACAGGATTTATTACCATTACTAATTAAATTGGAAGCCAAGTCAAGCCCTTTTTACAAAACTGTGTTTTTGGATGAAATATGTAACAGCAGTACAATGGTGATTTCTGTTTTGTGTGCCTGCGCATCCTCTGCCGATATCCAGAGGATGTTTTTGTACCTATGGATTCATACATTCGGATATAAGAAACAGACTTGGCAATGACAAAGCAGCTAAACTAGTATTTCTATTTAAGCATTATAAATAACACTTAGGTTATAAAGGAAAAGGCAACGTATTTCATTCCCTCCCCAAGGGGGAGGACGGGCTCTTCGAGCTTCCCAAGCTCCTTCAGCCACAATCATGGATTCCCAGCATACATACATACATTACGAATATATGCATGATGGGATTATGAATAGGTGTGGCCAGGATAGGATCGGAAGGAACGGAGTTAGGGTTTTGAGGGGGAAAAGACTACCCTAGCATTCGCCTAAGTAACCGCACATGGTGTGCATATACGCAGTGACCATGCCACTACATGTGTAAGAGGAAAACCCCCTGAAAAAACCTCGCACACGGTAGACGGTAACGGGAATCGAACCCCCATTACTTCCCGAATGCTAAGCAGGTCGTGTCACCACTACACTACCAGCTCGGTCTTAGGTTATAGACATTCAGCAACATTTAGTTTTTTTTTTTTCAAATATTTTGTATTAAAAACATTTTTTAATAGTTTAATTTTTGTAAAAAGCAGCTGAATGCTGAATTTATTTTCGATTATTATAATAAATAATAAATATTATCACATAAAAATGCATCGAGGTTTTATTTTTTTATGAACAAATACATTTTCTAAACTAAATTAATCATGATTTTTCTTAAAAAATATCATGTTGATTAAAATGATGATTTTAATCAACTGATTTAAATCATCTCAACTCCGTCTAAATTCAAGAAGTTAGTAATAAAAACTTTAAATTGCCTTTGTTATTTGAAACCCTGAAATATTTTCATGATTTATTCACTAATAAAAATACCATGTAGGAAGGAATATTTTGATTATAGTTGTAGGATGCTTAAGATCCGATAAAATTCATATCTTCGATCTATTCCATTTCATCATTCGGTATGAATCTTTTTAGAAATCTGTTTATTTAACCTCGCGTTTTTAGTACGTAAGTTATCACTCAATAATTTTTTAAACGAAAATTTAAGTTAAAATTATTCGAATTTTATTATAATTATTTAGCATAAAGCGTTCCTTTCCATTTAAAGCCAACTTTCAATATTAATCTTTTAATATCAAAACATTTTTGAAACATTTACAAATTTGTAATAAATTTGATTTTATTTACGGTTATTTAATTTTAATTGTTAATTATTTTTTTACTGAGGAAACCTGATTTGTTTGATAATTGTATAATTTTTGAAAATTAATTTTATAATTAGATAATTTGACATTATTTGAAGTACCTATTCCGTTTAATTTTAAATTATCGCATAACCTTTAAAAAAACAAATAAATTGTGCTAGTGCTCAAACTTTATGGCTAATTAGGTTAAGTAAAATTTTTGTAATTAATTTATGTGTGTAATGTAAATTGTAGCCGGCGTTGGTAATACGTCAAAGACTAATCTATATAATTAATTTATCTTTTATTATGGTATGTAACAGAAACCGTTAAGAAAATATTACTATTATAAAATCAATGGTTAACCTTAAATGTAAATAAAATGTTAGCTCTGAGCCGAGTTAAGAATACCATAAATTATGTAGTTGCCCATTACACAGTGAAGAAAAATTTTATTCTTTGAAAATTTTCATTCTTCTCAATAATTCTACAATAGAGGCAGAGGGACATTTTGGCGTGTTGTACTGTATTATAATGAGGATTAAAAATAAATTAAAATAATACTGTTAAATCCCACAGCATCGATGTGTTCAATTATTTAGTATTTAATTAATTAAGCGCCTATTACCGCAAGTAGGCAAGTAAAATATAAACAAAAACTATAATGACTGCACTTAATTGTTGTACATAGGAAAAATGCAGTAAAACCTTTACGAGTAATCTAAAGACGCCTAAATTGCGCTTAGTTTAAAAATAATCTTAATGCGAAAATCCAAACTTTTACAATTATCACTCACAATTAAGAGATTGGTATGAAGTCGTGTCTTTTATTAATTTTTACAAATTTTCGATAACAATTACAGTTACATTCTTCCGTAAATGGTAATAGTTCTAGAAAATTATTTAAGTTGTCAAATAAATATATGAAATCTGAAAACATAATTTAATTAATTACACTTCAACGTAAAACGAAAAATTCTCACGGTTAACGTCCGTTTCCTTAAATACATTTTTTGAGTACTAATAGGTATAAATTAAGCGCAATTACGCGTCAGAATTGTTTAATTTATAAGTAGTTACTCATATTTAATTTTAATTGTTAATTATTTTTTACTGAGGAAACCTGATTTGTTTGATAATTGTATAATTACGTATTTTTGAAAATTAATTTTATAATTAGATAATTTGACATTATTTGAAGTACCTATTCCGTTTAATTTTAAATTATCGCATAACCTTTAAAAAACAAATAAATTGTGCTAGTGCTCAAACTTTATTCTGTATTATAAGTGTTTTTTAACTGTGGTTTCCTATTAGTGGAGTTGATCGGCCTATTTCCACAGTTTATGCTTTTTGAGCGCGACGTTTCGGAAGCGGACTCTGCTTCCGTCATCAGGCTTAGTCCTGAGAAGGACTGTTTTCGCACTTGAGTCGAATTCATATGTTATATCTAATTTTTTGACTACTCTCAGATTCGAACTTGGTACCTTTCACTTACTAGTCTGACACCTTTACCGCTGAGCCACTGAGTAATCCAATATATATTTGTTAGAACTTATATATATATATATATATATATATATATATATATTAAACTTTTTTCGTGGTTGCGCAGAAGTTTATTGCGCATGTTGCGCCGTAACCTCTTGCGCAGGTGTATTGCGCTTAAGCTCTTCGCGCATTATTGGAATCCATATGGGTTTCATTTCGACACTAGCTTGGCTTATGGATTTTCTGCTAGTGCGATGAATGTGGCTTCTTTGAGTTTCCGACGAGTTGTATTCTCGTCCTTTGCCACTATCTGTATGTTATCCCATTGGATGCGGTGGTCTTCGTTCCAGACATGTTCCACGATTCTTGATCTTTCTGTTTCGCCCTTGCGGACGTTGTTCTTGTGTTCCTGGGTTCTCACTTTGAGTGGTCTACTGCTCTCTCCTATGTATGCTCTGCCGCATTCGCATGGTAGGTTGTATACACAGTTCTTGGAATTCTGATCTTCATTGTATGGTTTGGTTTTGGTTAGTATTCCCTGAGCGTTCTGGTCGATTTGAAGGCAGTGCGTATCTTGTATTTGCTGCCTATCCTTCGTATTTTGTCTGAGGTACCTTGTATATATGGTATTATCGCTGTATATTTAGGTTCTTCTTTTCGGTTACCCTTTCCTGTTAAGGTTAGGTGTTAGATCAGGGTAGCCATTTTCTTTGAGTGTTCTAGCGATATTTTCTTTTCTCTGTTCAGGTCCTCTTGTTTTGAGCATATTGTTTTTGCTCTCTCGTACAAGCATTTTGCTACGCCTAACTTCACGTTTTTGTGGAGATTGGAGTTGTAGTGTAGGTACCTCCCCGTGTGGGTAGGTTTCCTGTATACACTTGTCGTGAAAGTGTTGTCGTTCCTGTGTACAAGTACATCCAGGAATGGCAGTTTTTGTTCCGACTCCAATTCTAGGATTTCTAGGAATTCATCTAGCTTATGCTTGCCGTGTTGCCAAACTACGAAGGTATCGTCCACGCATCTAAGCCATATCCTTGGTTTCTCTGTGAATTCGGATATCGCTTGGTCTTCAAAGTCTTCCATATATTGCGCACTATGGGTGATAGTGGGAACCCATAGCCATCCCAAACTCTTGTTGGTAGAATTTTTTTTCTACCCGGAAGGATGTAGTTCTAATGCATATTGTCAGAAGTTCCATTATTGTGTTTACCGAGAGTTGCGTGCGTTCGTCTAACGTTTCATCCTTTTCCAGCTTGTCCCTTATGATAGTTAGTCCTTATCGGTAGGCACAGTTATAGATAGACTCACAGTATCGAAGCTTACCAGTATTTCTTCGTGGTTTGGTTGGAAGTTTCTGATGGTTTCCACGAAGTGCTGCGTATTCTTGACCGATAAGGGTGTGATGATACCTAGCAGATGTTGTGCTAATGGGTGACAAGGTAATTTTCTCGAGCTCACAATTGGTCTCACAGGAATTCCTTGCTTATGAATCTTTGGTAGGCCGTTCAGGTGCGGTGGTTTGCTGTAGTGTGGGGTAAGTCTAGTTTTCTGGTAATCGGAGAACTCTCCCTTATGCTTTGCCAGCGTCAGGTATATCCGTCTTTCGATTGATGGTGTGGGTCTTTCGGTATTTGTTTGTACTCGCCCCGTCTAGTAGTTCTTGGACCTTACTGTTGTAAGTGTCCATATCCATTACCACAGTCGCGTTTCCTTTGTCTGCCGGAGAACTTTGATCGTTGGGCCATTCTTAAGGAAATGACCGCTCTCCTTTCTAGGTTAGAGAGGTTAGGTTTAGTTCGCCTAGATGAATCCAGGACTGATCTAACCTTACTTCTGTATTCTTCGGCTTCTTCAGGATCTAATTTCATAGCTGTAGCTTCTACTGCGGTTATTAAATCTACTTTCGGAATATACCTCGGTGTTATCGCATAGTTCAAACCTTTGTCCAGAACCTTCATTTCGTTTTCGTTCAACTGTCGTTTAGAGATGTTTATGACAGTGTTTTTCGATTGATGTTAGTTGGTTCTTTCTTCTCCTTCATTAGCTTTCCGAGTTTATTCTGCTGAATTTCCTTGTGAATTGCCTTTATGGCTAATTAGGTTAAGTAAAATTTTGTAATTAATTTATGTGTAATGTAAATTGTAGCCGACGTTGGTAATACGTCAAAGACTAATCTATATAATTAATTTATCTTTTATTACGGTATGTAACAGAAACCGTTAAGAAAATATTACTATTATAAAATCAATGGTTAACCTTAAATGTAAATAAAATGTTAGCTCTGAGCCGAGTTAAGAATACCATAAATTATGTAGTTGCCCATTACAGAGTGAAGAAAAAAAATTTATTTTTTGAATGTAATCAAAAATTTTCATTCTTCTCAATAATTCTACAATAGAGGCAGAGGGACATTTTGGCGTGTTGTACTGTATTATAATGAGGATTAAAAATAAATTAAAATAATACTGTTATATCCGCACAGCCTCGATGTGTTCAATTATTTAGTATTTAATTAATTAAGCGCCTATTACCGCAAGTATACAGGTAAAATCTAAACAAAAACTATAATGACTGCACTTAATTGTTATACATAGGAAAAATGCAGTAAAACCTTTACGAGCAATCTAAAGACGCCTAAATTGCGCTTAGTTTAAAAATAATCTTCATGCGAAAATCTAAACTTTTACAATTATCACTCACAATTAAGAGTCGTGTCTTTTTTATTAATTTTTTACAAATTTAAACGTTTCGATAACAATTACAGTTACATTCTTCAGTAAATGGTAATAGTTCTAGGAAATTATTTAAGTTGTTAAATAAATATATGAAATCTGAAAACATAAATTTAATTAATTACACTTCAACGTAAAACGAAAAATTCTCACGGTTAACGTCACGTTTCCGTTAAACACATTTTTTTGAGGACTAATAGGTACAGATTAAGCGCAATTACGCGTCAGAATTGTTTAATTTGTAAGTAGTTACTATTTCATATTTAATTAGCCCATTTTAAGTTTTTTTTAAATGGCTGGTTTCATTTAACCCCCACATATTTGGTAATTTTTCATTCTGGCTATAATTATGCATCCAAATTATTTAATTTAATTAACCTAATGAGTAAAGTTTTTCCTTATGCTGAAATGTTATGGGGTCTCTAATTTGGCATTACAGCCTTACTATTCCTTTCTTATATTTTTTTGTACACATACGCCTAGTTTTTTTCAAGCCGCTTTATCATAACCTCTTATTGTTCGCTCATTGTGAATCTTTTTATTCTCCATAAGGACTAAAGAATTGTTTTGGGTCATAATTTACGAAAACTCAGCTTAGATATTAAAATGTAGTAACTTTAAGTAGGTAGTACCACACCTATCTCCATCTTATGTTGTGTTTCTTTAAGTATAATAAAGTAGTATTATATTTTCATTGCAAGGAGCTTAATTTCTTGACAATATTTATGTTTATAGAATATTTTGCGATATACCGAATATCGACGAATAGATGGCGGTTGTACTGAATAATTTTGCTTTAAGGTGTAAAATAGGCGGAATATTCGGCCAATTATTTGGTCTGCTTAATATTTGTTCCATCCCTACAAAGGTTTAAGTAAATATAATAAGCCAATTATGCGTGCAATTGATTTAATTTTTGTGTAATACAGTGCTGATTTAGTTATTTGATATATGTATATTGCACATACAAATGGTGACTAATCCTTAAAACATTTTGTTATCTCATAATTAGAATTCCATTATGCGTAATTATGCGCGTAATTAAAAAAGGCGATACCTAACCAAACGATATTTCTTTTTTTTTTTAATAATGGCTTCACACTCATTGGGCATATGTGTATGTACATGAAAGGCCCTTTTTTTGTTTTCCTAGATTTATTAAGGCAAAAGGAAAATGTGGTTCTTCCTAATCATAGGTTATGTTTACACAAGAATTAGGCGTATTTTGACTGTACTTATGCACACATAAGTGATTGTTGTATACGCTAGAATAAGGGGATTCTATTTTTAATATAAAGATAGCAAACCATTGTTTATTTTTTTTAAATTATCTAAATACGTAATTAATTTATTCTTTGGGTAATAATTAAGCGCAAATATGCTTCTAAATGGCTAAGTATGAAATATCAATTCGAAGGTATTATTGCGTTTCACATTTAATAAAACTAATTTACATGAAGTAATAATTAGAAATAAAGCGTCAGCCTTCGCACTGTAGAGAAATATAAGACGTAGTTACAAAAAAGAGAGATAAATATGGAATTAAATAATGTAAATTAATAAATAAAATAACGAATTTAATAGACAATGCTTCTTGCAAATTAAATTAGGTCAGCGCATAATTGCGTTTAATGGCTTACTATAAATTACCCGAAGAAATACATACAATATACGCATCAGTGCAGTTATTGCATGTTACTACCTACTTAGAGAAGAAGCGTCTGAATAATTAATTAAAAAATATACATTTCTTGCTTCGGTATCTAGCCAAATGTTTATTTTCGTTTGTCTTTAAATAAGGGTGATACATGTTCACGCGCAATTATAATATAATTTTGCTTTTGTCGAGTTCGACTCAAGCTCAACCATTTTGGCGCCACAAATCCCAAGCATGATTTAAGTGGAATAATTATGCCGTAATTAAAGTAGCGGGGTTTATTACTTCAAAACATATTTAATTTTACTTTATTCCGTAAAGAAATTGAAACTGACAAATAGTTGGTAGGTTATTGCAATTACGAGGAATAACTAACTATACGGGGTGTCCAGAAACTCTACGGACAAACTTTGCGTAGTGATTCTAGACCCAAAAATAAGAAAAAAAGTTCATATAAACACAGGTCCGGAAACGCTTCGTTTAGGGTATACTTGGTCGATGCCTCTCAGATCAACCGTTTTCGAGATATTGGTTGATGAACAGTTCAATTTAATTCCCGCTCATTATCAAAACGAGTGAGATTATGTATCGAAACAAATGGTAACATTTATTTTTTTAGTTTTATTATTTATTTCTTCATTTTCGTTCTTAAATTCAAAGTTAAAATAAAAATGCAAACATACGTTACTTTGATTTTTAATTAGCTAAGGATTATAGGGAATTAAATTGAACTGTTCATCAACCAATATCTGGACAACGGTTGATCTGAGAGGCATCGACCAAGTATACCTTTTTTACTTAGAACTGAAAAGGGAACACACTAATTCAAATGGAACGTCAATATACCGGGTGGTAAAAAAGTTAAGGCCAATTAACTTTTAGCATACCGCTGTAGATGGCGCCCTCTGCAGGCAGCATCAAAATCAATAAAATATTTAAGTTTCTCGACCACAAAAACCCCCGTGCTATAAATTTCAGGACCATATTCAAATTTGTTCGCAAAATATCGCCATAAAACCGAGGAAAATAAAATTTGTTCACACCCTGTAGGTCCTAAACGAAGCGTTTCCGGACCTGGGTTTATATGAACTTTTTTTCTTATTTTTGGGTCTAGAATCACTACGCAAACTTTGTCCGTAGAGTTTCTGGACACCCCGTATATCTTTAACCAAAAGCAAAATCAGTAAATCACTCAATTGATTCGGTAACGCAAAATTAAAGTGATATTGAATTTGCAGTAATTGTGTTTATTATTTTATAATTACTTGGTAGTATATTCAGTGTACATAAAGCGATGATGCTCCGTCTTGTATAAACTATTTTATATAACTCCAATACTTGGAACATAACTCTGTAATTGATTGTTATAAACTATTATTATTATTATTCCGCTGTGAAAGCCAACAATTAACTAGTTTCCTAATTTACATAAATAATTTTTATGGAAAAGTAAATTTAGTAATGCACGAATTAGCAGATTATTGCTTTTTCATTTTTTTTCAATTTAGATTAAATGGGAACATTAATTATGATATAATTGGAGTGCGCCCAAACTTATGAATGACTTGAAATTTGTAATATTACAGTTTTCGATTATTAAACATTTTTTTTTCCTCATTTATGAATTTTAACATTAATAACATAAGATATTGGTTAAAATTAACATTATTTATCTTTATTATGTAGATTAAGGCAATTAATTAACTAAAAAAGGTTTACCTCTACTGTATGCATTAATTTTACTCACTTTTTAAAAAATAATTAAAAAAATTTGTTTTAAGGTGATTTATGTTATTTTCGCAATTACTTGGTAAGGCATTAATTTTTGTAATTGTTTTTCATGTAATTTGTAAGCTAAGCTATCATGAGCGGTCGACCACTGCTGATGATAGCTTGGCTATTGAAACGCGTTCGGCGTGTTTTAATTTTTGTATGGTACGTGGGTGTGTTTTGTTTGTTACAGGTTTGGTTACAGTTCCAGTATTCAAGATTTTTCCAGAACTATAGCCAATTACCACTGAAATCGATAATACTTTAGTAGTTTGTGTATATTATAATGTACCACTTCTTAATGATCATTATACTACAAATCCTAATTTACCGTACGGGGTGGCCAACTAAGTATGCGAGGTACTGTATCTGGGAAACTGTACATCGTAGAGGCTTGTGGAAAAAAAAGTTATTACAAAAACCTGGAAAATATTTTCATGTTTCTGAAATGGTCGCTTGGGGGCGTAACTGCAATCTCGAATCTAAAAAAGTGATGTTTCTGTGAATTCTTTAACCTAATAAAAAAATAACTGATCTTTGAAGTCGAGGATAATCTGAACTTTTTTTGTTTGGCACTTTTTTGACGTATCTATAAAAAATAAAGTGGTGGGGGGTATTCAAAGGTTTCCTTAAATCACCCCCTGTATCTTCGAAACGGCTAATCCGATTTTAACAAACCTGGGCGCGTTGAAAAGAGCTTTTCTTGGGCTACAAATGTTAAAGTAATTGAAGTTTTGTTAGTTTCACATGTCGTCGCTGGAGGGCTTTGTTCGACATTCCGACAGAAACGGTTAATTTTCGCAAAAAAATTAAATGCATTGGTGTGACTTTTTTCATGAACAAGTAGCTAAATGATGCCTAAAGAAGCTCGCGAAAACCGCATCTCGATATCTTGTTCCTAACCAAAAATATCGGCCAAAGATAACTATATTTTTCTGGAATTCTTTCTATTATGTAAGTTGTGGCCTTAAAAAGGGTTGATTTAAAGGAGGAAGGTTTTTAATACTCCCGTAAATGCTCGAAATGCTGACCATCACGCTCTATGAATTGCCTAGGCCTCTTATGGGTAGAGAAAACTGCAGCTTCAATTTCGGCTCTCGGTATGTTACGTATTGCGTTACGAATCGGTTTTATCTCAGTAGTAGGTTGAGTTAACAGATGTCCTTAAGCCATAAAAATCGAGACAAGCTAAGTCTGGCGATGAAACTACTGCTTTAATCCATGCTGGTGAAATACTGCATTAATAGTGCAATTAATAGAAATGCTGGGCAACTATCCAATTGCAAAAACAATTTTTGCCTGCTTTCCAGAGGCACATCTTCCAACAATAAAATAAATGCAGTTAAATTAACCAAACCCACAAATTTGCTGTCACTGTAATAAAGCTGATAATTATTTTTCTTTAACTCGAAAAATCTTGAACACACTCCTACTTATATCCTTAACGCACTAAAGTTTATAGTTGTTGCTAACTTCTGAAGACACCACACGTGTTTAACACCGCACTCTAAACCAGAGAATATGAAGAGCGTAATATTAAATGCTTTACATTCGATTTGTGTCGATTCAAATTCAATAATCGTCACAATAAAGTTACGAAAGTAATAGTAAGTTAACCAGATAAAAATTTAAATTTTAGCCGCCTTGTTAATTACGTGTGTGTCAAGAAATGTTACATAAAAATAACCTATCCCTTATTATTAATTCATGACATACCTGTACCAGAAAAAGATAAATACATTAGAGTTCCGAAATATATAACTATATAGAGCGAACGTCAGCTACAGTTTATTTGCAATATTGCATACATTCATCTATAGGGTTAGCATGACGCAAAATAATAACACGCTCATTAAATTAGCGTCCTTACCATTGCGCATATAATCCAATTCATAACGCAAATGAAGTGTTTTTAATAAAATTTAACCATTTGCTCATAAATATTAATTCTAAAGTTTATATTACAATTGAAGATACCAACATTAAAACTGATTAGCAAAGTAGGATCTCTCTGTTTGTTATTCACATTATATCTAAATATTATGCTCTCGAATTAAGTGTCTACCATTTAAGTTTAACCTCATAAGAGTTAACAGTAAAATTTAATTTTAGCCATTGGTTCCTTTAATATATAGTTTCTAAAATAAGCGATATTACCGTTCCGAAAAGTTGTACTGTGCAAAAATCTATATCTAATATAATATAGATAATTCAAATTTAGATAATTGTTAAAATTTTACATATGAAACTAAAAATGAGATCTATTCAAAGTTTAGACGCCATATAAAATGAAATCAGCTGTTTTTGACAATTGAATTTATCACAGTAAATGATTTAAATCGAAAATAACAGCAAACTAGTGTTTACATTATATATATATATATATATATATATATATATATATATATATTATATATGATATAATTTAGTAGTTTAATTAACATTAAATTAACTAATTAACTATTTCGAGAGTAGATCTGATTGTTTTTTGTATATTAATATTATGCCTTAATTATCTTGATTTGACATAGAAGTGGATTATCATTATCAGAGGGTAACTAGTAAGAGTGCCATCGTCTTTTAGCAGATGACTTAAGTTTTAGAAATAGCATTCAATACACCAGAATAACGTTCGAAATGATGTGCTAAGAGTCCTTAATGCTAATTTTATGAAGAAATTCAATTAGATAATTGTCTTTAATTTTCAAGGAAACTAGAAATAATGAGCGTATCATTTAATCATCGAGGTGAGTTTGAAGTACAATGCCAAATTTGTAAATGCTTTGAGATATCTAACCTAGTATTTCTATTTAATATTAAACACTTAGGTTATAGACTTCAGCAATATTTAGTTTTTTTAAATATAGTTCTCTTTTTGTATAAAAACATTTTTATAGTTTTATTTATTTGTAAATCAGCTGAATTGAGTTTTTCGATTATTATAAAATAAAGATTATCATTAAAATAGCAATCAGTTTTTTATTATGAACAAAAAAATAATAGTATTCAATTTGAATTTTCTAATAACTTTGTTTAAAAATCATGCTGTTGATTTTAACCAATTGATTTAAATCATCTCAACCCTGATTTCAACACACCTCGTACATTAAGTTTAGATTTTCCATATTTTTAGATTCTGAAGAGTGTAGAATCACATTTCCGTAAATTTGTAAAATTATTTTTGATGGACGGGAATCACCATTATTATCGTAATTAATTATACATAAGCTTGTTATTATACAAATAATCTCCTTTTATTAAATAATTACTGTATTGTGTAAATAAGTGTCCTTGATCTATCAACAATTTTTTTTTAAGTTTTTATTCATACATCTTCGACCTTGCGTACCATGTAAAATTAAAAAAAATTAATAGCAGGTTATTTTTGAAAAATTGCAATACGATGAGTAAATATCAGATGTTGTACACGTACGTCACACTAAAAAAATTTGCGTGTACACTTCCCTTAATTTAGAATAATTTGCATTTTGTTATTGTCACGCAAACTTCCGCTTCGACAATTTTCCCAAATGTCTAAAACGAGGTTAGAGTGTTTTTGTTGAGCGTAAAGAAATTAAATGTGAACTAATTACTACTAGTTCGATAAATTACAGTTATATGGTGAGTAAAAAGTAAAGAGAGTTCATTGAACAAAGATTTTTCTAAGAAAATTGCATTTTATTAATTTATACGTGAATGTACATACACGAGTTACTTATCAATATATGCAATTAAATCGGAAAGTGGCGTTACTTCTATATGAAAACTTCAATTTTAAATTTCGTTTGAGTAATTAAAAAAATTCAACACTTTTTAATTTGATGAAAAAAGGAATTGAAAAACTGCAAAAAAATATTAAATCGTCCCACATAGCCATCTTTATTATTTTTTTACCAATATCCTTTAAATCGGATTAAGTAAGACGAGTTTAATTTATGTAAACTTGAATATAAATTAGTTTAATGATTAATAGCTTTTTAATGGTTTTTTGTTGGTACAACTTTTTATTAAAAAAAAATTAATAATGTCTATGTTTAATTAGGATTAGGATAAGTTGTCGTATACGGTTTATCGTATTGGGTTTTAGGTAAATTTTAGAGCCAGTTGTTTCATGCTTGTGATGTTAATTAAAATCCAACGCCTTCTGCGGTCAGGGAAAACAACCATCCCAATCAATGTATTTAGATATCCTCTTGTTTTCTGGCTTAATCAGAAATAAAGCAATGACCAATTTACATCAGCATACATCAGTATTGAATGCCAAATGTAACAAATTTAATTAAGTTTGAAAATTTAGAGATTGTTCTAGCTACTCAAAGAGTAGTATTTTATTTATCAATAACGCTGACTAGCCTGCCATTTTTTTCATTATTGTATGCCAAGATCAAAATTATGTTGGTTTTTGAATAATATTTTTGTAAATACTTTTACAAATGTACTACATTAAAATACAGACAAATGTCGCCATCTTAAAAATTTTAATATTGGCAAAATTTGATGTGCAATGTACCTTTAATTAAGTCATGCGGTAGTAAGGGGTACGATCGATGCCATTTATTTACAAAGGGGATGAAAGTTAAAAACTCACCCAACTTTAAAAAAATTCGTAAGTCCCGTTAGAAAAGAAACCTAAAATATATTATAAAAATCATTTTTTTAATTTTATTTATACAGGGTTGAGATGATTTAAATCAATTGATTAAAATCAGCATGATTTTTTTTTATAAAAATCATGATTCATTTAGTTTAGAAAAGAGGGCTCAAATTTAATCACTTAAAAATGTATTTGTTGTTATTCATAAAAAAATAAAACCTTGATGCATTTTTATGTGGTAATATTTATTATTTATTATAGTAATCGAAAAAAATTCAGCATTCAGCTGCTTTTTACAAAAACAAAAAAAAATGTTTTTAATACAAAAAAGAAAACTACATTTAAAAACATAAACTAAATATTGCTGAACGTGTATAACCTAAGTGTTATAATGCTTAAATAGAAATACTAGTTTAGCTGCTTTGTCACCGCCAAGTCTGTTTCTTATATCGGAATGTATGAATCCATAGGAAGTAAACATCCTCTCGATATCAGCAGAGGGTGCACAGGCACACAAAACAGAAATCACTATAAGCAGCACGTGCTAGAACATCTTCTTGGGATCTCCACCACTGTACTGCTGTTACATTTTTTATTATTGCGTCCGAAAACATAGTTTTGTGAAAAGGGTCTGACTTGGGTTCCAACTTAATTAGTAATAGTAATAATCCTGTGTCTGCAAAATATTGGGAAACAATATTTTCTTCAGTTAGTAATGGATCTTCTTTGTATATATTTATTGTAGGATCCAACATAGCTTTTATGAAAAATTTGAAACTGACGTAAGCTCTTTTCTTCTACAAAACTGTCTGTCAAAATAGCCATTAACTTTTTCTACTCGAGATAAAAATCCACCTTTTTGTTGTATTACGTCAAGTTCTATAGAAATTGGTTTTAGCAATTATTGAAAATCTTCAGCCATCCTTTTAATATAGATATCTAAAACTTTTTTAAAAATCACCGGATCAATTTCTTCTTTATGCTCTTCACATATTAATAACAATTCCGTTGTCATTCATTTACATCGATGCTTCTAAATCTTTGGAGAGCAAACTAAGCAAGTGCGCCGAGCAACCATATGTAGGATAACTGAACGACTCGAAAATGTTTTTCTTCATACTGACCATGTTGGCCGTATTTCTGTTACAATACTGGTAACTTTACAGTTATATTCATTTTTATCCTTATTTATTGAGTTAATGGCCAACTCAGCAAGATAGTCAGCTGTAGGGGGATGACCGGATGTATCTATGCTTTCCATCACTGTTTCCATCCTCTGCTATCAAAACGACACAGATTATCGGCTCATTATGTACGGGGTGGCCAACTAAGAATGCGAGGTACTGTATCTGGGAAACTATACATCATAGAGGCTTGCGAAAAAAAAAGTTATTACTAAAACGGCCAATACAAAAACCTGGAAAATATTTGCATGTTTCTGAAATGGCCGCTAGGGGGCGTAACTGCAATCTTGAATCTAAAAAAGTGATGTTTCTGTGAATTCTGCTATATTAACCATATAAAAAAATAACTGATCCTTGAAGTCGAGGATAATCTGAACTTTTTTGTTTGGCACTTTTTGACGTATCTATAAAAATAAAGTGGGGGGAGTATCCAAAGGTTTCCTTAAATCACCCCACGTATCTTCGAAACGGCTAATCCGATTTTAACAAACTTGGGCGCGTTGAAAAGAGCTTTTCTTGGGCTACAAATGTTAATTGAAGTTTTGTTAGTTTCACATGTCGTCGGTAGAGAGCTTTGTTCGACATTCCGACAGAAACGGTTAATTTTCGGAAAAAAATTAAATGCACTGGTATGACCTTTTTTCATGAACAAGTAGCTAAATGATGCCTAAACAAGCTCGCGAAAACCACATCTCGATATCTAGTTCCTAACCTAAAATATCGGCCAATGAAAACTTTATACGAAAATCCCTTAAATTTTTATTTTTTTTAACTGTATTTTTCTGGAATTGTTTCTATTATGTAAGTTGTGGCCCTCAAAAGGACCGATTTAAAGGAGGAAAGTTTTTAATGTCCCCGTAAATGCTCGAAATGCTGACCATCACACTCTATGCATTGCTGAAGCCTCTCATGACTAGACAAAACTGCAGCTTCAATTTCGTCTCTCGGTGTGTTACGTATTGCGTTACGAATCCGGTTTTTCATATCTTCTCTAGTAGTAGGTTGAGTCCGAAACACGATGTCCTTTAAGCGCCCCTATAAATAAAAATCGAGGCAAGTTAAGTCTGGCGATCGCGGAGGCCATGGAAACAGACTTCCTCTTCCAATCCACCGCTGTTGAAATACTGCATTAATATGCTCTCGCACATTAATAGCAAAATGTGCTGGGCAACCATCCAACTGCAAAAACAATTTTTGCCTTGTTTCCAGAGGCACATCTTCCAACAACAACGGTAATTGATTGGCCAAAAAGTTAAGAAATACATCGCCATTTAGGGGTTGCTCGAAAAAATATAGCCCAATAATTCTGCCTCCCAGTAAGCCACACCATACATTTAAACTCCAACGTCCTTGGCGCTGAACTTCACCCAACCAATGGTGATTTTCTGCAGACCAATAATGCATATTGTGCAGATTGACTCTCCCGTCACTACTGAAGGTGGCTTCATCTGTCCAAAGAATTTGAAATAAAAATTCTCTATTTTCGCGTATCATGCCTAACATCTCATGGCAATAGTCTAACCTTCGATAAAAATCTTCCTCTTTCAAGGCCTGATGCAAAACGACATGATATGGGTGCATTCTTAAAGTAATTAAAAAAAGTTTAAACGAATACGTATATATTTTGATGGCCATTAGAACTTACCTATGGTCCTTCAAAATATTTTGAACCGTTGTCTGTGATATGCCCAACTCAGTGGATAATGCTCTTGTGCTAACATGAGGATTTCCGTCAATATAGCCCAGTACACGGTTAATATTTTCTGGTGTCCTTCCAATTCTTTGCCGTTGAAACGTTGGTCGAAAACTACCATTGGCTCGTAAGCTCGCCACTAATCGGGGAAAAACCCTTACATCGCATGTACACCGATTTGGATATCGAGCCGCGTAAACTCTTTTAGCTACTGCGGCATTCTGAAGATATTCAAAATAAACCGCAAGCATATCAACAGCTTCATTATTCGTAAAACGCATTTTGAAAGCACAAAAATTGCTCAAAGTAACGCCAAAGTACTGACAACTAATGATAATTTGAGGATTATGTATGTTTTGTTTAGGTATCTGTTTCCATTGCCTGCTTCTATTAATTGCATTTTTCGTATATATCCATAGTGAATATGCACTTAAACAAACAAAAAATAGGCCTTTCGTATAACTTTTAGCATTGCTTACTTTCCCGTAGTAATTTCAAAAAGGGTGATTTTATTCTGGTGAACAAATTTACAAACATTTAAAATCGCAATTTCTAGGTAACCTGTTCAGAGCCGAAATTGAAGCTGCAGTTTTGTCTACCCATAAGAGGCCTCAGCACTGCACAGAGTGATGGTCAGCATTTCGAGCATTTACGGGGGCATTAAAAACCTTCCTCCTTTAAATCGGTCCTTTTTAGGGCCACAACTTACATAATAGAAACAATTTCAGAAAAATATAGTTAAAAAAAATAAAAATTTAAGGGATTTTCGTATAATGTTTTCTTTGGCCGATATTTTAGGTTAGGAACAAGATATCGAGATTGTTTAGGCATCATTTAGCTACTTGTTCATGAAAAAAAGTCATACCAATGCATTTCATTTTTTGTAAAAATTAACCGTTTCTGTCGGAATGTCGAACAAAGCCCTCTAGCGACGACATGTGAAACTAACAAAACTTCAATTATTTTATCATTTGTAGCCCAAGAAAAGCTCTTTTCAACGCGCCCAAGTTTGTTAAAATTGGCTTAGCCGTTTCGACGATACGGGGGGGTTATTTAAGGAAACCTTTGAATACCCCCCACCACTTTATTTTTAGACATACTCAAAAAGGGCCAAACAAAAAAAGTACAGATTATCCTCGACTTCAAAAACCAGTTATTTTTCTATTAGGTTAATATTGCAGAATTCACAGAAACATAACTTTTTTAGATTCAAGATTGTAGTTACGCCCCCTAGCGGCCATTTCAGAAATTTGAAAATATTTTCTAGGTTTTTGTATTGGCCGTTTTAGTAATAACTTTTTTTGCGCAAGCCTCTACGATGGACAGTTTCCCAGATACAGTACCTCGCATTCTTAATTAACCACCCTGTACATTGGACCATCCATCTGACATACAAACAGACTGTCCAGAAAACTTCTTAAAATATTTAGACTGTTCTTCCTCAAATATTTCATTCAGGAGCCTTGACGATAACTGAAATCTAGATGTAGGAACGTAACCGGGTCTTAGTAGTTCTATAGCTTTTCGAATATCCTGATTTTCTATCGCTCTAAAACTGCAATTTGTTGCGTAAACGGCTTTGGCTATTTGCCTGTCCAAATATTTCTTATTATTTTGTCCAGTTCACACAAGAAAAGAACCCAACTTCTACTATTTTCACTTTCACCTAAACTTCCCTTTTCACAGTTCTCGCTTCTCTGTTTCTTTTCCAACTGGATAATTTTATTCTGGTTAGTTCCAGCCTGTGATTGACAATCACCATGAAGAGTTTCAACATCAATGATGTTGAAACCCTTCATGGTGATTGTCAGTCACAGCCTGGAACTAGCCAGGTATCACTAGTTTTACTTTCACTGATTTCCCAGTGACTTTTTAGTCTGTCAACTAGACGCCGTGTGAAGTTAGCATCCCGAGTTCCAATAGTTCTGGTTAGAGTTCTAACTTCATTTTAAAGAGTTTAGAAGTAATTTATAAAAATAAAGAGTTTCGCTCATAAATATTTTGAAGGGTCCAATAGTTCCAAAAGAGTTCTCATGTAGTTCTCGACATGCACAATGCTTTTCCAAAGAATTTCGATGTTAAAATTAACTATATAATTGTTTTAAAAATGGGCTATTTTTTACTAATTGTTAAAAAAGTTACCTAATTTTATCGTGAATTTGAACTTTATCAGACTACGTGAATTTTAGAATAATGAACTCTTGAAAAGCCAGCTCATCTATATCCGTAAACTATCGATGAACAATATTTAAGGATTAATAGTTTCGAATTTGGATATTAGAAAGTTATAATAAATTCTAATGAAAAGCAATCCGATCAATAACTAATGTGTTACCAAAATTTATTTACACTCAGTTAGACACAATCATTAAAAATTTTTCATTGAAGTTTTGATGTTTCAAAATAATTTTCAATATTTGATATATAGAAAGAATTATTAAAATAAATTTTAATGATGAAAGTCAAATCGATCAATAACTAATGTGTTTAACAAAAAATTTGATTTAGCACCAAAGTTAGACACAATCATTAAAAAAAAATTTTTTCATTGAAGTTTTGAGCTGTTTCAGTGTAAATAATTTTTCAATTATTAAATATATATTTTATGAAAATACAAAATGGAAGTTAAAAGAAATAATAATAGTTTTAATAGCATTTTTATTGGGATAATTTGTAACCTCTGTTACAATAAGTTCATTACCAAAATAGGCAACATTGTAAAAACAAAAACAAAATCTATGTCAAACAGACGTTTAAAACTTCATGTCAGACAGAGGTTAATGGACATCTAGATGCTAACTTAAAAAATTAAAAGAAATGAAATAATTTTTTGCGAGAGCGGAAGTAGAAGTTTCTGTGTTGTCAAAATCGTGACAGAACATTTTCTCCCTAGGGACCAAATATATTACATTATCTCCCTAAGAAGTTTATTTTATATGTTTTGACAGTTTCAAATACTAAATAAAAACACAAGAACTAAAGAAGTAGCTTATTTATTTGCGTTTACAGTAAATGATACAGGCCCACAGTTATTGAAATCATTCACAATTTTCAGTTTTTTTAAAACAGTTTTCTGAGACTAGGTATAACCATACCTAGTCTCAGAAAATTGCAAATTCCAAAAAAACGCACTGATTTGACGAAATTATTACTAAATTTATTCATTTTCCTTGTTTTTGTGTTTGCGCTTGTGCAAAAAATAGTATATACAACTCAGGAGATAGTGCTATTTTCCTTGGATGTTTTGTAGCCCTCGGGCTTCGCCCTCATGCTGGAAACTACATCTCAGGAAAGATCATGTATATCTCTTCCTCTATGTATAATATACTACTAATTATAATTTTTTTAGAATAACTATGCAATCTCTTTTTTATACGTTCATAATGAATACAGATAACATTGTAAAACGAAAACAATAATCTATATCAGAATGACTTAGTGTTGGCGAATTCAAAAGAAAAATGTACACGCAAGAATTATTTTAAAGACAAACTGTTTACAATGAAGGTATTTAATTAACCCAAAAATCGATCTGGCTCGATTGACCCTCTAATTGTAACTTCCCCCTTCGACACTAACTATATTTACCCCCGAAAAACCACTCCCGTTTTTCAAAAGTAATAAGAAAACAAGAAACATTAATTTCCGTTTGGAACAGTTTCATATTAATTATTGCACATCTTAATTTTAAAAATATGCATTCGTTCGTAACAAACCCTACATCTCTCTCTCGAGTTTCCAAGTAACAAATATATCTTTTGATCGCGGTCTGTACCGCCACAATTAATCATTAGATCAATGACATTTTTACATCAAGAGCGCGCATAAGAAATATGCCCCTTCAGTAAAGCAGTTTTAAGCGTGCATCTGCTACTCGCCCCCCAACATGCGTTTTACACCCTAGACAAATATTAGTTACCAACTTTCCCAAATTCTTTACATAAAAATATATAAATAAAATATTTTGAAAACATTAGCAAATTACGACGTATTATTAAGATATTAAAATCCACTAATTATCTTTTTTATCGTGGTAACAATGGCGATTTGAGAAACGTTTATTACAATAATAAAATTTTCGCGGTTCGCTACCTACAAGATCTAACTCCAAATCATTTTATAAGATTATCTTGTGTGGGTACTGAAACTATGGGAGAGTTTAATGATGGTGCAAAAAATTTAAAATATAATTGGCAAAGCTCTCAACTCTATGCTAAACGGTTTTTGGAAGAGATGGATAACTGAATATTTGCCGACCTTAACTCGTCGTAGTAAATGGTGTACACCTATTGAACCTCTGAATATGATATTGTTATTATAATTGATGGTAAAAATCAAAGAAATTACTGGCCTAAGAGACGTATTATAAAAGTTAATATCAGTAAAGATTGTCTCTTTTAAGCTAACAAGACCAAATGGGCAGAATCAAACGAAACCTATCAGATTATTTAGTACTTATTTTGTACTAATTTGTACCATTAATAAAAATTTTGTACCCCATGCCCACATGAAGACAAGCTAGCAGGACCACAATAAAAAAAACGATAAAAAGAAAATTAAGATCAGCAATAGAAAGAACTGAATTTGTACTAATTAGTACCATAAAAATAAATTAAATATTTTTATTTATTCCGTGAAAAACAACCCCCCAATTGATTTCAGACACATTAGGTTCAAGAGTAAGCTACTTGCAATGTGACGCGGCATAATATGTACCGACAAAATATAAAGTTTTAGATTCTGTACCCCCGCCGTTTCTTCGAAAACTACCCTAGACCTCTATTAGGCTCAAGAGTAAACTACTCTTTCCTATCAGCAGAATCAATCGCTAGTTGCACATGTGATGCGGCATAATATGTACCGACAACATATAAAGTTTTAGATTTTGTACCCCCGCCGTTTCTTCGAAAACTACTATAGAGCTCTATTAGGCTGAAGAGTAAACTACTTTTTCTTATCAACAGAATCAATCGCTATTTCCACATGCGACGCGGCATGATATGTACCGACAAAATATAAAGTTTTAGAATTTATACCTCCGCCGTTTCTTCGAAAACTACCCTAGACCCCTATTAGGCTGAAGAGTAAACTACTCTTTCCTATCAGCAGAATCAATCGCTACTTGCTTGCATCTGTCACGCGGCATAATATGTACCGACAAAATATAAAGTTTTAGATTTTGTATCCCCGCCGTTTCTTCGAAAACTACCCTAGACCTCTATTAGGCTCAAGAGTAAACTACTCTTTCCTATCATCAGAATCAATCGCTATTTGTACATGTGACGCGGCATAATATGTACTGACAAAATATAAAGTTTTAGATTCTGTACCCCCGCAGTTTCTTCGAAAGCTACCCTAGACTCTATTAGGCTCAAGAGTAAACTACTCTTTCTTATCAGCAGAATCAATCACTAGTTGCACATGGGACGTGGCATAATATGTACCGACAAAATATACAGTTTTAGATTTTGTATCCCCGCCGTTTCTTCGAAAACTACCCTAAACCTCTATTAGGCTCAACAGTAACTACTCTTTCCTATCAGCAGAATCAATCGCTACTTACACATGCGACGGGACATAATATGTACCGACAAAATATAAAGTTTTAGATTTTGTACCCCCGCCGTTTCTTCGAAAACTACCCCCGACACCTATTAGGCTCAAGAGGATACTACTCTATTGTATTGAAAAATGCATATTTACATTTTGACGTTATATATTATTTCGCGGCATGTATGTATACAAGGATTCTGCCGATAAAAAGAAGTACTTTACTCTTGAGCCTGATAGGGGTCGAGGGTAGTTTTCGAAGAAACGGCGGGGGTACAAAATCTAAAACTTTATATTTTGTCGGTACATATTATGCCGCGTCCCATGTGCAAGTACCGATTGATTCGGGTGATAGGAAAGTAGTTTACTCTTGAGCCTAATATGTCTGATATCAATTGGGGATTGTTTTTCACGGAATAAATGAAAATATTTAATTTATTTTTATGGTACAAATTAGTACAAATTCAGTCCTTTCTATTGCTGATCTTAATTTTCTTTTTATCGTTTTTTATTGTGTTCCTGCTAGCTTGTCTTAATGTGGCAGTGCCACGGGTTTTATAAAAATGGCATGAGTATACATTTTTTTATTAATGGTACAAATTAAGTACTAACTAATCTGATAGACTTCGTTGGATTCTGCACATTTTGTCTTGCTAGCTTGAAAGAGGTGTAAAGATGGGCGTGCGACGTGCGACTGTAAAAACCATCTCTGGCTCATATGAACGAGCAATAGCCAAACTGACAAAACTAGATATAAATAGTTAAATTTCGAATAGAAATACTGATTCGAGACATTTTGGTGTGGGAATGTTAGAAAATACAGTGTAAAGTTAAAATCTAGCGAACTTGTTTTTCTGACATTAGTTATTTAACAATTTGAAGTTTGGTAGTATGTATAGTTAATTTGTAAAGCATAACTATTTATTTGTTTACACCGTCTGGTGACGCTAAATAATATATAACAAGAAAATTTACACATTCATAAAATTGTTACGACCTCTTGTGGACTTGAAAACATTTTGATGAGCAAAACCAAATTTTGATAGAATTCGAGAAATAATGTTTTTTGAGAGCCAGATTTATTAGAAGTCGTTATTATCAGTGATTATCAGTGTTCTATCAAAATTTCGCAAGTCCGCGAAGGAGTTCTATAAATAATTATTAAGGCAACACGATGCAATTGTGATAGTTTAGTAGTTATCGCCAATTTTGAGATTTGTGAATTTGGCACCCCAAACTTTGCATGATGAATCTTTGAATTAATTCAGCAGAATTATTTCTACTTTGGTAGAACTTTAGGGGTCTGGTAAGAACTCCACTAAATTTTTACCTTTTTAAATACGTTCACAGGCATGTGAAGGTATTTAAATACAGAGATTTTCACGATAAGCGTTAATTAGACGTTTCTGGCAAACCAGACAACGGTTCAACCTGAAAATTTGACTGTATGCATAAATTAATATGATCTACACGCCTAAACTAAGACGATCAAATTCGAAATGGAGTGGAGTGATACCATGAGGATCTTCACTTCGAGTCATATTTTATTTGCCTCATACAGAGCCTTTAAGAAGTGCAGATACTTTGTTCACATGAAAAAAGGAGTGGAAGTCAATTTTTTCAAATGGAAGACTCTGTATATTTACACATTTTTGAGCTCTACATCCAATTTTTGATTGACTTTAATCAGATAATGCTATTGCGATTTCGAACCGTTTTCGAGATAAACTGTTTCAAACAGAAACTGACGTGGTTTCCTTATATTCATCACTTATTTTTGAGATTTAACATCTATTTTATACTACGTAATACAATTTCTTTTAGATTTAGTTTTTCAACAGTCTCAAATCAGTCAATTCGGAATTGATATGTACCTTAGAAAAAGTTACAATTTGTATTCATTGAGGTATTGAGTGTCTCTACCGTACAACATTGCAAATTAATATTTTTTAATAGTGTGCTTTGGAAAAATAAATGATCCAATCTTGAAACGTCAAACTTTCGTTGGTGGTTTTGACTGATTCTGATACTAATTATAATAGAAAAATGTCAAGATTAGGTTACAGTATTGAAGATTTCTTGAATTTATTAATTATTCATGGTGAGTGCAATAGAATTGCAAGTAGAACATGCCGAGTATTTCATGAAAGATATCCACAACTTCCGAAGCCGAATAATAATGTGATAAATCGACTACTACAAAACTGTAGGTTGAATGGAACCTTTCGTCCAAAAATCATTCGTAGAAAGCCTAAAGTGGATGCTGATGACAATGGTATAACAGTTTTGGGATTTTTTAATGCATGTCCAAATGCTTCTCTACACGAGGCTGAAAGGGAGATAGGTATACCCTACGTGACAATTTATCGCATTCTTAATAAGCACAAATGGCATCCCTATAAATTCTACTGTGTCCAACATTTGAAAGAGACTGATTTGCCTCGTAGAGTGGAATTCTTTGAATGGTTACTTGTCAAGACTCAAGAGTATGAACATTTCTTTGACAATATCATATGGACAGATGAGGCCAAGTTTACAAAAAATGGAATTTTCAACAGACACAACAGTCATTATTGGGCGCCAGAAAATCCTCATGTCGTTCGCCAAAGGGGTTTTCAAGAAAGATGGCAATTTAATGTATTTTGTGCCATAAAGAATGAGTCAATTTTTTATATCGAGTTTTATGATGATAATTTGAATGCAACAAAATATGAAGATTTACTGAGAAATGGAATTCAAATGATTTTAAATAATAGGCCAGGAAGAGAACGTGCATGGTACCAAATGTATGGTGCTCCACCCCATAATTCTCGTTCAGTGGGCGAAGCTTTAACTGAAATCTTCGAAGACAGATGGATTGGTAATAATGGACCTCTTCGTTGGCCTCTTAGAACACCAGATGGCAATCCAATAGATTATTTTGTGTGGGGTTTCATTCAAAATATGGTTTACTCCAACCCAGTAACAACAACGGAAGATATGAAATCGAAAGTTAGAACTGCTTTCAATAGTTTAACTCCAGACTTAATCAGAAGCGCTACACATGAAAATCTTTTGAAGAGATTACATGTTTGTTTAAGTAGAGGTGGAGATCTGTTCGAACATATTCTGAAATACACTGATAATTGAATTAACTTACTAATTCATGAAATTACTTTCAGTTCGTGTGTCAGCGTTAATAAAACTATTGTTTGAAGAGAAGTTTCATTTGATGGTTGAAGAGTATTTTAATAATTATTTATTCATTGCATTATCGGTGACTGATGAAGGAACATCGAACGGAATCTGTTAAATTTCAAAAATAAGTGATGAATACAAGGAACCACGTCAGTTTCTGTTTGAAACAGTTTCGAAAACAGTTCGAAATCGCAATAGAAGTGAAGATCCTCATGGTATCACTCCACTCCATTTCGAATTTGATCGTCTTAGTACGAGAGAGTTCAAGATTATAATCTTGAACTCTCTCGTACTAAGACTGATGATTATCAGCGTTTATAAAAGTGCATGTTTTGTAAAAAAAAAATCGAAATTAATTTATATCTCTTTAACGGCAATAGATAGGTATAGGGAAATAGTACATGAAGTTGTTGACAAAGTAATAGGATATCATAATATGATATTATATACAGGGTGTTCCATTTGAAAAATCAAAGTAGTCGCTACTTTATAGTAGAAGCGGCAACGCCGCATCATCTAAAATATTTTAGGCGTGTAGATCACATTCATTTATGCATACTGTCAAATTTTCAGGTTGATCCATTGTCTGGTTTGCCAGAAACGTCTAATTAACGCTAATCGTGAAAAGCCCTGTCTATTCCACGATTGTGAATATGCCAAATTTTGTGATTTATTAGTAGAACTCATCGCTTAATGTATTAGTAGTACTTAAGTGATGGTGCTAATTAGAACTCTAAAGGAAAAATTGCACTTAAATTTAAATATGTTTCATATTTGTTGTGAAGGGATATTAAGGGATCGTCCTTGTTAACAGGATTATAATGAATAAGTGTATACCCAAATATTGCACAGGGCGTTCCAATTAAGTACGTATGTTATGAATTGCTAAAACCAAGTTTATTTTTCTTGAAAGGTGACCCAATTACGAGTCTTCACTAATTATCACGTATATAACATAAATTATATGTTTCCTCAAGTGTGAAATATGATAATCATAATTTAAATGTTTTAATTTGATAGAAATCAAAAGTGATGAAGTAAAATTCACATAATATAACTAAAGACTGGAAAGTGCAACACTTTCACAAAGTTTCTGCACGTTTACGATTTATGAATAACTACGACTATAAAAAATTCCTAAACTATTTATATACTCATTATATTATATTTAATGGTACAATTACCAACAGAAAATTTTGAAAGTAAATAAAACTATGGCGTAATAAAATATTTTACGCTGTTTTTAGAAGGGAAAACAAATCGAATTAACCTTTCAAAAAAAAAATCAAATAAAATGCGGCGCGCGGATGATTCAAAACCTTAGAAGATTGTTTAATAGCCTTTAATTTGTAAATGAAAATTTGTTTTAATTCATTAAATTACAACATGTGGGAGTGGTTCTTGGTAAAACTAGAAGCATTAATTAAAAAGTACAAGTGTACGAACTACCTTCTATCTTGTATAACAATTTACTGATTATTATATTAACTATTATTTAAATAGAACACCGATACCTTATTTAAAATAAATTTTTGTCGTTTTAATTCGATTTACTAGTCATGTTGTGACTCATAAAGTAGCGAAACCTGTTGGATACATGAAGTTTTTAATGCCAACCCACCATAATTTCTCGACTATATTTCCATTTTAAATCGTGAGAGTTGTGTATTTTTTGCCAAACTTGTATACGTTAATCATTTTTGCCCTACAAAAATGCCAAATTTTAGGACAAGTTACTAAAATGGGAATGATTGCGACCTTTAAATAATTTGTCACACTAGAAAATTTATATCACTGTAAATTTAAAAAAAAAAAATAAATAATCGAGAAAATATGTTAATTTTTTTTTCATTATGTAACTTAGTGATTTTAAAGAGCACATGTTTTTGGGTTGTTGAAATTTTCGCAATACATATATATGCACAAAGAAAAGCTGCATTGTCATCGCGTGCCTAGGCCAATATAATCTATACCTCCACTTGGCTCAAATGAAAAATATGTCTATAATTTAGACTAATTTGTACAAAATTAGAATTTGTACCCGCTTAGGTTCGCCAGAAAACTGATTTTTAAAGTGATTTAAAATCGCGAGCTGAAAATATAATCAAAAATACAATTATTAATGAAATAATTAGTTTTCAAAAAAATGATCATGAGCACAAATTAGTACTAAATTTGAAACTCAAATTTATTTAATTTTAATGGTATCCCTATTTTTTCTGGCGTTTTATAATAGAAACTTTAAAAATTGACCGCCAAAATATTACCAAAATCGCATTTATCAATAAAATAATTTGTTTTCAACAAAATGATTATGGGTACAAATTAGTGCTACATTCAAAACACATGTTTCTGGAGAGTAGTAGTGTGACACCTCACCTTTCACTTTCTACCTTGAAACCCACGTGGGGGTTGTATTTTTGACCTTGAGATTGAGGTTGACCTCGGGTTTTACCTTGAGACTGGTCCTGAAGCTTGGAATTGGACTTGGAGTTGGCCTTGGGCTAGCCAGGGTCAGAATCAAAAATCTGTTCAGCGGGGAAATTTGAAATTTTTAGATGTATAAGAATTGTTAGCCTGCGCCTCATCGTCTTGTAGAAATTTGAATTTGTTTGTAGCGCCATCTAGTGGTGTATGGACTAATGAAAATTTCCTGTAATAATAATTATTATAAAGGTGGTGTTATCTAGCGGTATATTTTTAGGACTAATTAGGGTTTGTTTGTAGTGCCATCTAGTGGTTTTTTTTAAACTAGCGAATGTTTTCTGTAATAGAAGTTGATCGTACTCTCCTCTCTCTCGGCTCTTTCTCAAACAAACAAATCTAATAATCAAATCAAATCAAATCAGTTAAGTAAATCAATCTCAAACAATCAAATCATAACTTACAGCTTGCGAAAACCAGCTTACAGTTCAAAAATACTGGTTTTTTTTTTCTGGTTTAATATACAGCTTGCCTGCTAAACTAACGACAATTCAAAATACCAAATTGATTTAACTTACATCATGAAAACTTCATAAACTTGACTGAACAGCCTAAGTCGTTATTGAAAATATTTAACTACCTTAAATACATATATAAAGCAATAATGTAATGTAATAACAAATAGCTAAACTTGAAATTAGAACCGAATAGCAAAAAGCTAATTACCTCGCTTACATACTTATTGTAAATTCCCATCTAACCGTCCCTTCGCATTAACTGTACCATTGTTTTAGTGCGACCTTCCTTTAAAATAAAAAAAATGGTTTCTTCTTAAGATTATAAAAGTCAACATTCACTGAACAGTATTTTATATTGTACACACACACACACACACACACACACACACAAAATACCAGATTATAAAGGTTAGCCTTCAACAGTTACATATACAAAAAAGTACTTTAAAACTGAATGAGTAATTAAGTAAGTAATCAAGTATTACCCTATACATCAAAATTTATAACATTGTGAATGCACGATTTTTAAAATACATGTTGGCTTTTTAGTTTATATAAAAAAAAACAATAGGATCATTTGGTATTAAAAGGTAAATAAAGCGATATTCATTCATTGTCAATTTTCGATGTTTACATTCTAGAAAACAATTACGCAAAGCCAAACAGTCCTTCAAATTACGTAAAAGACAGACAAGTCGACTTTTATTTCCAATTTTGATAATTACTTCTATCAACCTTCTTCGATTTTAACACAAAAAACAATGTGCAAGTCTAGGATGTTGATTGGAAGTCAGTTTCTGCCAAACTTATTCGATGTAATACAAAAACAAAAGCAAGATACAAGTCTAGCATGTTGATTTGATTGGAAAACAGCTTCGACCAACCTTATTCGAATTAAATTTATTGTCGTATATAGTTGAATCCCTCTCTTAATTCCCTATATTTGAATACCGCATAATATACAGGATGTTGCATTTAGAAACAAATTTTACAATTAGCCACAGTTGGCTACAGTGTTATGCGATTCATGCATACATTCTAAATTGGCTCCTATTAAAGTTAGTTTTACAGAACACAAACATAAGCACTACTACAAACACAAGCACAAGTACAAGTACAAGCACACACACAAGCACGAGTTCAAGTACAAGCACAAATACAAGCACATACACACGTGCAAAACACGCAACCACGCAAACACGAAAACATACAGACACGCAAACACGAAAATATGCAAACACGAGAACACGGAAGCTGTGTGAAGCTGGCCCCCCAAGTTGCATATTTCATAATTAATTAATGGCATTCGATTAACCACAAATGACCACCAACAACTTTCATTGACCAACCTCTGTTAAAAAGTATTTGCAAAAATAGGATTGGGGGGCCAACTGCACACTTGCCCCCCGAAATCGAAAATCTACAATTTTTGTTACTCTATCTGATTGACCATCGTTTGACCATGATTGACTATAACTTCGATTTGTTTGACCACCCTTCAAAAAAAAAAAAAAAAACTGAAATATACTTTTATATTCATTATAAGGCATGGTCGATCCTCGAATATGCTTTTTGAGGATTGATCACCCTTCATTTCCTATGAATAATCATCCAGAAAAACAATTAATACATTTTGTTTAATAATGTACTATTTCGTATTTTGAGACATGGTCAATCCTCGAATATGATTTTTGAGACATGGTCAATCCTCGAATGTTTTTTTTGAGAATTGTCAATCTTTGATTTCCTATGAATAATCATCCAGAAGAACCGTACTTCATTTTGATTAAGAATGTATTATTTCGAATTTTAAAACATGGTCAATCCTAGAATATGCTTTTTGATCTTGATAGCATGGTCAATCCTCGAATATGCTTTTGAGAGCATTATCAATCCTCGAATATGCATTTTGAGGATTGACCATGTTTTATTTCCTATGAATAATCATCCAGAAGAACACGTAGTGCATTTTGAAATGATCAATCCTCGAATATGCTTTTGAGGATTGACCATCTTTATTTCGTATGAATAATCATCCAGAAGAACAAGTAGTACATTTTGAATAATAATGTATTATTTCGAATTTTAAGACATGGTCAATCCTAGAATATCTTTTGAGACATGGTCAATTCGAATATGCTTTTGAGACATGGTCAATCCTCTGAATATGCTTTTGAGGATTGACCATGTTTTATTTCCTATGAATAATCGTCCAGAAGAACAAGTAGTGCATTTTGGTTGATAATGTATTGTTTCGAAATTTTAAGACATGGTCAATCCTAGAATATTCTTTTGAGACATGGTAATCCTCGAATATTTTGAGACATGGTCAATCCTGAATATGCTTTTTGAGACATGGTCAATCCTTGAATATCCTTTTGAGGATGGACCATATTTTATTTCGTATGAATAATCATTCAGGAGAAGAAGTATGCATTTTGATCAATATATGAATTTAAATAAAATGCACTATCGACGATAATTTATAGGAAATCGGGGTGGTCAATCCTTAGAAAATATAATCGAGGATTGCCGTGTCTCGAATTCAAAATAATACATTATTTATCAAAATGCACTACTTCTTCTGGATTGATTATTCATAGATAAAACATGGTCAATCCTCAAAATGCATATTCATAATTGGATTGACCATGTCTCATATTAAAGATATGTAATTAGAATTAACCATGTCTTAAAATTCGAAACAATACATTATTAATCAAAATGCACTGTGTTCTTTTGGATGAATATTCGTAGGAATAAAAGATCAATTCTCAAAAGCATATTCGAGGATAGACCATGTCTCAAAAATCATATTAAAGGATTGACCATTTTTGAAAAAGCATATTCGAGGATTGACCATGTCGCAATATTCGGAATAGTACATTATTAAACAAAATCCAATTTTTATTCTGCTGGGTGACTATACATAGGAAATAAAGATGATCAATTCTTCAAAAAGCATATTCAAGGATAGGATTATGTCCCAAAATGCATATTCGAGAGTTGACCATGTCTCTTAAAATAGCATATTCGAGTATTGGTACATGTCTTAAAATATTCGGAAATAATACAATATTAATACAAAATCCAATTTTTATTCTGCTGGGTGACTATACATAGGAAATAAAAGATCGTCAATCTTCAAAAAGCATATTCGAAGATTGATCATGTCCCAAAATGCATATTCGATAGTTAACCATGTCTCAAATAGCATATTCGAGTATTGACCATGTCTTAAAATTGGAAATAATACAATATTAATCAAAATGCACTACTTGTTCTTCTGGTTGATTATTCATAGAAAATAAAGCATGGTCCAACCTTCAAAAAGCATATTTTAGGATTGACCATGTCTTAATATTCGAAATAATATATTATTATTCAAAATCTACTACTTGTCCTTTCGAATGTATTCATAGGAAATAAAGATGGGCAATCTCAAGCATATTCGAGGATTGACCACTCTGCTAACTATTCGAGGATTGAACATGTCTCAATATTGGAAAATACATTATTATTCAAAATGACTTGTTCTTTCGGATGACAGCATATTCAGGATTCGATCGATTTCTCAAAATGCTGCTCGATGGTTGACCACGTCTTATAATGAATATAAGAGTATATTTTAGTTTTTTTTTTTGAAGGGTAGTCAAACAAATCGAATTCATGGTAAATCATAGCCAAACGATGGTCAATCAGATAGAGTAATAAAAATTGTCGATTTTCGATTTCGGGGGGCAAGTTGGCCACCCCAATCTTATTTTTGTAGTAACTTTTAACTGAGAGTGGTTAATGAAGGTTGTTGGTGGTCATTAGTTTCACACAGCTAAACACAGAAATACGAAAAGACGCAAACGCTAAAACACGAAACACGAAAACACATAATCACGGAAACATGCAAACACAAATGCGAAAACATTCAAACACGAAAATACCCAAATAGGAAAAGACGCAAACGCTAAAATGCGCAATCACGAAAACACGAAAATACGCACACACGCGCGTGCACGCACGCACAAATTTATCTATCTATTTATCTATCTATATATATATATATATATATATATATATATATATATATATATATATATATATATATATATCGGGTGTCCAAAGCTTCACGCGACGAAGATTTGTGGCTTCGCTGTTGATTTTTCATTAAAACCATTTATTCAAAAATTATATGGTTCCAATACATGCACAATTAGCACCTTACAGGGTGATTCGTGAAAGTAGTGGGGTATCAACTTTTTTATTTTAAATGGAACACCCTGTATATCATTACTTTTGGATATCCTAATGAATAAGCTTTTGAACGATGTATGCATTTGTACATATAAAATGCAACGTTGCCAAGTTATTTAACAAAAAGTGTATTTTTTCCTGAATGTAAGGTTAACAATAATTAATTCTTGGTTTATTATCTCTAAGTTGAAACAAATTAGTTCAGGGATATAATTAAGCTAGGTATAGGCTTTGAAAAGATGTAAACGTTTTATTGATATATTGAATAAGAGAATCCGTGTGAAACATTAGCATGTTCAACGTACATCAATTCTCTTATTTCAAATGGAACACCCTATATATTTTGATATGAATAGTACTCTTAAAGATCTAACTTTTATCTAAATACATTGATACCGCTAAAATTTCTAGTTTTTGAAATATTTCCATTCTTTTAATTTTTCTATAATTATTTTATAACGTAACGATTTAATAGAGTGCCATGATTTCAAGTTACAATACCAGATTAGTAATAGTAATAATTAATTTTATTAAATATTTTAACAATAAACTAAACAATAATAATAAACAAACAATTAACAAGAACAAGAAGTAGGTAACCAAACATATGCAAATGTGCACTTAAATAAAATTATAAATAAGGTTCAAACAAGCCTGCTCTTTTCCCAATGCACTGATTCAATGGTTGTCTGTAGGAACGTTGTAAATTTGTTGGGTTACATTACAAAACACTTGTTAAATTAGTTCTCTCATATTTTCTGCAGTAGTCAGAGATGTTCTATAAACTTCATTTTAATGTAGCCCATAAAAAATAGTCTACGAAAGTCAGATCGGTGATCTAGCTGGCCACCTGATAGTCCCATAACACCCTATCCAACGATCCGGAAATTGTTGATTTAAAATCTCCGTTACATCACGAGCCGAATGTGCAAGGGCGCCATCTTGTTGGAACCATAGTTCCTCATTAGCGAACGCGATGTTCTCTTCTATCCATGGTAGCACGTTGGTTCGCAATAAATTTAAATAACTTACTGCATTTAAATTGTTTTCCAAAAGAGGGTCCTAATAATCTGTTGCCAATAATACCAGCCCAAACATTGAGACTTCATCGATGCTGATTGTTTCTGTATCTAATTATATGTGGATTTTCCATGGCATAATAATGACAATTATGTCTAGTTACAAAGTAATTGTTATGAAAGTAGATTCGTCTGTGATCATAACTCTATTAAAAAAATTATGTGGTTGTTGCAATCCCCAACGACAGTAATTTAATCTATTTTCAAAATCATGTTCAACCAATGTCTGGTGGAGTTGGATCTGGTATGGGTATTCATTAATTATATTGTGTATTGTTGATTTCTATAAATCATGTTACACTGCAATTTTTCTAATACTTATTTGAGTGTTTTCTTGTATAGCTTGAAGCACCACTAGTTGAGTTTCCTCGTTGTTTACAGGTTTTGGACAATTGTTCTTTTTATATCCAATCGATCCTGTTTCCTTCAATCTACCTTTTTAAATTTTCAAGATCTCGTTCATCTGGACAACGGGCATCGAAATTTTTGTTTATAAATTCTAGAAGCAAGTAAACAATTACTTTGGGCTTCTCCTATTATGTAAATCATTTGAATTAATTCGTTCTTCGTATATTTCATTTTAAAATTTAGAGTTAACTTCTCTTAATTCAAGTTTTGTTCTAAATATAAATTTAATGAAAAAGTAGTTTTGAAATAAATAAGTTAAAATACACCTAATTGACAAATTAAAATTTTGTTTTATTGTTTTTAAATCATGATACTCTATCGAATAGTAAATAATTATAGAAAAATTAAAAAAATGGAAATATGCTAAAGTTTCACACGAAGTCTTCTCTCCCCTATTCAATATATCAATAAAACGTTTTCATCTTTTCAAAGCCTATACCTAGCTTAATTATATCCCTGAACTAATTTGTGTCAACTTAGATAATAAACCAAAAATTAATTTTTATTGCTAACCTTTCGTTCAGGAAAAAATACATTTTTGTTAAATAACTTGGCAACGTTGCATTTTATATGTACAAATGTATATATCGTTGAAAAGCTTATTCATTAGGCTATCCAAAAATGTAATGATATATAGGGTGTTCCATTTAAAATAAAAAGTTGATACCCCCCTACTTTTACGAATCACCTTGTAGGTGCTAAAAAATTTTTTTGTGCACGTATTGGAACCAAATAACTTTTGTATAAATGATTTTAATAAAAAATTAACAGCGTGACGGTTTGGACACCGGTATATATATATATATATATATATATATATATATATATATATATATATATATATATATATATATATATAACAGGCAAATTAAGTAATTATAATTACTATTATTAAATGGGATGGGCTTGGAATATACAAATAGGAGAGAGGAGATTTGCGTACAGGGTGGTCACAGATCGTGTTCAAGACTTTTGAGAAACGGTTATTTAGTTAAATGTAATGTTTTTAAAACTTAGGATGGAAAAGGCTATATATGAAGAGAAGAATGACAATATTACCGTTCTTTTGTACATGATGTTTAAGATGTCGTGGTTTGTTTTTTTTTTTAGATTTTTGCTTCAAATTCTTATTTGGTATCAATATTCGCAAATTGATTCATAGGGAAATTGATGTCTTGATTCTTGTTAGAAAATACATTTGCGGTAAGTAATCACCTAAACTAGATTCTGAAACGCTTTCTATATTAATCGATATTATTTGGTATTTTTTAAATTGTTGTTGCTTTGCTTAAATTTCAATATTGTATTTTATTTTTTGTATATATTTGTGTAATTATAAAGTACTTGATTTCTGAAAATAGAACGCAAACTCTTCGTTATATTTTGTGTTTGAAAGAGTTTTACGAGATCAAAAGGAAAACTAATGAAATGTATCATTTCAAAATTCTGAACATATTTGGAATGCTATAAATTCTATTTGACCTATTTTCCCCATATAAACAATGCAAATACTTTGGCATTAAAATTATTAATAAGCTCGGAAGCTGTAGATAATAAAAGGGTAAAATGTGGTTCCCTGGCACTCTAATTTGTTAGCGTAGGGTTAATTAATCACCTTTAACACAACATAAATTCACTTGAAAATTTGAAAGATTTTCAGGATTCATGTCTGATTTTACAGCGATTGACTTTTTAATTAAGTTTCAGTAACTGCTCATGACAACCAATCCACTTCTAACCCCGTTTCCATATAACGACTTCATTAATGATGCCTGCGTTAATTATTATCCTCGAGTAACAATTTAGTAACAATTAAGTTATTGTTTCTATATAGAGCTCGCAACTTGCTCTCAATACAATCTATTGTACTAGTAATACATAACTAGCAATAGTTTGAACATAATAATGCAACTCAAACTAATTTAATTATAAGTGAATACGCAGAGATTTAGCTTTAAAACGTAATTAAAATTTATATACATATACATAGAGCTAAAGATGCTGAACATTAAAGCAAATTATCTCGTTACATCATAATTTCACTTTGAAAGGTTTAATAATGTACACGTATGTTGTTATGTACAAAATTTATGCTCTAGAAACTTTCTTAAATTGAAATAATCGTACATCGTTGACACAGATTTAAGAGTTAATTAATACTTCTATTTTTATTACGTAAGATTTTTTTATCGTTTTTAAAAAAGACAATTGTAAACATATCTCGAAAATGTCTTAAATTGTAGGAAGTTGCGCGTATATTTATGTTTAACACGTCGTTATGTAAAGAATATTATTACTTCATAAAATTTGTACAATTTTGATGTGAAGATAGATTCTGTTAACATCAATTTCGTTATAAAAAAAATAGGCATTTGGTTAGTTGGGTTATAGTTCCTTATTTCACACACACTTTTAACTTTTCAATCGACCTATGAAAAAGATTTTATATTTTAATGTTCAGATTTATGTATAATTTGAATATTTGTTACACAACACTCTTTTGTGGCTTGTTGACAAACTTTAGAAAATCGGACCTCTTTTAAGCTAGCAAGGCCATATGAGCAGAATTAAACGAAACTTATCAGATTATTTAGTGATTAATTTCTACTAATTTATACCATTAATAAAAATTTTGAACCCCATGCCGTTTTCACAAAACCCGTGGCGCTGCCACATTAAGACAAGCTGGCAAGACCACAATAAAAAAACGGTAAAAAGAGAATTAAGATCAGCAATAGAAAGAACTGAATTTGTACCATAAACATAAATTAAATATTTTCCGTGAAAAACAACCCCCAATTGATTTCAGACATATTAGGCTCAAGAGTAAACTACTCTTTCCTATCAGCAGCATCAATCGCTACTTGCACATGCGACGCGGCATAATATGTACCGACAAAATATATAGTTTTAGATTTTGTACCCCTCCCGATCCTTCCAAAACTACCCTCGACCCGTAGACTCGAGAGTAAACTACTCTTTCCTATCAGCAGCATCAATCGCTACTTGCACATGCGACGCGGCATAATATGTACCGACAAAATATATAGTTTTAGATTTTGTACCCCTGCCGATCCTTCCAAAACTACCCTCGACCCGTAAACTCGAGAGTAAACTACTCTTTCCTATCAGCAGAATCAATCGCTACTTGCACATGCGACGCAGCATAATATGTACCGACAAAATATAAAGTTTTAGATTTTGTATCCCCACCGTTCCTTCGAAAACTACCCTCGACCCCTATTACGCTCAAGAGTAAACTACTCTTTCCTATCAGCAGAATCAATCGCTACTTGCACATGCGACGTGGCATAATATGTACCGACAAAGTATAAAGTTTTAGATTTTGTACCCCCGCCGTTCCTTCGAAAACTACCTTCAACCCTTATTAGGCTCAAGAGTAAACTACTCTTTCCTATCAGCAGAATCATAGTTACTTGCACATGCGACGCGGTATATATACCGACAATATATAAAGTTTTAGATTTTGTACCCCCGCCGTTCCTTCGAAAACTACCTTCAACCCTTATTAGGCTCAAGAGTAAACTACTCTTTCCTATCAGCAGAATCAATAGTTACTTGCACATGCGACGCGGTATAATATGCACCGACAATATATAATGTTTTAGATTTTATACCCCCGCCGTTCCTTCGAGAACTACCCTCGACCCATATTAGGTTCACGAGTAAACTACTCTTTTTATTGAAGTCTGAATATTTACATTTTGACGGTATATATTATTTATTGTCGTGTATGTATACAAGGATTCTGCCGATAAAAAAAAGTTCTTTACTCTTGAGCCTAATAGGTCGAGTTTCCGAAGCAGGCTTCTCTACAACAGAATCAACTAAAAACTCAAAATGCGATTAATTTATGAAACGCTTGGCAGCAATCCCTCGCAACCATTGAAACCCTAAAAGGTGATATTAACCAGCTAATGCAAAGGGTAAAAAGCCTCGAGAATCCAGTGGCGGAACCTAATGCAAAGCAGGAAACAGAAAATAAAACTGAATACTGTACCGACGAAGAAGAGTTAACGAAAGAAACAGAGTGAATTGGCAAGAAAACTAATAATAAAAAACGAAAAGCATCCGAGTCACCCGAAACTTCTCCACTACAACAACCAACAACTTCAAAACAAGCAGAGAACAAACCAAAAGAAAAGAAAATACCCCTACTGCCACCAGTTAATTTGGTGAATGTAAAAGATTATAAAACCGTGCATGAATTAATGGAGGGGGAAATTGCATTAATCAACCGCTATGAATAATAATGTATTTAAGATTAATGTGCCAGACGATTTGAATTATCGAAGGCTGATAAACACCTTACGTAATCATAATGTTGAATATTTCACCTATGAGGACAAACAAAGCAGATCCATAAAGGTTATGGCTAGGGCATACATCCAACCTGCCCAATAGACCTGATAGTCAATGACCTGAAAGAAACAAAATACAAAATTGTAAGCTACCAACATAATTAAGAAAACTAAAACAGAGAATGGCTCCATAACGAAGCCATTGTCCCTACATATGTTAGCTTTTGACAAATCAGAAGTTATCAAGGATATTTACGCAATTAGTATTATTGCAGGATTGAAGGTAAAGATTGAACCTCTACGTAAGAAAACTACCCTTATCCCGCAATGCAAAAGTGCCAGGCTTACGGCCACACCCAAACCTTCTGCTATAAAGAAGCAAGGTGCGTAAAGTGTGCAGGACGCCATGCTAGTAAGGATTGCAAGTCAACCAAACTTGCAAAAGCTAAATGCGCAAACTGTGGAGAAGCTCACCCGGCAAACTACAGAGGGTGTCTAATTGCGAAAGAACTCCAAAACCACAGAGAAAAATACAGCAAGAGAGGAAAAGGAACTGAGAACAGCTAATGCTCAAAAACAACGATAGTAGAGAAGACTCAACAGAACTTTCCTACCCTACCTAAGGCTGCTCCAACAAAGCAAGGTAATGTTGCAGGAGCAAGCAGCTATGCACAAATGGTTAAAAACAAGCCGCAAGAAAACTCGACAGAAGAAACTAAACTAGGCGCAATAAATAACACGTTGCAAGCAATTCTAGGTAAAATCGATAAACAAGAAGAGTCTATCAAAACTATTCTAAACAGAGTTGAAAAACTTGAAACCAGCAATAAGGTACCAACCACAAGCAAGAAATAAAAATGGCGTCTATTAGAATAACAGCCTGGAACGCAAATGGGCTTCTCCAGCATGCCCATGAACTAGAACTATTCTCTGGGATAAAAATAGACATTTGTCTAATCTTGGAAACACACTTTACTAGAAAACTGACTGAAAATAAAAGGGTACAAATTATATCACACTATTCACCCAAAAACACAGCCAGGGATCAGCGGTAATAATAAAGGAGAACATTAAACATTACGAAGATGTCAGTTACGAAACATGCGAAATACAAGCAACAGCTGTAAAAATCAATGCAAAATCTAAAGAGTATACAGTTGTCGCAATATATTGTCCTCCTAGGCACCCGCTAGAAAAAGGGTATTATCTTAGACTTTTACAAACACTAGGATATCGCTTCATAATTGGAGGTGATTTCAATGCCAAACATACTTATTGGGGATCAAGGCACCTCCAAAGGCAAGCAGCTGCACGAAGCAATCAAGCAAGCCAAATGCATATGCCAGTCAACTGGTAAGCCAACATATTGGCCATCAGACAGCAATAAAATACCAGATCTTATTGACTTCTTCATACTAAAAAACATATCATCCAACTACATCAGCATTGAAGACAATTATGACCTGTCATCAGACCACTCTCCGATTATCCTAACGATAAGCGAGACAATTATTAATAACTCAAAACTACCGTCACTAACAAACAAACGGACAGATTGGGACGGATTTAGAGCAGAAGTGGAAGAACGTGTCAGATTGAACGTTCCACTAAAAACAATCGAACAACTAGACACAGAAGCAGAATTGCTCGTTGTCAACCTACAACAGGCGGCATGGAACAACACCCCATTGCTAAAAAACAAAACACAGGTATAAACTATCCAAGAGAAATTAGAGAGCTAGTCTCGACGAAACGCAAAGCACGAAGAAATGGCAACAAACCAGATCACCTGCAGACAAGACACTGCTTAACCGATTAAATCAACAACTTAAGCAGGAGATTCAAGCTGTTAAAAATGAAACATTCTCTGAATTTCTAAGGGGTCTAACAGACGATAAAGACACTGATTACTCTCTCTGGAAGGCCACCAAGAGATTAAAACGTCCACAAAACCAAAACTCGCCTATTCGTAAAGAAAACGGTGGCTAAGCAAAGAAAGATAGCGAAAAAGCAGAGCTATTTGCTGAGCACTTAGCAAATACATTCCAACCACATCCAGCTGATGACAACGAATTCTTACCTGAGATAAATAGACAGGAAGATAAACCTTTAGAACCTATGACTCCAAACGAAATTGCAAAGGAGATTCGAAGGAACCTAAGTGCCAAAAAAGCACTTGGCTACAGTCTTATAAGTGGCCAAGTCCTTAAAGAACTGCCAAAAAAGGGCATAATGAAACTTACACACCTATTCAATGCTGCACTACGACTACAGTACGTACCGATGCAGTAGAAGGTTGCTGAAGTTATTATGATCCTCAAACCGGGCAAAGCACCCAGCGAGAAGTCGTCGTATCGACCAATTTCACTACTTCCAGTCATATCCAAACTGTTTGAGAAGCTTCTCTTAAAACGCCTCAAACAAATTATAGAGGAAAAGCAACTTATCCCGACTCACCAATTTGGTTTTCGGAATAAGCATTCAACCATCGATCAAGTGCATCGCATCACTGATGTAATTGAAAGAACTCTAGAAGAAAAAGAAATATGCTCAGCTATATTTCTGGACGTGGCCCAAGCTTTCGATAAAGTATGGCACGAGGGTCTCGAATAAAAGCTAGCTAAGAATCTGCCTATAAAGACAAGTCAAATCCTTATAGCATATATCTCTGACCGCCAATTCAGAGTGAAATATGGTGAAGAATATTCAGAACTAAAAGATATTGCTGCAGGTGTACCACAAGGAAGCATCCTTGGGCCGGTATTGTATCTGCTCTATACCAGCGACATCCCTAAATGTGATGAAGTAACAACTGCTACATTCGCTGATCACACTGCATTACTAGCTACAAGCAACGAAATCGAAACAGCTACAAACAAACTGCAAGCAGCTGTCAACAACGTCACCAATTGGACCAAGAAATGGTGAATTAAGCTAAATGAGACCAAGTCTACGCATATAAACTTCACGAACAAAAGAATAGATTATTTACCAGTGATAATTAGTGACCAAGTAATCCCTCATGCTAACACAGCGAAATACCTAGGTATGACATTAGTTGCCAAGCTCAAGTGGGAAGAACATGTCAAGGAAAAACGCGAAGAAATTTGCATCATATTCAGAAAAAATGTGGTGGCTACTTGGACGACATTCCGATCTGTCTCTACATAATAAACTGTTGCTGTACAAGCAGATTATAAAACCTGTTTGGACCTACGGAGTGCAACTGTGGGGATGCACCAAGAAATCTAATGTCAAAATGATACAAACCTTTCAGAATAAAGTACTAAGGAGCATTGTCAACGCGCCATGGTACATCAGAAATGATGACATCCACAAAGACCTGAAAAAGCTTCTGGTCAGTGAGGAGATTAAACGGTTTGCGAGAAAACATGAAACGAGGTTACATGAACATGAAAATGTCGAAGTACTACAATTGCTCGACAACAGTGGACCTATTGGTAGGCTAAAAAGGCAAAAACCTTTTGAACTAGTGTAAGTTAAGTTAGTGATAGTGAAGCTAACGGCAATTAAAACATGTGAAAGAAGTCTTTTAAAACATATGTGGAGTGCGCCAATGGGAACACATCATCAACCGCTAAGACTTGCCTAGATTTAAGACCTTAGACTTAGATTTAAGTAAGAATTATTCAAACAAAATTGCTAGATAGTGAAAACTAGTTACAATATATACGCCAAGTGCGTGCTAATAAAAAAAAGTCCATCTAAAATATTCTCAAGATTACACTTCTGATTATACCGGAAGTTGATATTAGTTTGCTTATTTTAAATGAGACCCTGTATATTGTTGCATTTTTGGATTCTACGTCCAACTCTCGACATACTTTATGTTTAATGTCATATACCTAACTCTAGACTTGTTTGAGATATTATAAGTATTCAATAAAAAATGACAGTTGCATCACCCAACAAAGTTGCCTGTACTGTCAAAACGGCAAATTATTTTGCAGTGAAACTCTGAACAATTGTAAACAAAGGACCGCTTTAGTTCACTAACAACGCGCAATGACGTATTTGTATACACGGTGATTGAAAAACAATAATGAATTTGGCACTCAAAGATATAGAAAGTCAATTTTTTTAAATTGGGACCCATATTTTTAGCATCGGATTTGGGTTTTGGCACCAGAAATAACTACGATTTTCAATTTAAATGGCTATACCTAAATCTAACCCTTTTCATTTTATTGGAGAAAAGCGTTTTCACTTGCCCATATTGGGTTGCGTTGTTGAACTTTTTATTTTTAATGTCAGCTGACAGCTGATAATGCTGCTCGTTATCCAGAAAAAAAGAAGAAGCCATCGCCGAAATCCGTGAAGCAAATTGTTGGAAACTTTAAAAAGTTCCGTTCCGTTAAAAGAAAAATTGTTAAAGCTAAACCTATTCTTAACAATGAAAATGTCGTTTACAATGCGAACTTAATAAAAACTTGAAATTAAAAAAAAATTATTTCATTAAATGTTCGAAATTGCTATAGGGAAGTATTCACAATATGGGCAGTGTGAGGCGGTGCACCATCATGTTGGTATAGCACTTGAGTTCTGTCGGCCAGAGGTAAATTATCCAGATACTCAGTTTCCAACTCTTGTACTATTACTAAATATCCTTCACCTGTATGAATATCGGGTATATTCATTTCTGAAAATTTACATTTTGATAGAACTTACCGTTAAAATTTTCGTCATAGAAACGTATCATCGTTTCTTACTGCGCAATAAAAATTAAAACACCAGTTTTTTTGGAACTTTCGTTCCCTAGAAGCATGAGGGTTTGCGTCACTCCAATAGTGCGAACTATGTCGATTAAGCATGCCATTTTTAGTGAATTTGGCTTCGTCGCCCCAAATTATGTTATTCAAAAATCGTTCGTTTCCCTAGTGATTAGTAAGCATAAATTCACTAAAAATTACTCTTCTCGGAAAATCATCCTTCTTTTTAATGTTGCACTAGGGTAAATGCGAAAGGATGAAACTTGTGCTTTTTCAGTATCCTATTAATAGAACTTTTTGATACTCCTGAGTCTATCGAAACCTGTCTTATTGACATATTGGAATTTGTAATAAAGTAACCCCAAAATCGCAATTTCCACATTTTCAGTGTTAAGAATAGGTTTAGCTTTAACAATTTTTCTTTTAACGAGACCGATATTTTAAAAATGTTCAACAATTTGCTTCACGCATTCGGAAACTACCCCCGACCCCTATTAAACTAAAGAGTAAAGTACTTCTTTTTATCGGCTGAATCCTTGTATACATACACGACGCGAAATAATATATACCGTCAAAATGTAAATATTCAGATTTCAATAAAAAAGAGTAATTTACTCTTGAGCCCAATAGGGGTCGAGGGTAGTATTCGAAGGAACGATGGCGGTACAAAATCTAAAACTTCATATTTTGTCGGTACATATTATGCCGTGTCGCATGTGCAAGTAGCGATTGATTCTGCTGATAGGATAGAGTAGTTTACTCTTGAGCCTAATAGGGGTCCAGGAGTTTTCGAAGGAACGATGGCGGTACAAAATCTAAAACTTCATAGTTTGTCGGTACATGTTATGCCGCGTTGCATGTGCAAGTAGCGATTGATTTTGCTGATAGGAAAGAGTGGTTTACTCTTGAACCTAATAGGGGTCGAGGGTAGTATTCGAAGGAATGGTGGGGGTATAAAATCTAAAACTTTATAGTTTGTCGGTACATGTTATGCCGCGTTGCATGTGCAAGTAGCGATTGATTTTGCTGATAGGAAAGAGTAGTTTACTCTTGAGCCTAATATGTCTGAAATCAATTGGGGGTTGTTTTCACGGAATAAATATTTAATTTAAATTTTATAGTACAAATTAGTACGTCAGTTCTTTCTATTGCTGATCTTAATTTTTTTTTATAGTTTTTTTTATTGTGGTTCCGATAGCTTGTCTTAATGTGGCAGCGTTACGGGTTTTTTTTAAAAACGACATGGGGTACAAAATTTTTATTAATAGTACAAATTAGGACAAAATAAATATTAAATAATATAATAGGTTTCGTTTGATTCTGCTCGTTTGGTCTTGCTAGCTTAAAAGAGGTGAAAATCGGTTATTTTTGCGTTATTAAGCATTTTGCTGGAGTCGTCTTGTAAACACTTTTAAACCTTTTTGAGGTTTAACGGATATCTGAATGTACAGAATACGTTTGTATACCATAGATATTTTCATATATGCTGTGACGGTTCTCACGTTGGGGATGGTTTTGTAACAGGCGTATTATCTGTGACCTTGCTTGCCTACACTTGACTACAAAGAATAATATTTCAAAATCATTCAGTAAAAATTTTATATTGTTTTTATGAAAAGGTGAAATGATTCAATTTTAATTAAGTGGTTTTAATTTATAAAGGTAACGTTCATTAACTAAGGCTAAGGCTAGACCGCAGGCGACAAGCTTAGCGGTAAGATAATAGGTTGGGAGGTCGGCTTAGATATCAAGATAGCATAGAGGCCACACTTGATCTAGGTGGTGAGATAAAGTAGTAGATAATTCATTAAAAAATGGCGGTTTTAAAATTGAGTAGAAAGGTATCTCTTTTAGAAAACTCTAATTTAAAGTCTAAATGTATCGACCCCAGTATAGAACGTGTAACACATTCATTATTGATCGGATTGCTTTCAGCCATTAGAATTTCTTGTATAACTTTCTGACTACTATCCAAATCTACGGTGGGAACTATTGAAACGCTTCAAAATACTGTTCATCGGTACGGTAAATTTACGACGATATAGATGAGACGCTAGTTGATTTTGAAGCGTTCGGGTTATACTAAAACAATTCTCCTATAGTTGTGAGCATACACAATGTCTTTCCAAAGAGTTTCGATGACAAAAATGAATTAGATAATTTTTTAAACAATTAGTAACAAATAGCCCATTTTTCGGATAAATTCATTTTAAAAAAAATTATATAATCATTTTAACATCGAAACTCTTTGTGCATATCGAGAACTACACGAGAACTATTTTGGAACTATTGGAACTCTTCAAGTCGAATAATTCTATAAATATTAATCGGGTTGCTTTCGACCATTAGAATTTCTTTCAGAACTTTTCGAATACTATCCAAATCTGCTGTGAGAACTATTAGAACTCTTTAAAATATTTTTTGTTAACGTTTTCTGTTTTTAAGTAAAAGGTCTGTAACTTTTTCATATTTGATTATAATTTTTTTTAAATTATCGAGAACTCTTAGGAATGAGTATCAAAAGTTGATTGGAACTATTGCATGTCAAAATTGAATTTTCAAAAAATTTTTAATTTTTTTTTACCTAGTTTTCAAAAAAAAGTTTCATATCAAGAACTCTAGAACTGCAAAATATAGTAATTTGGCAAGTCAGAACTACTGGGTCTCGATTTTCGATGTGAAGTTACCACCCCATTTTTCAAATTAAAATTTGGAACCGTTAATGAGCGGAACTCTTTAAAAGGAAGCTCGACCTCTTATCAGAACTATTGTAACTCTTTGTCGGAGTACTAATTTTACACGCGCCAGTCTTGACAGTATTAGTATACATGAGCTTTACATAGGTATTTTTAGCAATTACAACATACCATATTAGTTTTATCATCTGAAGAGGGACAAAAATTACATCTCTTACGCTTGGTTGTGGTTGATTGTTCCCTTACTCCGGCATTACTGGTTGAAGAACGTGACTTTATAACCATTTCAGCTGCAAGAATACTTCGAATACTTCGAGGGAGACGTTTTCTTTCTTACAATAATAGAGTGATCAAGGAATTGCCCAGCTCTTCAAGAAATAGTCGCCGTTTTGTAAGTTTGCCAGCATTCCAGGTTGCAGTTACTTCACACCACAGAGCATAGCGTTGTAAGCTGAAACGTCTATGATATTGTAAAAGACTGTTATTAGTCATCTTTTAGTTTCCCGTCTACATGTGTATATGATCTTGGTTATAAGCTCCGTTATTATGGTGCATAGTGCTCATGAGCGTAACAGTTTTATACCCCGACAAAGAGTTTCAATAGTTCTGATTAGAGTTCGAGCTTCCTTTTAAAGAGTTTAGAAGTACTCTATAACAAATAAAAAGAGAACTTCTTTCTTGTTGCAGACCAATGCGGCTGGCAATTCAGGATTATTTTTGCGAATAGTGTCAAGCATATTTTTCTTTTTAATTGCATCTGCCCCAGAACGTACGAGGTAAAAAAATGATCACACGTTACGTTGTGACCTTTTAGACCATAAGTAACATCTAGCACAACTCTTTTACGTTGACTTCTCTCTGGAGGTTCACCTTCTTTTTTCCAGAGGTAAACTTGCATGTATGCATAAGCAGTTACAGTCCAAATCTTGAATCCGTATTTAGCAGGACAACGGCCTCTAAAAGGTACCAGCTGCTCATCTACTGTTACATTTTTGTGAACATTATAGAGCTGAGGTAGAATTGAAACTCATTCATCCCACAAGTCCCATATGGGAGCTAGTTTATTAGTTTGGCGCCGTTGTGGTAGAATTTTTTTTATCGTCAAAGCGAATTATTCGTGCAATTACATGAAATCGTTGTAGGGGCATCGTTGCTCTGTATATTGAACGACCTATATTTCCATCCCACAGACTACCTGTTGCCTCTCCATGAGATTTATACTCTCCAGCTAGAAACAGTATGCCAAAATATGCTTCTAGTTTAACTAATGTTAGTTCTTGAAACATGTTGCCACAAAGTCTTTTGCCTTCTAAATTTGACATTTTCAAAATTAGGTTTACAATTTTGGGTGTGAAATATAAGAAGTATGCGGATTTTATGTCAATTATTCGCGATGTTGGCTCAGGGATCAACGAAATAATATTTGCTGCTGATAACCTTCCCGATACTATATTGCCATCTTTTGAAGTTACGTGATCATCCGTATCAGCTTCATCTGAAATCGTAGCTTCCACTTCATCATCTGATTCGTTGTTATACAGGGTGTGGCGCGAAGATTTTTGTTTGAAAGTAATGGCGGATACAGTTATGTTAAAAATCTGAAATTACGAAGCTGTAGGTTTTGGATGACGCTGAGTTCAAATATAATATTGTCCTGAATGTGGCACTTCGGTTATAACTATTTGTTATTTTAAATGGAACCTAATATTTTTTATTTTTTTGTTCGAATTCTACATGAAATTCTAGATAAAATTTGTGCACATTGTCCTATACCAAAAATGATTTTCGAGATATTTTGATTTTTTTTTAAATTTTGAAAAAATCCTAGTCCACATTGAATAACGATATCTCCATTAATAACGAAGCTAGTGACGTGAAATTGTAACCAATAAACAACAAGGATATATGGAGTTAACGGGCAAGCAACTCCATATATCCATCTCATTGATATTTCATACAGGGTGTTTTAAACTTAGCCGCCAACATGCACAATTTAAATCATTTATAAATTGCTTACTTTAAATAGAACACCCTGTATTTTATTACATTTTCCGCTGTATTTTTTTAAGTCAATTCGTTTGGTATCAGTATTCCCTACACCTAAATCCAACCACTTTTGAGATATTTCATTATCTTAGTTAAAACATAACACTTGATTATTTCATTAGTAAAGGGTAGGCCATGATTTCCATTATTTAAGGTGATATTTTGTTATTTTTCATAAGTTATTAATTCTGAAAAGTAACCGATAGCCTGAAAGAATTATTAATTGTGGATAACGTTAAAAACATTGACTAGGTATTTTGTATTAATTTAATTAGATAACCTACAAACAAAAATAACTAAATGTAATATTAAACAAAATAAAGTTTTATAATAAGTGTTCAAAATTAGCACCATCTACTTCTAAACATTTATGAATCATTTTCATTAAGTTATGTCTTGTAATTCTGGAAATATGGTCGGGTGTTAGAGAATTAAAAGCAAGTAAGACTCTCTGCATCATATCTTCCTTTGTCGTAACAGGTTTGGAAAATACCTGATTTTTAATGTAACCCCAAATACCAAAATCTACAGGAGCCCAAATCAGGAGTGCGAGCTGGCCAACGAAACAGACCCTGATTGGCAATCCATCTATCATCAAACATGTAAAGATGCTAAGCAACAGGCCCAAAGTTATGAGGAGGTGCTTCATCTTGCTGATACCAAGCTGAAGCCGCCTCTTCATTTCTTAATGTAACGCCGGTCCTGTGGCTTCTTCTAAAATGTGGCAATATCTTGTACCATTTAAATTTTCATCGTAAAATTTTAATGCTAAAATTTTATCGTCTTTTATTGCACAAAAGACATTAAAACTCCAACTATCTTGGAAATAACATTCTCTACTAACATGTGGATTTTCATTAGACCAAAAATGGGAATTATGTCGAGTAAATAATCCATTTTTGCTAAACTTTGCTTCATCACACCATATAACTTTTTTTATGAAGTTTTCATTCTTGGGTCTCCATTAAAAACCATTCACAGAATTCTATCCTTCGAGGAAGATCACCTACTTGTAAGTGTTACACCAAATGATATGAAAATGGTTTCCATTTGTGTTTTTTTTTAAATGCGATGAATTGTTCTCGTCGACAAAGTAAGATCTTTCTCACAATCTCTAATGGAGGCATTTGGAGAGCCCGTGAAATAACCCAAAACATTAATTTCGTTTATGTCACTGTTCACTAGTGGTTTATTTTTATTAATTTTTGTCTTAAATTGACCAAACTGACGGCACTTTTTAAGCAATCTTCTTACAATATCACCAGTTGCATTTGCTCGATTTGGATATCTTTCTGCAACAACACGGCAAGTCCGTTCAACAATTATATTACACTCGCCGTAAATAATAATAAGATTTAAAAAATCATAATTAGTAAATCGTACATTTGCCATTATTTACTATGAAATGCAAACTGGTAAAGAAAACTGTCAACACAACATCAACAATTAACGTTCTAACTATCAAATCTGACAGCCATGGCCTACCATTTACTAATGTTGAAATTGGCTTAAAAAAATACAGCGGAAAATGTAATAAAATACAGGGTGTTCTATTTAAAGTAAGCAACTTATAAATGATTTGAATTTTGAAATGATTTTGAAATTTTGGACCTTGTGGTGTTTAACGAACGTATTTTTGGTGTAGTAAGGGTAGTTTAGCTACTCCTGAAGATTACCTGTAAAGGGATTTATTAAAATTGTTCATCACCAAAGGATTATACCTAGTGCCGATTTCGGTTTTACGTAAAGTTACCTAGAGGACATCGTCGTGTTGTATAGTGCTTCAGTGACCTCTTTGGTTTATATCGCTTCTGCGGATATTAACATCATCGTTCTTGCAGTGCCTCTTATTTATCGTACAAAGCGTGTTTAAAGATAAAGAAACTTTCGCAATATACCAAAATTAACGTTATTTTAAATCAAGTTATTAACATGCTGGGTTATTAGTGGAAATAAAACTATTCCAAAGCTAAAAGTTATCAAGCAATTTTGAACGCTCACTTTATTATCATTTTAAAAAGAAGTTATTAATTTAAAAGTTTTTTTTTAACTAAGACAGTAACATATTTCGAGATTCATTCAAGGAATTGTTTGTGCATAAAAGAATAAACGTCAACTTTTTCACTCATCTTGTCAGACCTGGGGAAACCCACATCCGAATAGCAGTAATTGAACACCTAGTTCATCCCCATCGTTGTAACACAGAAGTGGGGGTCAAGTTAACCATTAAGGTAGTATAATATAGTTTTTTTGATTGAGTATTTTCAATAATTCTGGAACAATTTAATAGAACTTGTGGATATATTTTTTTTTGTGTATGTACCTTAAATTATTTTCTTTGTATACGAAAGTTTGAAAGCGGAGTTGTTTTGCCTATTGAATTAAGTTTTTTGCTTTAGATTTAATTATTTTAAGTAATTATATTATTGACACTTCGCCTTCATACTCTTCTTTTGTTTTGTATTAAAGGGCAATTGACCCTGAGGTAGTGTGGTCATATTTTCCACGAAATAGTTAAGATAAGTGATTTAGACCGGCGGTACATCGATCGCTGGCCAGTCTTTCGTCGCCTTTTAAGCATTTGTATTTTTTTGTTGATACGCATTATCGTATGTTTGCATTATTTTATATTTATCCTTATTTTTATTATTTTATTATAGTTTGTTAGGTTTTATAAATGTGTTTTAATTATGTGGAAACGCTTTTGTGTTACATAAGAGTTTTTTTTTTTGCAAATTGCAAGTTAGCGGTAATTTAGTTTTTAACGTAACGAAGTTAGTTTTTTTGTTTTATTGAGTAATAGCGTTATTAATATTTAGTATTTTATTTGATTTTTAGTTGAGTATCAATTCATTTAGAGTTCATTCTATAGCTTATTTTCTTTTGTTTGTTTTGTTTGGATTATTATTTAATGCCTAATTTATTACACTGAGGTGTATTAACGTAATTTTTATTGAGTGTTTATCACGCTTTTATTTGACAAGCGTGTAGTGTTTTTGAAGCCCTATTTCAGGTGGTTTGCTGAGTTGCTGTCTAGCACACCTGGGATTGATTGCGGATAGGTAAGCGTATGTTTTTTGTATGTTTAGACACGCTATGTACTCGTAATTTTGGCACGACAACCCTGATTTTGACTACCAAACATTCTGGCGCCCAAACCGAATTGATTTTGTCTTCATCCCCTATTTTGACTTACGTACGATTTACTCTTCTGGATGTGCAATTTTTTTTAACATCTGACCTACACCCATACGCTGGCTAGTCGGGGCAAAAAGGCCAATTTATCTGTAATCCCGTTCTACCACCTGTTTATACCGTTACAATCTTCGTAATTTCAGATTTTTAATATAACTGTATTCGCCATTACTTTTAATCAAAACTCTTCGCGCCACACCCTGTATATCTCGGTTTCGGACAAATGGTATTCTTCAGTTCACTATCCGTAAGTACTCTCTCACTACACATTTTCAATAATAAATTTCAATTGTTAGGTATTTCTTGTTAGAGTATAGCACCAAGTTTGATATTTACTACGAAACTAACACACAGATGCTCACTGGCTGCATTTATACGCGGAGCCACAGATAAGTCTCAACAGGGATAAACTTGATCACCAATACGCAAATAACACATGGAATATACGCAATAATGTGGCTATATTGTGTAAGTTATTTATTTTTATGAAAACAAAACAAACCTAATAAAATACATTCGTCTATGATAATAATCTGCTTATCGTTCTTCTAATTTGAACCACACAAATCACCGGGTCATATAGACCCAAACACAGTGAGTGTAACAAATGCATTAAAAAAACAAATTATAATTTTCTAATATCATTCTAGGTACACCGTTATTGGAGTAATGAAATAAAAGTCATGTAGTGGAAACGAAATATTTAAATGAATTAACGAATTATGCACATTAGATGAACGCGATTGGGTCATATTGACCTGAACACAATAGGAGGAGGGTTAACAGATATTTTAAATATAGAATTATAATTTACATCAAGTTTGGTGTTTTACCTGAATGGTTTGTTACCATAACTCCTTGTTATCGTTTTAGTTATACATTTTCTCTTGATGCTGATACATGTTATATTGACCCGAGCTAGTAGGTCAGTGGTAACACGATCTGCTTATCATTCGGGAGGTTATGGGTTCGATTCCCATTACTATGAAGTTTTTCAGGGGTTTTTCTTCATACACATATGATCACTGCGTCCACGCACATTATGTACAATTATTGAGACAATTGTAGTCAAAATATCCATTTCATCCCTTTATTTCTTAATGGTTATGGTTTATATTAATTATGGTTTTAGTAAAAAGCAATTTGATTAGTGTGCTGAGCATAATTTCATACCGATCAGATAAAGAAAGTGTCTCGGTTGAATACATTCTAACTTTTCTATTTTGTCTTTTTTTTTGGCTTAATCGTATCTCATTGCATTTTATGTTTATGTCTGTGAGATATTCTAGAACACACATGTGTTGGAATGCATTTTTATTATAAACAATAAGATAAGGTACTCAACGTATTATAAGGTGTCGACACAGATACTTTTAATCAAGTAAATTCCTCCCATGGAGTAATGGATTGCATTTTCGGAATGCGGAATCACCGACTTTTGCAGAAAGATATTTTAATTTACTCGAAATCTGAAAACGCATTTTATTGCATATCACGAACAGTAATGAAACACGAGCATATAATAAATAGCAGCAATTCCTAAATCGATATAAATCAAACAACACGCTTGTAGGAAATAAATATGTATGCATATATAATCCGTGCAAATGCAATGTGCACAGACACTTATTAGATAACAACTAGTTTAGGTATACGCTTTATATAAGATATCAAGTTCAACACAAAGATGGACCACTATAATTGTTCATTCTTCTAATCATTATGTATCAAATATACCTTCATTATATCTTGTTTCATTATATAAATTGATGTAATTATTTTATTATTGCATGTGCGCCATAAATCAATAAGAGAATCATTACATTTTCTTCCATTCTTTTTTCATTATGCCGATGACGTTTACTCAAGATCAAAGTCAACAAACATCTTCAGATTTTTTTAAATACTTAAACTTGAAGCACACTTAACTTTGTGAAGAGAAGCTAATTTGCATCCGGTCCAACTTAAATAAATAATGATATTTATTGATTACAAGCCGACAAATTTTAAATCTGCCTAATATTTCCATATTTATTGCTTTTTAAATTTTATGAGCTTGACTTCGTGAATGGAATCGCGAATTATAATGCTTAATCATATGCACAATTTTATTCACGTATAATTTGTCGGGTTTATTAATAAGAAATCATTGATGGTCGTAAAATATGTTTGATTATGGGATTATGCCCCAAACCGAGTAAAAAAACTTGCAACATCTCTGGTGTCTGCTTCCTGGAATTCCAGAACCTTGAATTTTGGAATCCTGGAGAAATGTCTCTTTGCTCTGGAATAGGTATTGCGACCTAGTGTTTGTTTCTAGAATCCTGGAGTGATCTTAATCAATGTGAAGTTAACAATAAATTTTTTAGTAATAAATATCCAAAACAGAAATACATTTTGTGCTCTATTTTTTTTTACACATGCATTTACGAATTATAATAAATACTAATAGAGCAAAGATAATCGATATCATCTTTTATTTGTTAGGAATAACGTTATTATTTTCTCAGATTTGTCATTAGAGCATTTATTGTTACTAAAGTAAAAATGCTCTAAAGAAGGGAGTTTTGTTCTCAATAAGTTTAACCCTGCTGTTACCTTCGGGTCTATATGACTCAAAATCAAATTGTTGTTTAGATAACTTTTTTGTTTATTAATAACTTCGTAGTTAATGACTTTCTTTCTAATCCATTGAAGAATGAGGTGGCTTGTTTTGTTTTAATAAATATTTTTTTCCTTATTTTTTAAACATGATTGCTACATTGATGTTCCTCGGGTCATTATGGACCCGAGGCTCTATACATTAGTAGGACGTATAAATTTGTATTTCCAATTATTTTATATTGGAATGTGAGGATAGATAAATATGCCCGTGATCACATGCGTGTGCAAGTCGAACAGGAACAGACTTGCAACTTGCAGCAGGTATAAATATCATCGCAGTATGCAACCGACAGTTTTGTTTGTTACGTTGCAGAGTAAAGTGCGGTTTGTTGTACGTACTACTAGTTCTTCTAAAGTGCTGAAATAACAATAATGGCAAAAAAAGTATCTTAGTGGTGAACACTTAGAAAAACTTATTGATAATTTGAGTGACATTAGTGGCTATGAAGCTTCTGAAGAGGAAGATCATATCAGTGAAGATAGTGATTATGAACAGTCAGACGATGATTTTTTCGACGATGCTGGACGGACAAATCTTACGCAATTGATGCCACCTGCTCAATCGGTTCAATTAAAGATAATGCCATAACTTGGATGTTAGATCCATCTCCTCAATCAGGGCGTGCAACTAGTGCAAATATCATAAAAGTCCAACTAGATACAGCAATGCAGCCCAGGATGTAAAATCTACATTTCAGCTATTTTTCAATAGTTCTCTGGAAAATATAATTTTGAAAATGACTAACATCGAAGGTCGTAGAGTGTACGGTGACAAGTGGCAAGAATTAGATGACATTACGTTGCAGGCGTACATAGGTTTGTTGCTGTTAGGAGGAGTTTACAGATCGCATGCTGAATCTACCAGAAGTTTGTGGAATACAAAAACAGGCAGACCTCTTTTTCGCGCAACAATGTCGTTGAAACGATTTTATTATTATCACGCATGTTACAGTTTGATAATAAAGAAGATCGTCAACAAAGAACGCTACGGGATAAGTTGGCTCCTATTAGATAATTTTGGGACAAATGGGCTGAAATACTACCAAAAGTGTACAATCCTGGACAAAACGTAGCTGTGGACGAGCAGCTGGTTGCATTTAAAGGTCGTTGTCCATTCAAGCAGTATATACCAAACAAGCCAGCAAAATATGGCATCAAAATATGGACGCTTTGTGATAGTGCAAGTTCTTACGCTTTAGAAGTTCAAGTATATACGGGAAAACCACCTGGGGGAAAACCTGAGAAGGATCAGGGACTGAGAGTAGTTTTAGACCTTACTTCTGGACTAAGAATGTAACTTGTGACAATTTCTTTACAACGTATAAATTGGGTCAAACGCTTCTCAAAAGAAATCTTACTATGTTAGGTGTCAAGGTACAGCAAGTCAGTCACTTGGCAACTATAGTTTATATAATTTATTATTAAATAAACACATTATCAATTACTACATTAATATAACTTCACATGGCGCTGCGGACAGGATCCCTATAAACTGAGAGATATAGTAAGTGTGAGAAAATTAAATACATTGAATTAAATACAACTGACAAATTTGGACATATATATATATATAAAAAAAAAAAAATGACATGTACTTCCAAATTTGGATTTTACTGGTGGAAACATTGAGGACAAATGGAGAATCTGGCTTAAAAGATTCGAAGTATATTTAATTGCAACAGAAAATTATAAAAAAGAAGGAAAAATTCAAGTTGCTCAGATGTTACATTTTGGAGGAGAAGGTTAGATTAGAGAATGGTAATGTATATGTTAGGAACAGAAAATTTATTAAACCGTCAATCTTAAAATTAAATAGCGATAGTGATGATGGTGAAAGAAATTATACAATTTTGGAACCATTAGTTAAATTTAGTGATCAGATTGTAAACAATGATGTTGAACAAGAAGATAGCAATAGATTAAAGAATAACTCAAATGTAGTAAGAACCAGGAGTGGTAGAAGGGTTAAGCCGCCAGATAGGTTAAATTTATAAGTTAGTTTTAAGTTGTTAAAAGGGGAGATGTCAAGGTACAGCAAGTCAGTCACTTGGCAACTATCCAATAACATACATGGTCACGTCATTAAGTTAATCTTAACAAGTTTATATAATTTATTATTAAATAAACACATTATCAATTACTACATTAATATAACTTCACATTAGGGACTGTTAGGAAAAGCAAGCCTGAGCTACCTATCATGGAAGTAAATAACGTTGTGCATAGTTACAAATTTTATTTTACTAAAGATACCGCAGTTGTGTCTTATATTCCCAAAAAATACAAGAAGGTCATTCTAATGAGTACGTTTCATAACCAGAAACAAATAAGCGACAGAGAAGACAAAAAACCATAAATTATGCTTTATTATAATTCTACAAAAGGAGCAGTTGTTACATTAGATCAACTAATGGGTGAATACACATGCAAACGAAAAACAAATCGATGGCCCATAATCTTATTTTACAACATTTTAGATACCAGTGCCTATAATGCTTTCGTCTTATGGCGCGAAATAAATCCAGACTGGAATAATAATGTTTTGTTCAAAAGAAGACTGTTTTTGGAACAACTGGGCAAACAATTGGTAAATCCTTACATTTTGTCCAGAAACCATCTTCCCGGTAATGAACAAGCAGCTGCAATTGTAACAGCTATTCAACAACCATTGGTAAAAATTTCTACCGTACTTCTTCCTGGAACTAGCAACAAAAACAAACGAGCACGCTGCAAATTTTGTCCTTCTAAATGTGATAACAAAACTAATATGACCTGCATTAAGTGTAAATAATATTTGTGTAAAGAACACGTGACCTATTGTCCCGACTGTAAGAAGTAGTGGATCATATCAATTATTAGACATTTTTTATTCCGTTTTCTTTTTTTTATTTAAATTTGGTTGAATTTATTGTAAGTTTCACGTTTCATATAAAAAACATTGCATTAGAGAAATAAAGTTAATAAATGTATAAAAATTGTTGTTATTTTGGTTTTAATTCATATTTCAGGAGTGACCCGAAGGAGCACAAGTGTATAGTCTTGTCGAGGATAACAGCAGGGTTAAATACCACTCGTGGCCGACGAATTGCATAAATTTTTGTCAAAGTGCTTAATCGTGTTTATTGATTCAAAATTTTTTCGTTAGTTTCGGGTTATTAGGATTAGGTTAGCTTTAGTTGTAGGTTAGTTAGATGCATCCAATTCGTTCGATAGGTTTAAGTTTAGAATTGAAGCCCTTTGGGCGTTTTCTCTGTGTAGGGACGGAGTAAGAATTTTCCTACAGCAGATGTCACTGCTTGTCGTAAGAGGCGACTAATCAAATGGTGTGGGAGTTGGAGAAAGTGTTTTGTCTTGAGACGACGATTGGGGAATAACACAAATCCCGGATTCCGTGAAGGGCGGCGTGGTCTCTTTCGCCCTCTCCGGACGAGACATACCGATATAGTTGAGAAGTGTTTGGTCGGAGTGTAACCCTCGCGTTTGCGGTTCTTCGGGCGTATTTGGGCCGGCGCTTGTGGAGGTTTCGTTAGGAACAGTGCGTTTCTTTTCGGGCACGCTCTAGTGCGCGTGCGTACCGTATCGTTGATTGCATCTTGTTGTGCTTTCGGATCCTTATCGGATCATTTTTGACTTGTCGTTTATCGTGGGAGATGGTCTCAATTTTTTCGTTCTCGATTCTGACTTTACCGAACGTGACTGTAGGAGTTTTTTTTTAAAGTACCTAGGGGGCTAGATTCGAGATCACCAGGGAAGGGTTTTGGAACCGCTCTCTCTCTCTCTCTCTCTCGGCCTCGAATCCCGCGAATTTGTAGTTAGGAGTTTTTTTTTTGGATGGAGTGACTTGACTCTGAGGGGTCAGTTCCTCTGTTACGTTTTCAAGACATACAGGTTTCGCGCGTTGCATTGTTTCAGGGTTCCCTACCCGCTGCCCGGTCAAGGGTAAGATGGTATTTCCGTTTTGTGCAATGTAGCTTCATTTTATTTTTTTTTACGAGATTACTCAGCTGTTCCTCTGATGGTGGTTTACAGTTTCGGGCCCTATGGTCTCGACTAAATTTATATCGAAGCAATAAACACTCATACACTGACAAAAATTTTCGGCAATTCATCGGCCGGTTGAGGTATTGTATATGACTATTCAACTCACCCTCTCCATGTCAACTATCAGCCAATTACAATTTAGTAATTTTTATATTTGACCGGTGCCAAAAGAGGGGCCAATACTAGCAATTCAAATTTCCGAAGATACCTGAAGTGAAATAGACCATTATATACCCATTTAGATTAGATTTAAGAAATTATGATTCCAATTAAATTGAGTACGCCCCTAAAAACAGGCAAACAATCTGATAAAGTGGTTGCAAAGTAACCCTTCTATCATATCTAAAAAAACGGCACATACTATCACGATTAAATTTTCGTATTAGTTTGAAAATAACCTTATAAGGATTAAGCAATAAAAATATCCAGATCCAAGGGGTAGATAAAACCACCCCCTTACCATATCTCGAAAACGACGCATACTATCACAATAAATTTTCGTATTAGTTTAATAATATCCTTAGAATGATTAATCAATAAAAATCCAGTGCACTGCCTCAAGGGTAGAAAAACACCTTTACCATATCTCGAAAACGACGCATACTATACAATCAAATTTCGTATTAGGTTGAAAATAATCTTAAAATTAAGCAATAAAATATCAAGTGCACTGCCGTCAAGGGTAAAAAACACCCCTTTACATATCTCGAAAACGACACATACTATCACGTCAAATATTTGATAATAGTCTCAATAATCTTCAGCAAATGATTAATGCAAGTTAAAATATCCAGGTGCATTCGTCCAAGAAAAAACACCCTTTATCATAGTACTCGAAAACGCACATACTATCACAACAAATTTTCGTTTGGTTGAAATAGCAATCTTAGAATTTGTAAGAATAAAATTTAGTCTTAGTCCATGCCTATGGTAAAATTATCAACCACCCTTCTATTAGTATTTCGAAAAAGTAACATGCTATCTCAATCATTTTTAATCGGTTAAAATGAAATTTAGAATGATTAAGCATCTGAATTTCGCAGTGCATTGTGTGTCCAGTAGGTAGAAATCACCTTTATATGTACAATTTCTTTTTAGCATACTATCACATCAAATTTTTATGTAGATATAGCAATGAGAATTTTAATGCATAAAACATTCTGATTATTATTCAAACACCACTTCTGAGTTTACGGAAACATGATTATATCGTTTATAAGATCTAAAGTTTTCGCATTGTATTTTGATCATGTATAGGGTAGTGATTTTTTAACTTACTCAGTTAGCAACTATAGGATTTGAATTTTTAAATATGGATTATTATTGTTAACATTGATTATTATCAACCTAATACGAAAATTTGATTGTATAGTTTGCCTTTTGAGATATATAGGTTTTTTTCTACTTGTACGCAGTGCACCTGGATATTTTATTCTTAATCATTTTAGATTATTATCAACCTAATACGAAAATTAGATGTGATAGTATGTGCCGTTTTCGAGATATGATAGGTGTGTTTTCTACCCTTGACGGCAGTGCACCTGGATTTATTCTTAATCATTCTAGATTATTTCAACCTAATACGAAAATTGATGTGATGTATGTGCCGTTTTCGAGATATGATAGGGTGTGTGTTTCTACCCCTTGTACGGCAGTGCACTGGATATTTTTATTTCTTAATCATTCTGAGTTTATTATCAAACTAATACGACAATTTGATTGTGATAGTATGTGTCGTTTTCGAGATATGATAAAGGGGTGGTTTTTTCTACCCCTTGGACAGCAGTGCACCTGGATATTTGTATTGCTTAGTTGTTTAAGATTATTTTCAACCTAATACGAAAATTTGATTGTGATAGTGTGTCGTTTTCGAGATATGATAAAGGGGTGGTTTTTTCTACCGATTGGACGGCAGTGCACCTGTATATTTTTATTGCTTAATCATTATAAGATTATCATCATACTAATACGAAAATTTAACCGTGATAGTATGTGCCGTTTTTGAGATATGATAAAGGGGTTACTTTTGCAACCCCTTTATCAGATTGTTTGTCTGTTTTTAGGGGCGTATTCAATTTAATTGGAATTATAATTGCTTAAATCTTTATTAGGAAAGGAACAGTAATAGAAAAATAGGTATATAATGGTCTATCTCACTTCGGGTATCTTTGGAAATTTTAATTGCTAGTATTGGCCGCTCTTTTAACACCAGCTTATATTTCGACAAATTAGAGCACAATTGTGCGACAACTCCGCTAGCGGAATATTCCCGACAATTTAAATGCCTTCCGGTAAATGTCAAATTGACATAAACTTTGACGTTTATTTTGTTCGTCCAGGCAGACTCCGACTACCATCGAAATCACTACATAACCTGCAACTTGTTCTAAATTAAACTAATTAATTAATTCATGACTTGTCAATTGACCGTCAATTTTGTTCGATGAATAGTCTTTTAAATACCACTCGTGGCCGACGAATTGCATGAATTTTTGTCAAAGTGCTTAATCGTCTTTATTGTTTCAAAATTGGTCTCGTGCTATCGAAGTAATAAACACTCATACACTTTGGCAAAAATTTTCGGCAATTCATCGGCCACTTGAGGTATTATATATGAATATTTTTGTTTTTTTGCAAAAAATTCCAAACTTGCCCATCTCCGTTCTTTAGCGGGGTCTAGGTCAACCCACCGAATTTCCAAAACGCCGACTATATTCTAATAGTCTCAAACACCGAACTCGACCAAAACGCCTACGACCATTTCGTCGACTACGCCCACTCAATTTTTGGGTTGGGCCATTATGCGGACAAAGACCAAAATACTCAACGAGATTTAGGACATTTCGTCGAATATCCAAACTACCCGACTGCACCCATTCCGCCGAATTTCAATATTGAACTATTATGTCGAATGTGACCAATACGCCAACAAGTTTACCAAAGCGCCGAATTCCCAATACGCCAAATACCATTATTTTGTATGGAAACTTTCGGTCCCAACGCAATTTTAAGTTTTTTTCCCAATGACACTCAGGTGGTAAGGTTAAAGAAAACGTTGAAAATATTCTTATGTTTTCCCTATTCGCACCCGTATATAATTAACATCATTGCGCGGTTAAACACTTGGGTATAATAACATAAAATGATCATAAATTATTAAACTTCACCTACTAAAGCACAATTATAAAAAAAAACTGGTGAGTGCATCTAGTCTGGAAATATTGAGTTTCGGAACTTTGGAACTATAAAATTATCGTTTCGCATTTTAGGCATTCGGTGTTTTGAGAATTTAGCGTTTTTGTCATTCGGCGCTTTGGTTATTCGACGCTTTGGTCATTCGGCGCTTAGATCATTGTCGGCGTAATGGTCTAACATTAAAATTCGCCATAATAGACTCATTTAGCAGAGCGGTCGTCGGCATTTTGTCCAATTCCTAAATTCAACGGATGAGCGCAGTCGACGAAATAGTCGGTGGTGTTTTGGCCTTTTAAGATACGTTGTAAGCGTTTTGGGCATTCGGCGTACTGGCCCATTTCTAAAATTTGGCAAAATGGGCGAAATGGTCGTCACCGTTTGGCCAATCAAAATATGTAGTCGGTGTTTTGGGAATTCGGCGAAATGTCCAAGTCCTTCTGCATGCCATGTAGACGTTAAAATATTCTAAGGAAGAGTGTATTGCCCTCAAAGTTGAGTTTAATTATTGATATGAATATTACATAAATTAAGAAATAAATAGAAAAAAATTAATTTCGGTACATCTTTTTTCCAAAGGACTGTAAAGACTGAAGGCTGTAAAGGCCGTATTGGCAATGTAATATTGTAGGTGGCGTAAATGGTATAAAAAATTTAATAATAAATGAATAAATAATGTAATAAAGAAATAGAGAAATAAGAGTAAAAAGTTCTCCAAAAATACAAATCTTTAAACTAACTGGAGGTACTAACCATTCACCACAAATAATGCCTTTGACTCAAATCGGTAGATTAAATATAGGGCTAGTCTTTTGATTTGCTTGATTACCACAATATCTGCTAGCTTACTTCCACTGAACATCAATATAAAAAATTTGCAATGTAACACTAATAAAAATGATCTCGGACGCCAAGTTAATTTTTAATAATGTCGGAATAATTAAACCGAGTTTTACACTAAAAATTTATCAAAATGTAAAAACAATAAAAAATATACAACTATGTTTATTAAATATATAAAGTGAAAGGGTTAAATAAAATATATCTTAAAAATTAATTGTAAAAACCTTAAAATACTAAAAAAATCATTGAACATTAAATACCTGTTAATAAATATACAAAATCTTCTTGAGAATCCCTGGTATTATAAAAAATAATGCGGAAATGCAAACTAAGATGACGCAATCCTTGTGTAATGTTGCGTAATATATTACAATAACAATGCTTTTATTTTATCTTTTTTCTTTTTTCTTAAAAATTTATCTTCTTTAAATTGAATAATCCGTTTAATGCATTCTTTGAAATTTTTAAATAAAAATTGCAATCATAAAATGAAAGCGTAGGCTACAGTAAAATTAAATGCGCATTTAAAATGTAATCAAAGTAACAGTAAAAAACTGAACTAAAATAAAAGTGCCATCAAATTAATGGCACTTTACACTAAAATTTAGGTGGAAAACCAAAACAAAGCTTCCTGCTTCAACATTCATCAGGAAGTAAGCAAAATGGATGCTTTCAAAGTTCGATGATGTAGACCTGCGCAAAGACCCTAAACACTCTAAAGACACTAAAGTCGAAAAATCGTACAAACAGTAAAGGTGGCGAAGGCCGTAAACATCCATAAAGAGTGTAGGCTTTCAAGACTCTAAAGACTAAATACTTTAAAGATTAAAGATTCGAAAGACACTAAAGATTCGAATGACCGTAAGTACTGGTAAGACGGTATATATAGACTGTAGACTGTAGTCAGTAAACACCGTACAGAGTGTAAATCCTGCAATCTATGTTAAGCCTGTAGAGTGGAAGACTGCAAATATTGAAGGTGAGGACGCCATTAGTACATTGTAGGCACTGTAAAGACGTAAACACGTTCCAAAGATTGCATGGACACTGTAAACATCCTGTGACGATTTTAGGACGACGCCATACAAGCGCTTTTAGGACATTGTGAAGACTACCAAAGACGTTGTGAGGATGCTGCCAAGACGCTGTAAAGACTGAATAAACTCTATGAAGGCTGTAAAAGTTGTGTGAATGCTGCTTAGGCGCTGTGAATTTTCTGGAAAGGCTTTGTAAAGCCGTCGTGTAGACTGCAAAGCGGTGTAGAAACTGCTGTGAAGACTGCAAATACTGTGAATACTGGGAAGAATTGTAAACAATTATGCACTGTAAAGACTTTGTGACGACTACATAGACGCCGAGAAGTCTGAAAGGACGCTGGGAAGGTGCTCCAAATACGCTACGAAAATTGGAAAGACTATGTGAACGTGTATTGACTGCAAAGACGCTGTGGAGATTGCAAAGACGACCTGAATGCTTAAAAGATGAAAAAAGGCTACAAAAGTATTCACAAATTGCAGGCAATAAAGAGGGTAGGTCCACAAATGATAGGTTTGAACAAATTGTCAAGGTTTCAAGTACAAACACTCTGTGTACAGTTAAATCGAATTGCGTCGAAACTGTTACAGAGAAAAACTAAAAACCATGAAAACTACGAGAACTGCTAAGATCTTAAAAATAAAGACGCTGTAAAAAACTGTCAATATTTTTTAAAAACCACATAGCCGATCAAAGACTGAAAATACCCTAAATAGTATTGTAAGGGCTCAAAGACCCTATGAAGGTTTTGGAAAGAAGCTGTAACTGCGAGTTTGTATAGAGTACAACAAAAATACTAAAAACAGTGAAAGCAATGAGAACCGAAAAAATTTTAAGGATAAAGACGTTGGGAAATCTACGCCGAACGATGTTATAAGAGAACCGTGAAGACTTAAAGACCCTGTAGAGATTTTGGAAAGTAGCTGTAAATGGTCTATATAGATTGCAAATACCGTTTGTAGACTGCAAAGACGCTGAGAAGCCTGCAAAAACGACAAAAAGACTGTGAATACGCCAGGAAGACCCTGTAACGACGTTGTAAAGTGATTGTAGATTACATACTGGCCAGGGGACAAAGCGGTAAAGACCGTAAGGTCTAGAAAGGGTTGTAAAAATTATAATGCCTGCAAGGACTGCAAATACTCAACCTGCCGACATCTTGAAAGCTATCGAAACTATGTACATTAAAAAAACGGTGGTGTGAAACATGCTGAAAATGCGCTGCAAACATACGATCTTGTATCTGACAAGCCGGAGTTTCGAAAATCCTTATTATAGAAGATCTTTAAAGGCGTTGTCGAACGAAACATTGTGTGATCGATTTTGTGAGATTTGCGAGTGGCTTTACGATTTGTCAATGTATTGTCAGAGTCTTTTCGCCCATTGTTGTTTGGCATGTTTGTTGGTTTCACGGCGACTGCTCCCTCAGCACAGTCGGTAGTTATAGGAGAAGTATTTGCTGAATACAATGTAACAGTCTTGTTTAGGATTGTGTGCAGGAGGAACAGGATGAGCAGAAAGAAAAAAGGTTTTGAGTAAAATAGGAATACGGTCTGATGTAATATTGTCTCTTAAGTGTCAATATGCACACAAGGTTTGGTTCATAGAGATCAGTGTTCTTTATACGGAACAAGATCGTACCAGAAAATCGAGAAAAGCAGATGCCATTTTCTGTTGGCCATTTTGTCTCAAAATTCCGTCTTGCGGAAATTAACATAAAATACCGCATTAGTAATCTATGCAATCTGTTCAGTTTTGCCAAAGTGAATGTAATAACAAAATTGACTGGACTGGAAGTGGAAAGTGCTGCAGAAATACAGTTTAGTCTGTGCATATGCGGTGGAAGAAGATAATAAGTGAAATGAAGTTAATTATTTTTAGTAAAGATTTCTTGAAACTGTACAATAGCTTGTTTATTTCTAACTGTTAGCTTATTATGTAATGTCCCTTATATACAGAGTGTAACGAAGATGATGAGCTGAGTATGCAGATTTGTAGGAAACGGTTTTTGGTTTTAGTGTGACTTTAGTTAAGGCGTTTCCGAGAGAGATGGTTAATCCTGTTTGATCGTGCAGGATTGGAAGAGGCTTGCGCATTTGTTCAATCTAAATCCTCTCGACTATTACGTTTGAGAACGTCGTACTACAATGTAAATCTTAACGGATAATTCAATTACTAACATACAGAAAAATAGATCAGATTTAATCGATTTTAACAATACTTGAACCATAAATTAAAGTATGGGTGGAGAATTCTCAGTATAAATACCATTCCTTATTCTTACTTTTAGAATTTATTTATTAGTTATTTATACAGCGACGAGCGTGAATTTATGCATAATGTATGAAAAATGAATCCTTAATTGCAATTGTTATAACTAAGGTTTATATCTGAGATCGCTAATAAAAATAAGTTTCCACCGTTTGACAAAAGTTGGCTCCACTAGTAAATTTAATGGATTCTCACTATTAGTTTGGACATCTGTCAACAACATAACCTTAAATATTAGTTATTTTTTATCAGTGCAATGTATTCTTTTGTGTGCGAAAATGTCGAATTTGCGGGAACTTTTGATTTATTTCTTCAATTTGAATTAGAAATCTACAGCAGAGGCGCATCAATTTTTGACTGTGAAATGCTGCTTGCTTCGGCATAGAGCAAAGAGTTTTTTGCATCGGATAGTTACTGGTGATGAAAAATGGATCCACTATGATAATATAAAATGGAGGAAAACATGGGAACCATCTGGCCATGCTTCAACATATTTAGCTAAATCAAACATTCATGGAAAAGTTGAATTTTTCATTTGGTGAGGATCACTGTAGATGTGTGCATAGACGAAGTTGCTCAAAGCGAAGGAATCCATTACCCGGGCTGTCTATGGAACATAATTGATGATGTTGAGTCAAGCACTCAAGGAAAAGCGCGCCGAATACACCGGTTTGAAAAGAGCGGCTGTTACAGCGGCTAAAATCTTCAAAGTTCCCGAAGTTTCAGTGGCGTGCATTTTAAATTAAATGTATTCATCAGACAGAAACAAACTGAAATAAGAAGATGAAAATTATTTTATTTAATAAGCAATCTATACTAAGAATTTTCACACACACTGCCGCCTGAAGGGTTGATCATACCAATCTCCATGTTATACCTCGGAAACGGATATCCCTCCGCATTGCCGTTTTAAGGGTTGATAATGCGTACCCCTATATTATATCGAAACACGGAGCAGAGCATGCTATCAAGTCGGAATTTTCACGATAATGTCCCTAATAATTCTACTTTAAAACACTAGAAGGATTTTTCCCTGCATGGCGTCTAAAGGGTTGGTAATACCAATCGTTTAGTACCCGCCCCTATATTTTATCTGTGAAGTTGGAATTTTTGGGATAATTTTCTCAATAATTCTAGTTTAGCGTTAAAGAAGTTTTCTTCCGCACTGTTGTGAAAGGGGTTGATCATGTCCTGCTCTATATTATATTTTCATTTTATATTATTCTCGGTAATAAAAAGTGAGACAAATATCAAAATCACATCATGAATACCGAAATATCGAAGTTGCATACGGACCAAATTTTGTCTTGAGTACCTTCGATGATTTAGCTTAATAATAGTCACCTACTATAGCGATCGAGACATCTGTGAACCATATGGTCACATACTAAGGCCCCAACAGAATCCAAGCAACGTGTTTGGTTCCTATTCCTGGTTGAACAGTAGGGAAATTATTATGAAGTTGGTAGTATGCACTGTTACCGCGGTATAATATTGGGGTTGTTATGATCAACCCTTCGGACGAAAGTGTGTGAGACAATTCTTTTAATGTTTTACAGTAGAATTATTACAGAAATTCTCGTGAAAATTTTAGCTTAATAGTATCTATCTACCGTTTCCAAGATGGTTGGTATTATCAACTTTTTAGACGTCAGTGCATAAAAAAATTCTGTTAGTGTTTACAATTTATTAGAGAAATTATCGTGAAAATTCCAATTTGATAGTAAGTCACGTTTCCGATAATATGGGGGTTGGTATTATCGACCCTTTAGACGGCAGTGCGGAAAAATTATTTTTATGTCTTAAAGCAGAATTATTATTAGGGAAATTATCCTGGAAATTCCAACTTAATAGTATCTAACTTTTCTTAGATAATAGATTGAGGGTTGATATTTATTGACTCTTTAGACGACAGTGCTAGGGAAAATTCTTTTAGTTTTTTAAACTAGATTTATTGAGACAATTTCAACTTGATAGTATGTACCGTTTTCGAGATAAAATATTGGGGTAGGTATTATCAACCCTTCAGAGGTCAGTGCGGGGGAACATTCTTGTAATGTTTTAAACTAGAATTATTACAGAAATTATCACGAAAATTTTTACTTGATAGTATGTACAGGTTGTCCCATATGGGGTTGGTATTATTAACCTTGGACAGGTGCGAGGAAAATTCTTTATGTTTTAGGTTAGAATCTTACGGAAATTATCGCGACACCGTGCTAATTTTTATAGTAGAAACCATACCGTTTCACTAGATACAATATGGTTTGTATTATCAACATGGACGCCATCTTAGTTTTGTGCATCTTCGGAAATTGCATTTTCAGTCATCCCTGTAACTGGCCTGCTTATTTACATCGTTGCCGAATACTATATCCTGACACCACAAAATTATACTCCTGCATGTTGCATCGCCGGTCAAAACATTTTGTAAATCACTCATGCGATACTCAGATTTTACCTTTAGCCCGTCACAGTATTTCACCAGATATTGACTGATTTCCACTTGTATCGTGCGATGGGCATGTCTGACAACACTTCACATCATATAAAGATACCAAAATTGGGTCAATTCGCCTTGCAAGAGCTTTTCAAAGATACCGACGCGGTAGTCCGTACATTGATTTATACAATAGATCGTGACAAAAGTGATATACTTTCGGTAGATAATTTACATTCGAATAAAGGAGTAGGCACAATAATTAATTCATCAATAATATTGTTTAAATTTGATAAAAAAATGACGAGAAAATTATTTGTACACCAAGTTTCAAATTTTTATAAATGCTAATTAATTACATGTTTCGAAATTAATGGTCTAATATTTCAAAAGCATTTTTCTTTGCAATTACACTTGTTATGTTTGCATATACCTTGAATAAATTTAAGTTTTAAATATCTTATAAATCCAAAAGCTTGAGATCGGGGACATCGAACAGGTCCATTCGTTCCGAAATATTTCCTATGAAACGTTCATTTAGCCAGTTTTGTATTGAAAGCATTGTGGGCTGGAGCCCCATCCTGTGAAGAATATATCGTTCAGTTGAGCCAGTGGAATATCTTTAAAATGTTCATAGTTTTTTCTTGTAGAATTTGTAAGTTCATTAGAGTTTAGGTTTTCTTCATAAATCTTGTAAACTATTTATCGGTTAAAAATAAAGCAGGAGACATTAATGAACCTGCCTTCACGCTCTCTAGGAAAATCACAGGGTGTTTTCTTGACTCCAAAACCGCGAGTTGTGTCTATTAAGAATTCCGAACTTGTAAAATGTGCCTCGTCTGACAAATTATTTTTTTCAAAATTATTGTCCTGAGTTTTCATATTTATAAACCAATTGCAGAACTCCAATTAGTTCAGCATCACCAGGGTGCAATGATGAACAAGTTTATACTTGTAGGGTTTGAATTTATGTTTTTAAAATCTTTGCACTGTTGTTTTAAGACACACGGTCTCTTCATCTATTTTCCTGCACGAGGTTTCAGGAGTGATTGAACACCTGCTAAAACGTTGATCTCTGATTCCTCGTTCTTTAGTGTAAACTCGGTCGAGGTTTGTCAAAACATCCATGTTGGCAAAGATTAAATTTTAATTTTTTGAAATATTCTTCTGTCGGGTTGCCCTCTTCGGGATATCTATATGACAAAATAGGTATATAAAAAATACAAATTCTAAGGTAAAGAGTAACTGATCTGTTCAGATAGAGTATCATATATATCATATTTCTGAAAGTTTTCAAATTTTTGGTTTCGAGCCATATTAAAAATAATTAAACAACAACAACAAGAAGAAGAACGATAACAATAAACAAAAATAACGAATAACAATAAATATCAGCACTAAATTTGGGAAAATGTAATCAGGAATAATTTGAGAGAAGCAGAAACTTCAAAATTAAATACCTAAGTAATGGCAGACGTTAATTATTTTGTTTTTGCGTTAACCATGGTTACCCACGGCTATCCACTATTATCAATGTAAATTATAGAAAAAATCATTTTGTCACGTTATTTATAAAAATAAATATAGACTATGCTATATTTTTGAAAAGCTCTTGGCAAGGGAAAAGATTTTAAAAAATATATAGGTGCCCCATAAAAAAAGTAGGTTATGTCAATATCTCAAAACTGTGACTCTAAAGAAAATCTGAGTACGCCACTGGATTCTACGTAAAAAATCTACAAATATCAGTTTTACTTTTTAATATGTCTGACAATAACAGAGTACAGGATGCGAAAATACAATCGCAAAACCCCGTAAAACATACGAAAATGGGACAAGGTACTGTCTCCGATATGGAGGTTGGTATTATTAACCTTTGGACAACGGTGCGAGGAAAAGTTCTTTTAGTGTTTTAAACTAGAATTATTACGGAAATTATCGCGAAAATTCTAATTTGATAGTAGGTACCGTTTCGAGATACAATATGGGGATTTGTATTATCAACATGGACGCCACTGACACTTCGTGCATCTTCGGAGATTTTAGCCGCTGTAACTGGCCACTTTTTTACATCGTTGCCGAATACTATTCCAGAGACCACAAAATTATACTCCTGCATGTTGCATCGCCGGTCAAAACCAATTTGAAATCACTCAATTGCGAAGTTTTACCTCGCCCGCCGTATTCACCAGATATTGCTCCTTGTGATTTCCACTTGTATCGTGCGATGGCGCATGGCCTGTCTGAGCAACACTTCACATCATATAAAGATACCAAAAATTGGGTCAATTCGTGGACAGTCTTAAAAGATACCGACGCGGTATCCGTACACTGAAACAAAGATCGGAAAAGTAATAGCAACCGGTAGATAATATTTCGAATAAAGGAGTAGGCTCCGTTTATTCATAATAAATGTCCAATTTTTGATAAAAAAAAAGACGGAAAATTATTTGTACACCTAATAATAATTTATTTATAAACACTGCATAATCTAAAAACGTTACATGTTTCGAAATTAATTCAATCATTTCAAAATTTGCTTTACTTTTCAGTTACACCTTCACTTCTAATTTGATTGGTACGAACTTCGAAAAATTGGTAAGTGTTTTAATATTTTTACGTTTAGCTTGGTACGGGGAGAGTTTAATAAATTTCGTCCGAAATAATTTTTTATATGTTCCCGGTTATTTTAAAAACGCAAATATGGAAAAATACTTTCATAGTAACTTAAACGATTCCGAAATAAATGTGTGCTCAACATTTATTATGATTGATTAGATTCGGGGGACGTTTTGTATATTTATTGCTTTTATAGATTTATGGTAATTTTAAGTGGTTTATACTCTAGTATGAAAAATAATGGAATAAAAAAGAAATTATCAATTTCCTGACTACTTGAGTGATCGTGCAATCTATCATTTTAGTCGTTGAAGTTAAAAGTATCTCAATTTTAATTTAACAGCAATTATCTGAATGTGAGCTAGTTACAACTTTTACTTGCACTCTTTATATGCCAATTATCTTGGAATAAAAATTATAATTCTTGCGTGGTTATATAATAAATATACAACAACCATATTAGCTTCTAACTCATACTAATGTCCATAGCTTGTATCATTTAAATTGTGTGTGAATATTTTTATTAAAACAATGAGAAATGGAAAAATAGGACTTGGTCAACTATACGATATTGCACCGTTTCGCTTAATGCGAATGGACAGATTTTAGCAAAAATTAGGTTAAGTAGTTAATGTAGTATTAATTTTTTAGGTGCTGGTTTTAGTGGAAGTTGCTTTTTGATGGTGGTGGTTTGTTTTGCCCTCCAGGTCCTGCCACTACGTTACAGACCACGAGATTTTTTTATATAATCGTGTGATGTGACGTAGTGGTATGTCTAGGAAGGTTCATTTGCATCTCACAAATTCATTCATGCCTGTGCCTGATTTCTGCATGTAGTTTTATTATTTTGCATTTATATTTTTGTTATGCTCGAAGCTGTACCTTTAATTACATACTGCATGTAGGTAAGCGTTATCATTGCATTAATCAATCGTTCACATTTTACACTATTGTTTAAGGTATTGTTGCTATTTTTTTGTTTTTTTTTTATTTGGTACAGGTTGGTGCAGGTGGTGATTTGTATTTTTAGTTTTTATTGTTTCGTGCTGAGCTAAGTATATGCAATTTTAAGTTTTTTTTTTATATTTTTTTATAAAATAGTGGCTTGCATAGAATTTGTAGAATTTACAAAATAAAAAAATGTACAGGGTCGTTTTTAGAAGTTGACCTTAGAACAGCACTTTTATTTATTGCCCTTCTCCTTCAACATTCTAATTGAACAACCTGTATATGTTTGTTGTTTATCTAACTATTTTTTATTATAATTGTATTATAAATATATTTTTTTGGCGTTTTTTTATTGCAATAAATTACTTTTGCATATGAAATTTTTGGACTGGACAATGTACCAATGGCGTAGTTGTGCGTACACTACGTTCATATTATATATCTTACATACAGGAAGATCTAAATGAAAACACAAATTGCAAATGGTTATGAGACTCCTTTCAGTTATACAGTTATAAAATTTGACATTTATTAAGTTTATAGCTTCCTAAGCGGCCTATAAAAACATTACAATTTTACAAAAATTAATCAAACACATTTTTGTATATTAGAAGAATGAATACAAAACAGCAAATTTTAAAACAACCCCAACTTTAAAATAAAAAAAATCTAAATTTGAATATTACGTGCAAGTAAACTTTTGGCGCCCAACGTGGGGCCATTGTCGATTGCTGCTTTACAATACCGTAAAACGATTGTAACTGGGAGATTTTAACCCAGAACAGTCTAGAATGTATAAAGCAGGAGCAAAGTAATTAGAACACTTTGGATACGTGATCACAAGTTCTATTATTTGCACGAGAAATGTTTGTAACCATAAGCGTTTTCTGCAGTAATAGTACGTGCCTTCAATTTTTAAAACAACCCAAAAAATTCAAAATATAAAGATACAGATAAATCAAAACAAGAAATTAAGTATCCAGTAATTAATAAACATATAAAAAAGATATTAAATTTTAAGTTACCCAAATTATTGTTGTAAACACCTAATTGGCTACATTTATGCTTACTATGCTTTACCGTTGCTATATCTTGAAATCTAGGTTTGAGCGTGAGTTTTTTTAAACCGAACTGATTGGCTACCTGGGGTTTCACCCTGGCGAGTGAACAAAAAAAGGTTTTATACGTATAGTGAAGATCAAAAGTCCCTCCCCTCCCTTTAACTTTTGAATGGTAACAGTTTTTATCGTGCAATTTGGTGTGTTATTATAAAAATAAAGAACTATTTTTTGACGTAAAATTAACAGGGGTTATTTGTGCACAAACGTCAATGATACGTTGATGAAGTTTTTCCAAAGATTCCATATTTGTTGTATAAACTCTAGATTTAAGGTAACCCCATAGAAAGGGCGACCGCGACGACCAATCCATCGATCCGTATAAGTGCCGTTTAAGTAATTGCTCACATCTTTAAAGTAATGCGGTGGGGCACCATTTTGTTGGAAAATTACGTCCATGCTGATTTCTTAAGGGTTATTGGCTATAATGTTATTAATATAGGAGCAATTCTCTCTTCTAATGATGGTACATGGGGCGATTTAAATTACCATCTAAAAATATGGGACCTACTATGTGATTGCCCAAAATACCCTCCCAAACCGTATGGTGAAACTGTATGTACTTCACGAAATACATGTGGATTTTTATCACTCCAGTATCTGCAATTTTGAGTGTTAACACGCCCGTTCAGATAAAATGTGTCGCTAAACAAAGATGTTTTAAATAGTTGGAATTTCTTACGATTCGCTCTGACATAATCTCCCAAACTCGAGTCACCCATCATGGAAGAAGTTGCATCCGGTATGGACCGCTTCCGTACTTTGTTCAGGATTCATCATTTGAGCAATTACCTGTATTTTTACATTTTCTGCAATGATGGGTCTCCCGGATCTTGGTGCATCTTTTACCGTCCCTATTTATCGAAATTTTGACAGTAGATTATAAAAAATCTTCTACATGTTGGCCGTTGCGGAAAGCGTTCATTACAGATCCAGTTGGGAACATGGTGATTGCGATTAGTCAAAGATGATAACTGCTTCAGTTTTTTCGTTTAAAGGACTAGACATTACCATTTTCATACACTTTATAATTTGACAACTCAATGTCAGAGTCTAAAAACATAGCAACAATTAACTGTCATATTTTGTAGTGCATTCAGAATTAGTTCTTGAATGTACCACCCTAACAACGGGCGTCACGCGAATACGAGTTACTCAAATGCATTCAAATTCGGCGGTTGATTTAAGAATGAAAGTACCTTTAAAATGAGGTGTCACTCGACCCCCTTCCCATAAGAACAAACATTTCGAATGTCGCCCAGTTGTCATTTTAAAACTTTCGGCAGTCATTTTTACGTCAAAAAATAGTTTACTTACTTTTATAACACACCAAATTGCACGATAAAAGCCGTTACCATTCAAAAGTAAAGAGGGGGGGAACAAACTTTTGGTCCTCACTGTATATTGACATGTAACTTAACAACTCTAATTTCACACTTATTCTAAGCTAAGATAATAACACAAAAAAATCATATATAAGCTTCAAACAAAACAAAATCAAAATACAATTACTCTATTAAAGCGAACAAAAAGTAATAAACGAACGCTGCTTGGCAGGTCCATAGGGCGGCTTCCAACCCACTCGTGCATTCGACTCTGCTCTCCTTACGTGACTGAAAAAATAGTATTAACGGTACAGGTAAAAAAGGCGCATTCGCATAAGGATGAACTAACTCAAAATACGTTAAAGTAAATAAACCAGAAAATATTCCTGATTACGTCTCTGATTAGTAGCTAGAATAACAAGATTAAATGTTTAGTGTTAGGAATATGCGACAACGTTTTATTGCTTGTTGAAATATTTAAGAAAATCAATATTTTTATGTTTGAATGTGCCTTATTTAATTAACAGGATTATGTTCTAAATAGTTTTTAGTAAATAACTGAAATTAGAATGAGAGCGTTCTTTTCTTTCCATTTACTTTCTGTCTGTAAGTAGGGTAAGAGGGCGCTCTTGTCAATGATGTGATGGTAGATGGAGGTTCTGAATTTACTGGTTTTTCAAAGGGGAAATCTGAGGTTAGAAATCTTTGAGGAAACGATTTATTTTTGTAGGAAATAGCCGTCGCTTGGGACTTTCCTGGTGGATGTCAGAAAATGGTGTTGGTCGTGGTGGAAAGAGCAAGAAATGTTACCGTGTAAATTTCTTATCTTGGGACGTGTGTATAAGGTGTTTAAACCTTCGGGAACGATTAATTTACTTGAATATTCTTTATGTAGGCAGGTAGGATGAACTAAACGTTTGATGTAGTCTGGCATTAAACAATGCGCGACGTAGGAATAATTTTTTAATTGGTTCATTAATGTATCGCGATGCGCAATACAAGAAGGACTCGGATTCAGGACTTGGGAAAGAAGTAGACTACTAAACGGGCAATTGCGCTAAGTGAGATACTTTTAATACTCACTGTTACTTACTTAATTTTTACGGTCTGGAACTTGATGACAGGAAATAATTTGGTAATTCCTACTCGCTGGTAAATGTTGTTTGCTCAACACAATATTAGTAAGTAAAATTAAAAGAAACGTAGAACGTTGAGCTCAAGTACTAGAATAACTAAAGGCTTAGTTTATTTTAAACAAGCCGATCTTCATCTGAGACTGTCTGTATTTAAAGTTAATAATATAGAAAAATAGATGCTCGTGGCACAGAGTGTTTATCCTAAACGAAATACAATACCAATAGAATTAAATTTACGTTAAACGAATTACTGTTGTATTTTGCCAATGCAAAACTTCTAGCAAATAAGTAAACAATAATTGAAGGTTATGAGCAAGTTACACATATATACAGATAGAGAATATGTAAGTTAATTTTGTTAGAATTTGTTCATTTAACCAAATTACAATACTTTAGATAACGTACAACTGGTACATTATCAACTGAAATCACTATGTTCAATATAATAGCTACACAATTTCCACTTATGCAGATATCCAGTAGATTGATGTTGTATAACTAGCTATCATAAATGCATTGCCTCGAGAACCAACTGCAATGAAGTTAATTTTAGACTGACCTGTTACGATGTGTTCAAACAAATGTGACAACCAAAGGTATATCGGTAGTGTATAAATAATGGAATTAACAGTTACAGCAAGCAATTTTGAGCGTAGGCAAAAGGTTACCATATAATTTCAGTAAGAATCGTAGAAGTTATTTTTCGAGTGCAATTTTGTGACCACAATGTTGTTATGACTAGTACAGCAAAGTCCAGAAAAAGAAAAATCCTAACGCAATTCCAGATTTAAGTTTGATGTGTAATAAAAAATGTTGAAAGATAATTTAATTCGCGAATACATAATAAGAATGATACAAGAGTTAATGGCGTTACATAATGGTTTTGCTTAGAGTAAAATTATTATTCACGAACTTTATTAAACAAATGGTAAATGTGGAATAAATAAGCGAAATCAAATTACACACGTCACAAATTATGTACTGTTTACATGTAAATTGACGCACTTTATTGCTCAGTTTAGTTTGTTAAAGTCTCAAAATAAAATTTTGAAAAGAACTTTTTACTACTTCTTCATTTATTATTTTGCTACATTTAAATTAAAACAATGTCACAGTACTGTAACTAGTTCAGATATTGTACGATAAGCGAGAGGTGGACTAAATAAATTAAAGCAATTCTTCATTAGGTAATAATTATAGTGAATATGGTTGGGCGCCTTTAAAAATAATAAAGTATAATACAAAAATGACAGTTTATGCTCTATAAGTAAATAATAAATAAATTCAATAAGAAGTGACCTGCTTTGACACAGCTATAATGAAGTACGGTTTAACATTACAATTTTAGCTCAGGTAGTAAAACCCTTGTTAACAAGGGTATAACGTTAAAGAGCAAATCGGGTCGCTGGTTTAATCTGACGGAGACAAAACTTTTTTAATTCAATCAATGTTTGACGCCTGTAAAAGTAGCACCTCATTTTAAAAGTCAAAATTTTAGTGGAGTTCTTACCGTACTCCTAATAGTTCTAGAGTCTTATCATACTGGTAGAAATAGTTCTACGAAATTAATTGAAAAAACCAGCTTGTAGAGTCTGGGGTGCCAAATTCACAAAATGCGATCCTAAAATTGGCAATAACTCTTCACTATCACAGTTACATTAACCAGACTTTCATGAAAATACATGTTCAAAAAATGTTTTCACCTTCTCATGAACTTGGAAAAATTTGGGTGAGGAAAGCGAGATTTCAATTGAGCCATTTATGTTGAGAGTTATCGTTAGATATATTGTGGTGCTAACGAGAATCTTAAGAAAGGTCCACGAGGGGGTGTGAAATATTTTTGAAAGTGTAACATTTCTTGAGAGTTCTGGGTAGCACCACTAGAGTTCTAATAATAACTAATAATAAATTTGGCTCACAAACCATTATTATCAGGGTTCTATCGAAATTTTATTTTCGATACCCACAAGGAGGTGTAAGAAATTGTTGAAAGTGTATCTTCTTTTGACAGTTCTGGATAGCACCACAAGAGTTCTATAGATAATGATAAGGATGAAACGATACAATTGTGATAGTAAAGTAGTTCTCTCCAATTTTAGGTTCGCACAGACTTTGCATGGTGATTCTTTGGATTAATTTAGCAGAACTATTTTTACCTCTATAATAGAACTCTAGAACTATTAGGGACGCTGTAAGAACTCCACTAAAATTTTTACTTTTTGAAATGAGGTGCTACCTTACCATATTACAGCTCCTTAATTGGCAATCAATCTATGCTTATTACGTTAGCCCATCTTTCACTATTGCGCATTTTCTGGTATCCCCCAAATTAATTACTGCTTCTCACTGCAATGTACCCAAACGAAGCATCGTGTATCCGTGTTAAGTCCTCTTACTGTTTACAATAGGTTGTCTTTTGTCATCAACTTCCAGCAGTAAAGAATCGTTGAAAAAATTGGTGCTTTTACGGATTGACATTAAAATTGTAGAATTTGTTCAACAAAAAGGCCCCCTTATTTAAAGTAAACCATGTTAAAAAATTAGATGCTCTTTCAGATTTCCATTAAAATGAGTTCACTCGCTATTACATTTATTCTTGTATGTTTCGAATTAGTGCTGTTACCGTTCCGAACAAGTTGATTTGTGCCGTAAGTAGAAGAGCCCACCTCTCAAGATAACCTATGTTTAAAAAATTAGGTGCTCTTTTGGTTTGCCATTATTAAGGTTCTAGTATTTACACTTTATCACTATGTTTAAACCTATCACTTTTTATGTTAATGGAATGTATAGTGTTTTCTACTGTGAGAAATTCACGCTATCGCAAAAATCGTAACTAGGTGCAAATTTAGTGCTAATGTTAAAAATGTAGTGTTTGAGCCACTAGGCACAAAAATGAAATTAATTGAGATGGAGCTAATTTAACATTCGGAGCTCTACAATTAAAAATGAGTATTTTGTGTATAAAAGTACCATACGTGCTATTTAGGTGGTTTAATTGGAAATAAAATATTTTAAAAGATACATATTATACTCACAAAATGACTTTTCCAACTGCGAGATACGTGGTTCAATCTACCAGCGAAGAATAAATTAATTAGCCTTCCAGTTTGCCCTGTAATCAACACCGGCAGCTCACTTCTGAAGAATAACCTGTGCTTAAAAAATTAGGTGCTTTTGGTTTGCCATTATATTTTACCGAAACCTTTATTATTTTCTACTCTTTGATATCCGATAATCAGTGTGTCTTGAAATGTGTTGGCAAAGTGTAAATAACAGAATCATTTTAATGAAAAATCGGTAAGCGCCTAATTTTTTAACGTACTCTTGAGAGGTGCTTGGCACGGTTTAACTCTTTGAACTAACAGGAGCACTTAATTCGAAAACAGGATATTTAAATTAGGAAAGAATAAATAAGGGAATAATTTTAAGCACTTAATTTTTCGATTACAGTTTACTCTTGTGAGGTGGGCCCTTTGACGACTCTTCAAATACGGGAGAGCACTTAATTCAGTAATTATTTCATGTCAAATCGAAAGAGCACCAAATTTTTTAAACAACTTCAAGTTTACTTAGAGTTGTATGAAATTGCGTGAGTTAATGCCTAAACAAAGGAATTATTTTAATGTCAAACCGTATAAGCACGAATTTTAGTTATTCTTTACTCTTGAGGGGTGGATCGCACCGTTGACGGCAATGTACAATGTTTTCTACGTAGTAAGAGTACTTAATAAGGTTTATTTTAGTAACAAGCTGGGAGGGTTAGTGATTCCTTTGCTGGAAGATTGCACTTGTGAACTACGTAACTAGTAGTTGATGAGGCGCCATTTTGTGGGTATATACCATATCTCACAAATTTCAGTTGTAATTAAAGCACCTAATTATCAATTAATTCTGTGGTACTTTTTATTTCCCAACAATTTCGAATATCGATTTTTTAAATTCGGGCTCTCAAATTGCGTTCATTTTTGTGCCAAACTGCTGAAGCACTTAATTTTTAACGTTAGTTCAACTTTTTTGAAATATCGATTAATTCCGAAACTGTATATTTAAATAAAGAATAAATAAGGAATTCATTTAATAATGCGGTAATTATATTAATGGCAAACCGAAAGAGCACCTAATTTTTTAAACAAATATGGGCCTCTCTTCTCAACAGTTCGTCAATTTTGTTTGAAATGTCCAGCCTTAAAAGCTAGAATTTTTTATTTTTCTTTACCGAGAGGTGGATCGCACCGTTGACGACGAAGTACAATGTTTTCTGAGCAGTAATTAGATGTTCGTATGGCGTCATTTTGTGGGTATACCATGGATCTCTTACACATTTCGTTAGCAATTAAAGCACCTAATTAGCACTTACTTTTATGTCCAAATTTTTTTATTCATTTTTTAATTTCAGATTACCAAATTACATTCATTTTTGTGGCAAACTGCTGAAGCACTAAATTTGTATCGTTAGTACTTAATTTGCGCCTAATTATGAATTGGGTTACAAGAAAATCCGTGATGATGGGGAGGGGGACTAGCTTAATTGAGATATTTTTTTAAATCTGCCCTCGTTTTTTTATTGAAGGTTTCTCAAATAGGATGATTAAATTTTTTTAATGTATTTTGAACTTAACCCATTTGTGAACCACCTAATTAGTTACATTCATTTTTGTGCCAAGCTGTTGAAACTATAAATTTTTAACATTACCTCTTAATTAGCACTTACTTAGCCCCTAATTATGAATTGGGTTACATGAAAAACGGAAAATGGGGGGGGGGGGGGGGTATTTTTCGGTTTTTAAATTAACACTAGTATTTTTATTTGAGGTGGGGCAGCTTCTCAAGTCAAATGACTAAATTTTTTTAAATTTATTTTGAACTTAACTCATTCTCTGCTGGTCGATTGCACTTGCGAACCTCATAATCAGATGTTCGCAAGGCGTCATTTTGTGAGTATACCATACATCTCGTAGATTAATTTTCAATTAAAGCACCTCATTAGCATTTAAGTCTGTGGCACTTTTTATGTCCAAACGTTTTCGAACATTCTTTTTTTAATTTCGGACTGACAAATTATATTCATTTTTGTGCGATTTAACATTAGCACTTAATTAGCTTAATCAGCCCCTAATTGTAAATTCGGAAACAAGAATATACGCCATCACGAGAGGGGTAGCTTAATTAGGGTATTTCATCTTCTAAATTTACACCCGTTTTTTATTTAAGGTGAGAATGATTAAATTTTTGTAATGTATTTTCTAACTTAACTTATTCTTTGCTGGCAAATTGTTAACTACATAACTAATTGTTCGTACGGCGCCATTTTGTGAGTATACCATATACTCTTACAAAATTCATTTGCAATTAAAGCACCTAATGATCACCGAATTCTGTGGCACTGTTTATGCCCAAATAGTTTCGAATATTCATTTTTTAATTTCCGGTTCTCAAATTCGTGTCAAACTGTTGAAGCACTAAATTTTTAATATTGGCACTTAATTAGCCCCTAATTATAAATTGGATACACCTCTCTGCTCCAGAGTTTCACATTTTTTTCTTGAAACGTCTGACCTTAAAAGCGCGATTTTCTTAATAAGGTTCATTTTAGTGATAAGCTGGAAGGATAACTCCTTCCTTGCCGGTAGAAGCACGTAATTTGGTGTTCATAATGCCTCATTTTGTGAGTATACCATATTCCTTTCATAATTTCAATTGCAATTAAAGCACCTAATTAGCACTTAATTCTGTGGCACTTATGTCCAAATGTTTTCGAATATTCATTTTTTAGTTTCGGATTCCAAAATTACATTCAATCAATTCAATTATGAATTGGGTTACATGAAAATCCGTAATGGCGAGGCGGGGGCATGCTAGCTTATTTAGGGTATTTCATTTTTCAGTTTTTAAATTTACACATTTTTTTTAATTTAAGGTAGGACAGTTTCTCGGGTTGAATGATTCAATTTTTAATGTATTTCGAACTTAACTAATTCTTTGCACTTTTTATGTCCAAATGTTTTCGAATATTTGTTTTCTGATTTCGAGTTTCCAAATTACATTAATTTTTGTGCTCCAAATTTTTTACCTTATAACCTAAATAGCACCTAATTAGCCCTAAGTTATGAATTGGGTTGCAAGTAAATTAATGGTGGGGGGGGGGGGGGGCAGATTAATTATGGCATGTCATTTTTCATTGTCTAAACAGTTTACAGCCATTTTTTAATTTAAGGTAGGAAAGTAGAATGATTAAATTAATTCCACTCATATTTTGTTGGTAGTTTACGCTTGTGAACCTCGTAATTAGTTGTTCGTCGGGCTGAATTTTGATTTTGATTTACAAATTAAAGCACATTATAATTAGAACATAATTATGTGGCACTTTTTATGTCCAGATGTTTTCGAATAATCATTTTTTTAATTTCGGATTCTCAAATTACGTTCATTTTTGTGCATAACACTTAATTAACTCCTAATTATTAATTGGGTTTCAAGAAAATTCGCAATGGTGGGGAAGGGGATCGCTTAATTAGGGTATACGAGTATATCATTTTTCAATTTCAAAATTACACCCATTTCGTTTGACCATCTCCTACATTCTATTATGGTGTGTTTCGCAGTGCCTTCTTTCTCTTTACAATACCGGCATGCAGGGTTTGTTTTCTTCTTCATTCTGAAAAGGTACACTTTAAAACACCCGTGGCCAGTTATTACTTGTGTTAGGTGATAGTAGAGCTCTCCGTGTTGCTATTCCATCTATGTGGAAATGCCTGGAATCTGTTTTTTAGTCCATAGGCCTTTTGTGTTTGTCTCCCATCTTTCCTGCCACTTCCTGAGCGTTACTTCTCTTTCTAGAGATTGTTCTGCTTTATCTTTCCCAAAAGTTCTTTCTCTTTCTGCTATAAGCGGGTCTAGGGGTATCATACGTGCTAGAACGAGGATTGCTTCCGTGGCCAACGTTTTATATGCCCTAGTTACCCTCAGTACCAGGTGCCTTTGAATTGATGTTACTTTCGCGGCTTGTTTTTTTGTTTGTATGACCTCCCACCACACCTGTGCTCCATATAGAATTGTAGAGTCTCCATATCCACCGATTCTAGGCATAATTCTAGTCAACCCGGCGACGGCTACTATGGCCTTTTTAATCACGTAGTCTAAATGATTTGTAAAGGTTAAACCCTTATCGAGGATTATCCCTATATATTTAATCTGGTGTTGTGTGCTTATGGTTGTACCGCTGACTTGTGATGATATTTCCCCACGTGCGTTGAAGAGAATTGCTTCTGTTTTATCAGGCGCGATTTGTATTCCCAGCTCTGCTATTTCTCTTGTAACTTTTGCTAGTACCAGATTGGTTTTCGCCACTAGATTTTCTTCATGTTTGCCTTTTATTACAAGTGCTAAGTCGTCCGTTTATGCAATCACTGTTACGGCATTTCTAGTTTGAGGATTCTGTCGTAGAATATACTCCACAGTACCGGTCCAAGGACTGATCCTTGAGGCACTTCATCAGTTATTTTTTCGTAGGTTCTCTCTTCGTTGACTACATATCTTCCATGGAGATACGATTGTATTATGCGTATCCAGTATCGATGTACCTTCCATGTCTTCATAGCTTTAACTATTTTTCTCCACGGTGCCGAGTTAAAGGTATTTCTTATATCGAGGCATGTCATGATGCATAGTTTTCGCGCATTCCAGCTCTCTTACTTTTCCATTTTAACAAGTTCTGCCACTTTTTTTGCGGCCTGTATTGGAGACCGGCCCTTTCTAAAACTGTATTGATTTTCGGAGAGGTCCCCTAGTCTACGGATTTCTTTGGTAAGACGACCGGCAATAACTCTCTCCATTAATTTTCCCCACACGTCTAGTAAGCAAAGCCGTCTGTATGTTTCTGGTTGGTTTAGGGGCTTCCCTGGCTTATTTATTAGTACCAACTTAGCAAATTTCCAGATTTGAGTAAAAGTTTCCCTTTTTAGCTCGTTATTAATCACCTTTGTGGTAAATTCTGGGTTGATTTCTACTGCCAGTTTAACTACATCAGGAGGTATACCATCTATGCCGGGTGCTTTTCCTGTTTTCAGGATTTTTGCTGCCCTTGTTACCTCTTCCACCGTTATGGCAGGAGGCACGTTGTCTATTTGCATCTCTATCAAGTTTGGTTCTCCAGGCTATTTATAGCGGCTTGTCTTAGTTCTGGCTCTAGTTTTCGCATCGGAATTCTTAGCTTGCTCATTGCTATTTTATAACCAAGACCTCATATATCTTCGTCTATCTCCCTGCACAATTCCTTCCATTTCTTGTTTTTTGATTTTTTGATATGAAATCTTAGATTTTTTCTTTCCTTCTTATATGTTTGTTCTAGCTGTTCAACATCGCTACTGTTCTTTTTGTGTGCTCTTGTGAGTTTCCTTCTGCTTTCTATAAATCGGTGTCTTATTGTAGAAATTTCCTTATTTCACCAATACGTAGTCTTTCGGTTATGCGTTCTTCCCATTTTTTAGGGGCTTCTTTATCCCATAATTTGCTTATTGCTTCTACATAATTCTGTGCCGTACATTCGCTCTTTATTGCATATATTCCAAATTCTTCGCGAAATATCGCTTGGTTTATCTTCCATATATAGGTGCATTGTTTTTATATTCTTTTCTAACTGTATTCAGTGTGAAGTAAATAATCGGGTGATCGCTGAGTGGTTCCTCGTCCGATACCTCCCATTTGTTTGCGTTTTTTGCAATACCAGCGTTACTAGAGTGATGTCGATCACCGAGCTTCTGCCTATAGCACGAAAAGTTGGAATGTTTCCTTTATTTAACGCTATTAAGCCTCTTGTTGCCATCCAGTTCGTCACTTTTTTCCTCTATTATCCTCTTTGCTTGATCCCCACTCATAAGATTTAGCGTTTAGGTCGCCGGCTATAATAACTTCACAGTTTAAGTTTTGGACGTCGGTATCGATGTTTGGTAGATTAATAGTATATCTACAATTGTTGCGCTAATATATATATATATATATATATATATATATATATATATATATATATATATATATATATATATATATATATTTTATATGTATATATATATATATATATATATATATATAGGGTGTCCACAAACTCTTCACAAAAGAAAGCTGCAGGTTGTAGAGGTGATTTTATGTCGATTTAATGTAAATTATCTTAAGAAGATGGCGCCCTAACATCGGTTTAATTCAAATATCTTCAAAATGGTTTCCCTTTAAATGATAGCGTTCTGTACATTTATTTAGTGGAATATGCCCAATCGTGCGTGAATATGATTTTTAGTTGTATTAGCGGCTCGTTTGGCATTGACATTGTTATTCATAAGTTTTTGTTCTTCAAAACTTCGAAATTTTAACATAAAATTTAAAAATTTCGATTTTTCATACGAATGATACTCTTGTCTGAAGTCGCTACGACGCACCGTTTTCGAAATAAATCGATTTGAACTTTTCATGCGTTAAATCATACTTTTATAAAATTAACTAACGTATTCATTTACAATAATGAGCAAAGATGGCTATAGAAAATAAACAAAATAACAATTGCGTGAACGTCAAACTGCTCTCATGTCATAAATTAATTTTCCATAGCCATCTTGAATAATTGTAAATGAATTCGTTAGTTAATTTTATAAAAGAATGATTAACACATGAAAAGTTCAAATCGATTTATTTCTAAAACGGTGCGCCAAAGCAACTTCAGACAAGAGTATCATTCTTTTATGAACAAATCCATTTTTTTTAAATTTCTATTTAAAGCGAAATTTTTAAAACAAAAACTTATGATAACAATGTTCCCCCAAAGAGCGCTTATGAGTACAACTAAAAATCATATTCACGCCATAATTGAATTAAACCGATGTTAGGCGCCATCTTCCAAGAGCTCCAGCTGTAGAATCCAGTTTTCTTTGTGAATAGAGTTTGTTATTAATTAATTATATATATATATATATATATATATATATATATATATATATATATATATATATATATATACGTCTATATCCTTTCTTCAAACATACACTGTGTCATCTTCTTTACCTGTTTACGTCTACTATGTTTAGTCGGTGTAGAGCAATTTTTTTTAGTTTCCATTCTTATAGCTTCATCTTTCAGGGCGCACATTTCTTCTACCTTGTCCGAAAGTACAATTTTTGCTATCTTTCTCTTTACCGCTATACTTTCTTCGCGCCTGCTGACTCGAACTGTGTGTTCTAATATTTCAAATCTCTCTGTGATTTCTACCAATTCCGGGTACCGGTTTTATATATTTTTGAATACTGCGTTCCATTTTAGGATCATCTGGTTCCGTAAACACAGTTTTAATACATCATCCTTTGTCTCCAGTGAATTTCCCACTATTATTTCTGCGCTTTTAAATAATTCTTCCGGCTACATAAATGCCTTCATTTGTTTAAAGTTTTCATAATTTTGTATTTCTTTGATCTTATCTTCATTAATTTTTTCTTGTTTCTTCGCCCAGGAGGTAGCGATCTCCCGTTCCGTTTGTGTGCCAATTTCCTTAAATTGGTTTCTATTTTATTTTATGTTCCATGGTTTCCGTGGAGTGCCAGCGTTTAACGTTTGTCATGTCCTTGCATCCTATGATCTTGTATATATTACCAACTCCGCTTCTTATTTCATTTTTATCTTTATAGCCACTATTTACAACTTCTTGCAGCTCATTAATGGTCCTACCCATGTCTCCAAGCATATTTATAAGCTCTTCTATACATGGTGTTTGGTCTACTGGCGTGTCGTCTGTCCTGCCTATATTCTCTAGGCGTTTCCTTTTTGCAGGTTGTTCTATGCTCTTTTCATGTAAGTTATTTCTCCCATCTTCTGTGACTGCATGTCCAACCACTACAGTTTTCTTTCAAAAGTTGCCTCCATGTTGAGTAAGGAGGACGTTTGCCTTACGGGTGGTGTCCTTTGAAGTGAGTGGTTTCTCAAAAATGGATTTCCATTTTTGTCCACGCGTTGGGGTCATCAGATGTAAAGAACATCTGAAAAATGTAGTAGTTAGGTATATACATTTATTTGTTAGTCTTGACAGTAGTAATATACATGAGCTTTACATAGGTATTTTGAGCAATTACAACATTACCATATTAGTTTTATTATCATTTGAAGAGAGATAAAAATTACATCTTTTAGGCTTGGTTGTGGTTGTGGTTACTTCGGCATTACTGGTTGAAGAACGTGACTTTATAACCATTTCAGCTGCAAGAATACTTCCAAGGAGACGTTTTATTTCTTGCAATAATGGAGTGATCAAGGAATTACCCAGTTATTCAAGAAATAGTCGCCGTTTTATAAGTTTTCCAGCATTCCAGGTTGGAGAACATAAGCCTTGTAAGCTGAAACGTCCATGGTATTGTAAAATATAGTCATTGGCCATCTTTTAGTTTTGTTGTAATCTAAAATCATAAACGGCTTTTTGTGGTCTTGGTTACATACTCCGTTATCGTGGTGCATGGTGCTCATGAGAGTAACATTTTTATTCCGTTTTGGAATATAGGAAACTATCGACGTCTGCTTGGTAAAGTAAAATTTTGAAGAAAGAACTTCTTTTCTGTTGCAGACCAATGCGGCTGGCAATTCAGGCTTACTTTTGCGAATAGTGCCAAGTATGGTTATTTTTCTTTAGAATAGCATCTGCCCCAGATCGTACGAGGTAAAAAAATTATCACACGTTACGTTGTTACCTTTTAGACCATAAGTACGATCTAGCACAATTATTTTACCTTGACCTCTCTCTGGAGGTTCACCTTCTTTTTTCCCGAGGTAAACTTGCATGTTATATACATAAGCAGTTACAGAATCGCATAAAGTCCAAATCTAGACTCCGTATTTAGCAGGTTTATTCGCAATGTACTGTCTAAAAGGACAACGGCCTCTAAAAGGTACCAGTTGCTTATATACTGTTACATTTTTGTGAACATTATAGAGCTTGGGTAGAATTGCAACCCATTCATCCCGCAAGTCTCGTATGGAACTAATTTATCAATTTGGCGTCGTTGTGGTGGAGTTTTTTATCGCCAAAGCGAATTCGTGCAATTACATGAAATCGTTGTAGGCACATCGTTGCTCTGAATATTGGACGACCTATATTTACATCCCACAAACTGTCTGTTGCCTCTCCATGAAATTTATACTCTCCAGCTAGAAACAGTATGCCAAAATATGCTTCTAGTCTCTGTAAGCACCTTCAACAAGGGATCGTGACTTGTTCGGTTAGGACGGAGCCGAATTGGCTGTTGGGAAGGAGGTCGTTGTATTCTAGGTGGTCCTGAGTCGCTTGGCTAGAATCTGCTCAAAGCATTTTCCAAGGCAGCTCAGGAGGAGATTGGTCTGTTAGAAGAGGGCGAGGTAAGATCAGCGTTTAGGTGTCATGACGATTTCCAGTCCGTCGGAAGTACGATAGGGTAAGCATTTATTGTAAATAGTGGAAAGTAAACGAAGGACTGGGTCGGGTAGGTGGCAGAGAATTTTACGGTTTAGGCCGTCATGACCTGGGCAGAATTTTACCTTTTTGAAATATGAGCTGACCTGGTCGGGCGTGATAGGGGCGTAAAAGGACTCTCGTTATCGAGTAGGGTTTCGATCGGAAAATGAATTGGAGGTGGCGACCAAAGAAATCGGCCTTTCCTTCGTTGGAGGAGATTAGGTTGCCCTGAAGGTCGTTAGGTGGGATTTGGAGTTTACTTTTCTTCTGGTCAGTCTATCAAACTGTTGCCAGAAGAGTTTACCATTTTTATAATCAAGCTGGGAGGTGGCTTTAGTCCAGGAGTCTTTAGAGTGTTTATTGGCTTCTCGCCTGATTAAGGCGATTGTATTGGTTCTTGAAAGCCGGGTCCCTAGATCGCAAGAATTGACGATAGATTCGTCTTTTCTCTTTGATCCAGTTTACAATGTGCCGTGGGGGCGGTTTTCGAGAAATGTCGATGTTTTTTAATGGGACCGCTTCCGTAATAACGGAAGCTAGGTCTCTAATGGCTTTCTCGAGATCTTGGGTCCTTTGAAGATTAGGTGTGGGAAGGTTGTTGGAGATGTGTTCGAAGAACACATTCCAGTCTGCTTTTGAAAATCTTTAATGACTGTGTATTGAGGGGTGAAGGGGTTGGACAAAATGAAGTTTTAACCAGTAGGGAAGGTGGTCTGATGTGATCGTGGTGTCTAAAATGCACTCACGATCGAAATAGTGAGCTATGGGTTCGGAGACTATGATGTGGTCTATTATTGAGACACTTAAGTACTCGAAGTAGGTTGGCTGTGTGTTGGCTATTCGCAGGAGCGACAACTGCAACAGAGCAAATGATACTCTGTTACCGTTGCCATTCGTTGCGGTGTCACCAAATTGGGTGTGGCGAGCATTGAAATCATCTAGGATTACTGCGTTGGGGAGGCTAGAGGCATACATTAGAAGAGCATCGGATAGGGAATTGTGGCCTGGTGGGTTATAATATGATATAAATATTATAGGAGTGGGAAAGTGCACCGTCACAGTAACGCATTCGAGATGCTGTAGGTGTGCAGGAAGTTCAAAAGGAGTGGATGGGAAGCAGTTTTTAATTAAGAGGGCGGTTCCGTGGTGACTCTTGTTTAGGAATGAGTGATACGTGTTGAAATTGAGTGAGCATCGGGGTGTGAGCTTTGTTTCTGTGGTGGAAAGGATGTCTATATTGTGTGTGTGTAGAAAGTGTTTAAGTAAGGGGCGTTTCCGACGAACGCCCCTGGCATTAATGGTCCCTGCTATGATAGCCATTGGAAAGGAGTTAAGGAGTGGGTTGGTGGATTACGGCGACCTTCATCCGCGTACCGGATACACAGATGTTGATCCTCCGTTGGAAGAAGGTTTGGGATAGCGAGTCTACGGTCCGAACAACGCTATCTCGCCGGTTAGGAAACATACGGATAAGGGCGTGGGTAAGGACTTGGCAAGAAATCCTTAATGGATAAGGATTGGGTATCGGGAGAAGGTTTGAGGTGGGCTGTGTCTTCCGAGTTCGACTCTTCGGAAGGCAGGATAGGATCGATGACTTTCGCCACAGTTAGGACAGCGAATGGTACGGGAAGGACACTCCTCAGAAGTATGTCCCACCTTCGTGCAGGTGGAGCTGTACTTCGTGAGGGGTTGCGGGATGAGGGAACGTTGGCAACGGTAGTGTCGCCCGAACATGACAACATCGCGTGCGAGGAAGTATTCAATGGTGGCATGGGAAGAGGTAATGACACGGATGAGGGATGTAGGGGTGTTCGTCGCCTTAGAGGTGATGCGAACGGCCTTCCTCACATTCTGAAGATCGATCGCACCCAGGATCTCTTCTACTAGGATATCCTTATCTACGTGACGAATCACACAGGAAAAGGAGGGAATTCTAGGATTGGAGTTGGATGGACGGGGAGCGGACAGTTGGGAAAGGGTTACTGAGGGATCACCGAAATGGTGTCACAGTCTAAGCTGCGTACCATCCGGAAAGGGTGAGGAGGTCTCTAAGACAGGTATGGTTGTGGTTGAATGTCAAATTCAACCAGGGAAGGTTAAGAGGTTCGAGGGAATTAAAAAGGGATTTCTGGCTTGTAATGGATTTTGGGATATTGCGGACGCAATATCTCCAGGATTGTGAGCGGTGTAGGTAAAAGAGCGGGTTTGTGTGTGTGTGGGATTGTGTGTGTGCTGGTTTGTGTGGTTTTGTGGATGAAGTGGAAATGGATGAGGCGTTTGAATGGGAGCGTGTACGTGAGGAAGGTGGAGGTGAAACGAGTGTGTGTGCGTAGAATTGTGTGGTGTGTGAAGTGTGTGGTGGTGTGGGTGGACGGACGGCGTCGGGGATTGGGGACACAACCGTTAGGGTAGCACGGTGGCGACCGTGTTTAACCATCGCGGTTGTTGTTAGTAGGTTTAAAAGTGAAATAGGAAAAATAAAATTAAAATTGTTTAGAGAAAGGCCGGGTCTCCGCCGAGGTACAGTCTCACACCCCGAGGAATAAAGACTTGGAAATCGGAGATCCAAATAGAAAAGGAGGAAAACAAGTGTTAATATAAAACAAACAATAAATTAAAATTAATTAAAAATTATTTTTTTATTAAACGGTAACCTACGGCGTCGGTTCTGTGTTGGCGGTGTCCTAGATGCTTCTGGAATTATTCGCTGCTGCTGCTATATTCCGGAGGCTCTGCTTGCGTTATCTGTGGCTCCTCTACTGATGACCGCTTCTTCTATTATCTGTATGGAAGCAGTGACAGATCTAACTCCGAAGCGGCAAAGATCACGATGCCGGAAGTGAGCGAAAAGTTCTTTTTGTGAAGTTAAGCGATTGTAATAAAAATCATAAAGCGCCTACGCTGGATAAAGGGGCTTACGTTAGTAACCGAGGTTCGGACTGCCCTGTCTTTGGTACGCTTTATGTCCACCTGTTTTCGATTTTAATTTCGGGTTCTCAAATTATATTCAATAGTGCCAAACAGTTGAAGCACTAAATTTTTAGCATGAGCACTTAATTAGTCCCTAATTATAAATTATTCTTTAATCATTCTTTATTCCTAGAAGGTGGATTGCACCGTTGATGACAAAGTACACCGTTTTCTAAACAGTAAAATATTTAATAAGATTAATTTTAGTGAGAAGGTAGAAAACATGAGCACTTAATTAGTCCCTAATTATAAATTATTCTTTATTCCTGGGAGGTGGATTGCACCATTGATGACAAAGTACAACGGTTTTCTAAACAGTAAGAATATTTAATAAGATTATTTTAGTGATTAGGTAGAAGGATAACGTATTCATTGCTGGTAAATTGCACTTGTGAACCACGTAATTAAATATGGTGTGCAATTAAATCACACTAATTAACATGTAATTCTGTTTTAGAGTTCCCAAATTACATTTATTTTTGCCAACTGCTGAAGCGCTCAATTTTAGCATTAACACTTAATTAGCTTGATTAGTATGAATTAGTTTACAAGAAAATACGGCGGGCGGGGGGGCTTTCATTGTCAGTTTCTGAATAATTTATCCCCTTTTGTATTTAAGGTGGGAAAGATTCTCTGAAGAATTTCGTTATTTAAATTTTTGTACTTAAATTGTTGTTTCTGTTTCTTTTCGAACTCCGATCACACCACCATCGCCTTGTATGAAGGTAACAAAATTTAAAACAAAATTTGGTAATGTTAACCTATGCAACAATTTTGCATAAAACGATTAACATAAACCAACGTTCATTGTCAGGAAGTCAAAAAGGTCTAGATTGATCGATAGATTATATAAATTTTCGATGCTGAAGGTTAAGTGATTTATTACCGAAATATGTTTAAGCCAAATCGTGCACCCTTTCAATTTTCAATAATTTCGAATTCGTTTATTAATGATCTTCATAAAATATAATTGAATAAAATTACAAGGCACGATTAAGCTGCATTTAGAAAGTAACGAAATTAAGAGAGGTTTCCAAATCAGTGATGTAATAACTATTTTACAGTTATAATTGCTGGTCTTTATTGAAAGTAAATAAGTAAAAGAAGAGGTCAAGTTCATTATTAAAAGGCGACGAAGACTGCCTTAACTTCTATAAATAAGACTCTTTTTTATCAGTTTATAGTTTATTTGCAGTATTTGTACAGAAATATCTCGTCCAGTTCGAACCATTTACGGAGTACATCTAGTTGAACTGAAGTGAACTATAATAAAGTATTTCGTTCCTGTTTTCCAGCCTTTTAAACCTGAAACATTGCGACGTTTCAGGTTTGTATCTTATTACATCTAACTGTACATATAATGCAACTGTTTTGTATCGCGAGTATTTACAGATTTGTATCTAATCAAATTTAATTAACCTATATTTAAATTCAAATTTTGTTTTAATTAAAATTGATTAATTCCTCATTTTGATTGTATTTTAAAAATGCTTGAGTCATTTATTATTATATTTATTTTGTTTTTCTAGAACACTTATGTTATGACAAAATAATTAATATATAACCATAAATAGTACAGGTCCACAGACCAACCCCTGTGGAGCTCCACCGAATACTAATGGATCAATACAGTTGTTGTAGTGAAGGGAAATATTGCCACGGCCACTGTGGTCCAGTAGAGCTTTTATTTGTCATGTTTGTTTCGTTATTTTAGCTGTTCTCAGTAGTTTCCTTCGCAACAAAAGGGATGAATGTTGTTTCTATTTCATATAATATTGTTACTAAGATAATAACATTAATCTCGATTACTACTAGATTTTATCTTCATTGATAGTTGTTGCACAGCTTGTATGTGTTTGACGAGATTTCTCAAAAAAGCGCGTTCTAGTTGTTAATATAGTAGAATAGTAGATTTAAATTTTGTATTTAGAACTACGAACAAAGTTGTATCATCCTCCAAAAATTAAAACAAAAACGAAGGAAATAATATTGCTTGGACCTACCTAAAAATTGCAAATTTTATAATCGAACATGTATACAGGGTAGGCACCTGGTATCTAGAATTTCTATAGGGGAAGCGCGAAAGGGGCGATGAGCGATTAGTACAGCTTTCACAATAGTACCGTGGAGCGTACGTAGACAAGAAGATGAACATGAGAGAAAAGACGTGTAAATTTATGACGTGACTTTATTAAAATTCTCAAAAACCTTTCTCTAGTTTAAATCTTCTATTTTAGGGCAGCAAGATTTACAAAAGTATGCGACGTAGCAAGTATCAAAAGAAGAAGACTTCGGTCAGATAACAACATGATTTTTTGTTTTGTTCTTAATCGACGCCATGATAGTCTTAGGAATGAAACAACCTGTATAAACAATTTAGCCTAACATGTAATGACTACAGAATGTTTTAAAATTATAGAATAGTGCTTCATTAGCATTTGACATCTTCAGGGCCGCATCAGACATTTTCTCAAATTTTGGTTCATGTAAACTGTGAGTAAAAATAGATTTTTCATCAAGATCTTATTTTTTGGTGGAGATAAGAATTGAAAATTTTGAAAATTGAGATTGAATTCTTCTAACAGACAGAATGAAGAGTTCTATAGTAACAAAAATGGGTAAAATTCATCAATCTTGAATATTGATTAAATTATTTTCCAGTAAAATTATATTATGAGAAGTTTAGTTTTACTGTACAAGTCTTTAGCTTAAAGTTCTAAAGAAAAGTACTATGATTTTAAGTGATCCGATCGCACAAACAAAATTTATTAGCTGTTAAAGAATGTTGATCCGAATTTTTTTTTCTATTAAAATTATCTAACTTAACCATCACCCCGTTTCCTCGCGGGGTAGGCAAAACAGTTCCTGCCTCTTATTTATCTTTCATTCACAATCTTTATCCATGCTTTCGTATCTCCGCATACCTCCCTAGCTTCCGCAAGATTCATACATTGTCTCTGACATGTCCTTTTATTTTTAAAACTCCTCATCTTTCTTTCCTTTATCATACTTACTACCAGATTCAGCCAAGTTTGACGCGGCCTACCTGGCCGGCCTTACGTCTAACCTCACCCACATATGTTTGCTTCGTTCGTCTTGCGTTGTTCATTCTCTCAATGTGACTAAAACAACGCAATGCACTACTTTTACATCTATCCATCATCGTATTTTCCTCGCCACACTGCGTCATTATACATTCATTTCTTATCTTATCCCTTCTCGTTTTACGACATGCGCTTCTCAGGAATCTCATACCCACGGCATTTCTTTTTTTTCGTGTTTTTTTGACTTACCCATGTCTCGCTTCCATACAGTACCGACGGTACAAACACGCCATTATAGATTGCTCGTTTCGCAGCGAGGCTCCTGCTTTCGTTTCTCCATCTCGTCATCCATTGTACTATCTTCAGTAAACAGTCTACCCAGATATACCATCTCGTCCATTTGCTCCACAATTTCATCTTGCAGAGTAAATACTCTACACTCCTTTTCACCTTGCCGATTGAACACCACAATCTTAATTTTGTTCACGTTTACCTTTAGGTCCATGCTCTTACACACTGTATCAAACCTCAGAGCAGTTTGTAGCTCATCTGCACACTGTCACTTAATAAGTCTGTGTATTCTGCATACACCAGAACTCATTTACGTCACCAACCATTACACCATTTGTATCGGTACATGCTTTCCTAACACGTTTATTCATGTATACATTGAACAAGCACGGTGACATCACACAGCCTTGTCGCACTCCTTGCTCAAGATTAAAGTATTTACTCACACCTCCTCTCACTCTAGCACATGCCCATCTACCGTTGTATACTGCCCTTATTCCGTTTATTAGACCTTTATTTGCGCTATATTCATTTAATATATCCCACAACTTCCCCCTATTCACTCTGTCGTATGCCTTCTTCAGATTTACAAACGCACAGTACAGCTTCCTTTTTACACTTAAACACTTTTCGATTACCTGCTGAGGAGCAACCGTCTGATCAACACATCCTCTCCTTGGCATGAATCCACCCTGCATATCCCAAATTTTAGTTCGTGTAGTTTCTCGTACTCTACCAATCATTATTCTTCCAAATACTTTGCCAGGTACACTTAGCAAATTTTACTCTGTAGTTCTTGCAATCACTCTTGTTCACCTTACCCTTATAGAGTGGTACAATGATCGCGTCTTCCAATCCCTCGACACTTTTTCACACTTAAGGCATACATTGAATAATATACACAATCTTCGTGCAAGGTTTGCAACTCCATTTCACCAGTGATTTGATCAACGCCTGCTCCTTTTCCGTTTTTCAAGCTTCCTACCGTTTTCTCTACCTCATTTATTCCAATATCCTTCTCAGTTTCATTCGCCATTCCTTCTACATTTTCATTCTTTTAACCCATCAACACATTTTTCAAATTGCCGCCAGACGATTATACACCTGGACCTCACCATAAGATCGACATGAAAATATTGTGAGGAACCAAATCGACTACATGATGATCAATAAGAGATTCCGCAACAGTTGCTTGTCAGTCAAAACGTATGGCGCCGACATTCTGGTCAGACCACTGCCCAGTGGTTGGAAAATTCTAAACTCAAGTTAAACAGAAAACTATGCAAGAGACGAGGTGATATGAAGAAACTGAAGGAAGAAGAAAGAAAAGCAGTGACAGAACTAATATCAGAAAATGTAAGACTATAGAAATAACAAACGATACAGAGGAAACTCTAAACCAAATAACAAATAATACTGATATTACTGACGAACAACTCATAGAAGAAATGAGAAAAGAAAGGATGGATGACAGACAATATACTAAAACTTATGGAGGAAAGAAGGAAGGTACAAAATCAGAAAGATAGATACAATGATATTCAAAGACAGATAAAATACGAAATAAGGATAAAAAAGAATGGTGAAGCTGTCAGGAAAATGAAACACTGGAACAAAAGCATGATCTATTCAACATGAAAAAGTCAAACAAGTAGCTGAATATATATATATATATATATATATATATATATATATATATATATATATATATATATATATACCCAATACAACTGATAGTACAGAATAAAGATGGGAAAATCATTAGATGACAGAGAAAGAATGAACGTCTGGGAAAAATACATAAATGACCTTTTGAAGACAACAGACCAGAACAACCTCCGATAATTAACAACGTAGATAGTCTACCAATTACAACAGAAGAAGTGAAAGGCGACATTAAGTTTAAAGATGAAACCACTGGCTGATGCTGAGTTACTAAAATTGGTAGAACAGAAATCATACAGCAGATAACAAAATTATTTAATAATATACTTTTCAGGAAAGATACCAAAGATATGGCTAAAATCGACATTCATCCAATACCTAAAAACAGAGAGCTAAATACTGTAACGATTACCGCACCATCAGCCTCATGAGTCATTTCCAAAGCTTTTCCTAAAAATTATACATCAAAAGATTTACCGAAATGCGAGAACACATCACCGTACACAATTTGATTAAATGCCGTAGGAACACGAGACGCTCTATTTAGTGTCCAAGTTCTAATACAACGCTGTAGAGATGTTAATTGCGATGTCTTTGTGCTTCATTATCATAAGGCGTTTGATAATGTACTACATGATAATTGTAGATATACTAAGAGATTGGACTGAATACACAAGATATTAAAATAACTAGTAATATATTGGTACCAAACAGCAAGTACACGTATACAAGTAGAAGACTCAGAAGATATTCATATTAAGTGAGACAGATGCGTCTTATCACCTCTGTTGTTCAATCTGTATTCGGAGAAAATTGTTCAAGAAGCTATGGAAGGAATGAATAGTGGATCAAATTAATTGCGAATATATTAATAATATAAGTCGGGACGACACAGTGTTACTTAAACAGCATCAAAGCCTGCAAGAAACATTAAAGAGTAGTCGAAGTGAGCCACAGATATGGACTCTCCATGAATTTCACAAAACAAAGTATATGATAGTGTCAAAAATAATAACCAGGCTGACAACTACATTAAACAAGCAACAAATACAAAGATCATCATACGTACTTGAACAACAATTAACGAAACTTGGGATCACTATGAAATTAAGAGTAGAAAGCTAGAAGTACATTCATGAAGATGTCGAAAATATTCAAAGTCTGATTTACGTTAGTACTGAAAACCCGATTACTAAAATGTTATATCTTCCCAGTTACTGTATGGAACCGAGGCGTGGACTCTAACAAAGCTCGTGCAAGAACTTCAAGCGTTCGAAATGTGGTTATACCGCCGAATCTTAAGAATTTCATGGATGGACCACATCACTAATAAAACGATCCTAGAAAGAATGGAAAGAAAAGGAAATCCTTTTAACAGTAAAACCGAAAACTAGAATATCTTGACATATTATAAACAATCAATGAGACGAGCTATTGCAACTAATCCTTCAGAGGATAGCAGAAGAGGCAGAAGAAGAATATCATGACTGAAAAACTTACAGTATGGTACAACACAACAACGTAGGACTGTTTCGACCCTGATTGATAAAGTACGCGTTGCCATTATGATAGCCAACATCCGAAACGGATAGGCACCAGAAGAAGAAAAAGAACCCATCAACCTTATTCTCCTCACAACTGTAATATTCGATATATTTTTGCCAGCATTACGTCACTTCACAATCGTCCCATACTATTTCGTTGCTCGTATTCATCACTCCTGAGCGCTCTGTTTTGGGCCACGTTTTGTAATTTTGGCACATTTACTGACGAGATTTTTGTTTCTCTCAAAATCATTCTGAATTTCTCTCCTTCCACAGCCATCACTTCTTCGTTACTTATTCTCGCTGCCTCATTCGCTTCTTTGTTTCTTAATCTGTACACCTCATTCAATAGATTTTTTTTCAGTCTCATTTTTTGCAGCAATCATGGCCATGTACGCATCTTTTTTCTTACATACTACCTTTTTTACCGATTCATTCCACGAACCACATTTTTTCTGTCTACCTACACTCGCTCTTCCACATATCCTCACGGCACAATTGACAACACAGTGTTTCAAGCTTATCCATGCACTTTCAACGTCAGTGTCTTATTTGTTCGTTCCACACTGTTTCATTCACATTCACAGTATCTGCGTATTTCATTCTCGCACCATTATCTACTAGTTAGTCTACCCTAATTCTGGACGTTCGCACTACGTTTCCTTTCCTTCTCCAGACCCACGTTTTCCCTGCACACACTCGATACAACCAAAAAGTGGCCCGATCCACACTCTGATCCGCGCATTACTTTTGTGCCTTTCACAGGTTTCTAAGTCATGCATCATACACTATTAAGTCAATCATACTTTTAGATTCACCTTTTTGGCATGTATGCATATAAACCACGTATTAGATACAAACAGGCTTCTCTCCACACAAATGTTCACCAGAGGTTCACCATTCTCATTGACTCTTTGGTCTCCAAACTTTCCTGGAACGCGTTCAGTATGTTATTTCTGTTCACTATCATCACTCTTTCGTTTGACTTACATACTTTCAACACGTTCTCTCCATCATTCCAGAAGTTCTCACACTCTTGGTCTCTCTCCATTCACTGGTACATAACATGCAACAAGAAGAAGGAGATACCAATTCGTACTGTTTAACACTTCTTTTCGCTCTTTGACTTACGATCACCCCAACTCCTTTTGCGTCATGCACTTCAGTCTCAACTCCTGACCATAGTGCTAGGCTGCCATCCTCCATCTCCACAGATCCTTTCCTTTGCGCTTTGTCTCCGATACGCACAGAATATCAAGCTGCATTTCATGCATTATATTCGCAATTTCAAATTCTTTACCGTGCATCCCTCTAACATTCCTCGTATTGGCACAAAATAGTACCAAACAAATGCTAAAAAACTCTCTTTGCGTTGTTCGAAAAACAAAACTATCATTTTTTCACAAAGCCCATTAGGTACTAAAAAATGCAATTGTCACTGTCAATTTTTTGTGTATTTTGTTCCTGCTATCATTTTGTTACACTAACAGTGCCATGAGTTGTTACTGAAAATGCTAGAGCACAAAATTATTTTTTGTTGAAGTGCCAAAACATGAAAATTACGGTTGGCGCCATCATTGTTTATTACTATTACATTAGTTTTGCTAGCATAGCTAGCGCGATGAGTTTTCACTACAGTAGGGCATCAAATTATGTTTTGTTCAAAATAGTACCAAGCAGATACCAACAAAATTGCTACTGTCATCAATGGTTTTCTTACACAGTCAGTCCTATTAGTGATATGTCGGCTTGGAAGCTCTGCGATGCCCGGAGCACAAAATGATTACTTCGTACAAAGTAGTCTGTACTAAACAGCAATTCTCAACATAATATTATGTTTATTTTTATTTTGTTCCTTTATTGAAAATCCTAGAATACAAAATTGTTTTTGCTCAAAGTAGTACCTACTTTTTTGTACTCAAAATTATACCGAACAAACACAAAATTCACTTACTATCAAAATTCTTATAGGTTGGTTCATCCCCATTATGTCGAGGAACAAATTTGTTATTTTTTGTACAAAGGATTAAAAATGCAATTGTCAGCATTAATTTTTAGTTTATTTTTAATTGTCTTCTATCACGTTGTTACAGTATCGAGCAATGAGTTCTTACTTTCATAGGGTTCAAAACAATTGTTTGTACAAAGTTGTACCAAATTATGTTTTGCGCAAAATTGTACCAAACAAGCACAAAATTTACTCACTATCTTTAATTATATTCTTACAAGTTGATCGAGTTCGACGAATTTTGTTGAGTTGTTCGAGAAACAAAATTGAAACTTTTTGTGCAAAGTAGTACCCAATTAGTACTCAAAATAGCACCATCAATTTTTAGGTTTATTTTAATTTTGTTATAGTACTTTGGTTACTTTGATAGGGTACAAAATTATTTTTTGTGCAAGGTAGTACCAAATGATTGTTTGCTGAAAATTGTACCAGTTCGAGGAACAAAATTATTACTTGTTAGTAGTACCCAATGAGTATTAAAATTGGCACCATTAATTTTTAGTTTGTGTTTGTTTTGTGTCCTCGAACATTTTGTTATAGTGCCAGCGCCACGAGTTTTTACTTTTATAGGTTTCAAAATTATTTTTTGTTCAAAGTAGTACCAAATTTTTTGTGGTCGAAATTGTACCAAACAAACAAAATTCAGCTTGTATCATTAATCATGTTGTTATAGGTTGACTCATTAGCATTACGTCGTCTTATGAACTCGGCGAATTTTTATCTGTTCGAGAAACAATTTGTATCTTTTTGTACAAAAAACTAAAAATACAACTGCCAGTATTAATTTTTACTTTGTTTTTATTTTGTGCCTTCTGGCTTTCTCTTCCATTACCAGAGCCATGCGTTTTACTTTCATAGGGTTCAAAATTATTTTTTATTTAAAAAAGCACTAAATTTTGTTGTGTTCAAAATTGTACCAAACAAACACAAAATTCACTTAATATTATTAATTATGTTCTTATGTGTTGGTCCATTAACATTATGTCGGCTTATTAACTCAACGAATTTTGATTGAGTTGTTGTAATTGTAATTGTCAGCATTAATTTTTAGTTTGTTGTTTTTTCTATCATTTTGTACCAGAGTTTGCAAAATTATTTTTTGGTGAAAGTAGTACCAAATTTCTTTTGTGCTCACAATTGTATCAAATACAAATTTTACTTGATATTATTATGTCCTTAGGTGTTTGTCCATTATGAACAGCATTAATTTTATTTTGTCTTTTATCGTTTTGTTTCAGTACCAGAGTCGTGAGTTATTACTCTCATAGGGTTCCAAATTATTTTTGGTCAAAGTAGTCCAAATTATTTTTGCGCAAACTTGTACCAAACAAGCACAAAATTACTTTATTTATTTGTTCTGGGAACAAAATTGTTACTTTTTGTACAAAATAGTACCCAATGTGTACTGAAATTGGCACTATCGATTTTTAGTTTATTGTTATTTTGTGTTATGGTACCAGCGCCAGGAGTTTTATTTTCATAGAGTTCAAAATTATTTTTGTTCAAGATAATACTAAATGATGGTTTGCTCAACATTGTATCAAACACTTCAAAATTCACTTACTATCATACATTTAGTTTAGTAAATGTCGGATTAGCAATTTTATTGAGTTGTTCGAGAAACAAAATTGTTACTTTTAGTAAAAGTAGTACTCAATAAGTACTAAAATTGACACTATCAATTTTAATTTATTTTATTTTGCGTCTTCTAACATTTTCTTTACAGTACCTCCGCCACGAGTTTTTACTTTGATAGAGTTCAAAATTAGCTTTGTTCAAAGTAGTACCAAATTTTATTGTGCTGAAAATTTTACCAAACAAACTAAATTCACTAATGTCATTAGTTATGTTTTATAGGTTGATTCATAAGCATTATGTTGGCTTATGAAATCGGAGAATTTTATTTATTTGAAGGAACAGAATTGTTACTTTTTGTACAAAAAAATTGTCAGTATTAATTATTTGTTTATTTTTATTTTATGCAGTTTTCTGTTACTTTTTCTTCTGACGTTTGGTTCCTTTAATCTGCCAGGGTAGAGTCAAAATTATTTTTGTGCAAAAATTCAGTTGGTATCACTGATTATATTTTATTAATTGGTTCCTGTTTCAATAAGTCACCCTAGGAGCTAGATGATTTTTATTGAACGGCACAAGTTAGTTGAGCTGATCGGCCTATTTCCACAGTTTTTGCTTTTTGAGCGTGACGTTTCGGAAACGGACTCTGCTGGCGACATTAGTCCTGAGAAGGACTGTTTTCGCACTTGACTACTCTCAAATTGAACTTTCACCTTAACTTACAAGCCTGACATCCTTCACCAGCTTTGAGCCACTGAATAATACAATATATATTATATATATATTATATATATATATATATATATATATATATATTATGGTATAACAGGTTAGGAAAAAGTATCAGTTGAACGCTTTTTTTAAATTATCTACAGAATCGTAAAAGTTACGATTTACAAAAATTCAGACATTTATTAGGGGGTTTCTGGGTGTGCAGAGATTGGAAGAATGATATCGGCACTGTTGCCAAGTTAATTTCCTAATTTTGCGCTACACCTAGATAATTTTGTTTTCTTCAAATTATGAATGCCCTTATTAGTTGTTTTATTGCAATTCAATTGGGAGTCTCAAATCTTTATTAAGATCTCAAAGTTTTTCAAAATTTGTATCTCTACTAAGTTGCCGAAGATAAGATCTAATCACCGCGTTTTCAGTAACAATGTATTTCCGAAACGCTTTAATTATATCTGCAAAACCTGCTATAGATTGCTATGAGTTACTAAAATTCGGCATTTGAGGGTTCCATAGGCATGCGGAATTGGAAAATCATATCGTGCACTGTTGATCCTTAGATTATCCAGTCTTGCGTCTTACATATAGTCTTTTGTTATCTTAATGGAATGTCCCATTTATTTTTATAATTGAAATAACATGACTTGATTGGTTCAGAAGGTCTATTTTTTATTTGTGAATTGGCCACTTTCTCTGCGCTTTAACTAATAACAATAACGCTAAGATAAGTAAGAGTTTGGACTAAAACAACAATAAACTTAATTAATTAAGTTAAAATCAGAATTAATAATTACGACACTAACTTTCTAATTAAATGCTCAAAGTGGGCTCCATGTAATTTGCCTAGACTAGTAAATCCATAGCGATCATTAAATTATTCTCGCAATGTGTTGCTCAACATATCCGGTGTTATAAGTATTGAGTAATTTGAGGCAATTTCGATGCGGATTCTTTCGCAGAGTTCGTTCAATTTTCTGGACGATTTCTGTAGGACACGGTTCTTCAAATGACCCCACAAGAAGTCCAGTGGAATCATAATCAGGGGATCGAGGTGGTCATTCTCATGCTCTACGTCTTCCAATCAGCCTTCCTGGGAATTGGTTGTTTAGAAATTGCATGGATTCCCTTGAATAATGGGACGGCACCATCATGTTGGTACCAGATTTCACCTATATTTCTATTTTGTTGAATGGCAGGAACTATACTTTCTTTAAGGAGCTCCAAATATGTTTGTCTTTCCATGAAAAGGTCCGATAATATTGTTTCCCAATAATCGCCCAGACGTTAATTTCTCAGGTTTGGGTTGAAGTTCTTCTATCAAATGTAGTTTCCTTTGCCAATTACTATTAACTTAGCCGTTAAGCAAATGTTCGTAGAATACAATTTGTGCTAAATAGGATCTTGGTTGTATTTTCCATTAGATTTCGGCGAATTCATTCGGCGAGGTCATCTCTAAAAGTCTTGAGTTAATGGATCTTGTATGTTTAATTTATTTTCCTTCAAAATAGTCCTTACAGATTTTAAACTTTCGGTAATATACTAATAGTTTGGTGCTTCTTTGGATTTTCCTATTTGTAATAACGTTTTAATTTTATCCTTGTACAGTTCTTGGGCGTTATTTGTAAACATTTTATGGACCCTTTACCTCGTAACGTCACAGTTCTGTGTACTGAGACTTTCCATGAGTTTATTGAAGGATCATTAAAAATTGCAGATTCTTGAATGTCCTGTTTTATTTCCATATCCAAAATCAATCTCAATACGTTGGGTTTCTATAGAACAAAGCCATATAATTTGAATTTGTAATCATGAACTTCAGTCTGGTACTGACAATGATGTGTTTAATTTTCATTGTTGTAACATGGCAGTAGTGTAAAACAATTAAAGTCTTATTATTCTAGGTATTCATATTTTGGGCATTCTGTAATAATGAATCTTTAATACATAACATCCCATACATATTTCTCACTAGATCTAATAGTATAAACAGAATTTTGAGAATTTGAGATCTTCCATTTAAGATAACAAAGACTAAGTATTGAGATCTTAATAAGTAGAGACCCCAATTGATTCAATAAAATAAATAGAGCATTCTATTTAAGAAAACAAACGACTACGTGTATCAAAACTGGAAATCTGGAAACAGTGCCGATATCATTTTCTAATTCCGCATGCCTAGGAACCCCCAAATGCCGTATTTTGTAATCGTAACTTTAGGGTTTTGCAGATATTCAAGCGTTCCGGTACTTTTACTGAAAATACGGTGTCGTCATATCTCAGCAACTAGTAGATCTAAAGTTTGAAAATTTGAGATCTTACTAAGTTTGAGACGCCCAATTGACTGTAATAAAAATAAATAGGGCATTCTATTTAAGATAAAACGACTACGTGTATCGCAAAACTGGGAAATCTGGCAACAGTGCCGATATCATTTTCCAATTCCGCGCGCCCCGAAATCCCCACATGCCGAATTTTGTAATCGTAACTTTCGCGATTTTGTAGATATTTAAGCTTTCCGGTACTTTTTCCAAACCCTGTAATATTAAACTTTATCGTGGTTGCTCAGGTGTATTGCACTTAAGCTCTTCCCGCATTATTGGAATCCATATGGGTTTCATTTCCACACTAGCTTGGCTTATTGGATTTTCTACTAGTGCGATGTATGTGGCTTCTTTGAGTTTCCGGTGAGTTGTATTCTCATCCTTTGTCACTATCTGTATTTATCCCCTTAGATGCGGTGGTCTTCGTTCCAGACATATTCGGCGATTCTTGATCTTTCTGTTTCGCCCTTGTAGACGTTGTTCTTATGTTCCTGTGTTCTCACTTTGAGTGGTCTACTGCTCTTCTATGTATGCTCTGCCGCATTCGCTTGGTAGGTTGTATATACAATTTTTGGAGTTCTGACCTTCATTGTGTAGTTTGGTTTTGGTTAGTATCCCCCTGAGCGTTCTGGTCGATTTGAAGGCAGTGCGTATCTTGTATTTGCTGCCTATCCTTCGTTTTTTGACTGAGGTACCTTGTATGTATGGTATTATCGCTTTTTTTTTTAGGTTCTTCTTTTTCGGTTACTCTTTCCCCGTTTAGGTTAAGTGTTAGATCGGGCAATCCATTTTCTTTTAGTGTTTTAGCGATATTTTCTTTTTCTTTGTTCAGGTCCTCTTGTTTTGAGCATCTTATTTTCGCTGTGTCGTACAAGCAATTTATCACGTTTTTGGTAATTGAGTTGTATTGTAGGTACTCTAAAGTTTGTTATTCCTGTATACAAGTACATCCAGGAATGGTAGTTTTTGTTCCGACTCGAATTCCATTGTGAATTTGGAGCGCGGCTATTTAGACTATCTTGGATTCACATAGCTTATGCTTGCCGTTTTACCAAACTACGAAAGTATCGTCCACGTATCTTAAGTCACATCCTGAATTCGGATATCGGTTGTCTTCGAAGTCATATATATATATATATATATATATATATATATATATATATATATATATATACAGCTCACTATGGGTGATAGTGGAACCCATCGTATTCAAACTCTTGTTGGTAGAATTTGTCTGCTACTTGGAAATGTGTAGTTCTAATGCATATTGTCAGATTCCATTATTGTATTTACCGAGAGTTGCGTGCGTTCGTCTAACGTTTCATCATTTGCAGCCTGTCCCTTATGATAGTTAGTACTTACCGGTGGGCACATTTGTGAATAGCTTACGATGTCGAAGCTTTCCAGTATTTCTTCGTGGTTTGGGAAGTTTCTGATGGTTTCACGATGCTGCTATTCTTGAGCATCGACTTGGTTTTTCCGATAAGTTGTAATGATGCTTTGAAGATAGTGTGCTAATGGTTGACAAGTGCTTTGAATCAATTGTCAGAGAATTCTTTACCTTATGGATCCTTAGTCGTACGATGCAGAAGGTTAGCAAACAAATGGTAAAAGTCTGTTCTCTGGTATTAACTCTGTTTGAATAAGAACACCATAAAATTCCAATTTTTAAAGGAATTTCCTTGTTAAAAATAGTACTAAAACGATTTTTTGTATTTTGTTCATCATTTTGTTACACAACAGTGCCAAAAATGCAGTTGGTACCACAATTTTTAGTTATCCTGCATCTATTAGTAGCAACATGAAAACTGCGCAATGTCACACAATGATTTTATTGCATATTTAAATATTCTTATAGGTTGGTTCATCCCCATTATGTCGAGGAACAAAACTGTTATTTTTGTACAAAGGATTAAAACTGTAATTGTCATTATGTTTAGTTTATTTTAATTGTCTTCTATCACGTTGTTACAGTATCGAGTTGATTTACTTTCATAGGGTTCAAAACAATTGTTTGTACAAAGTTGTACCAAATTATCTTTTGCGCAAAGTTGTACCAAACAAGCACAATATTTAGTCACTATCTTTAATTATGTTCTTGCAGGTTGATCGAGTTCTACGAATTTTGTTGAGTTGTTCGAGAAACAAAATTGTAACTTTTTGTGCAAAGTAGCCATTATATTAAACTACCATAATTTTTAGGTTTATTTTTTCTTTTCTCTTTTCTTTGTCTTCCATTACCAGAGCCATGAGTTTTACTTTCATAGGATTCAAAATTATTTTTTGTTTAAAGAAGCACTAAATTTTGTTGTGTTCAAACAAACACAAATTCACTTAATATCATTAATTATGTTCTTATGTGTTGGTCCATTAACATTATGTCGGCTTATTAACTCAACGAATTTTGATTGAGTTGTTCAAGGAACAAAATTTTTACATTTTGCACAAAGAACAAAAAATGTAATTGTCAGCATTAATTTTTAGTTTGTTGTTTTTTCTATCATTTTTACCAGAGTTTGAAAAATTAGTTTTTGGTGAAAGTAGTACTAAATTTCTTTTGTGCTCACAATTGTATCAAACACAAATTTTACTTGATATTATTATGTCTTTACGTGTTTGTCCATTAGCACGGTTTATGAACAGCATTAACTTTTAGTTTATTTTTATTTTGTCTTTTATCGTTTTGTTGCAGTACCAGAGTCATGAGTTATTACTCTCATAGGGTTCAAAATTATTTTATGGTCAAAGTAGTGCCAAATTATTTTTTGCGCAAACTTGTACCAAACAAGCACAAAATTACTTTATTTACTTGTTCTAGGAACAAAATTGTTACTTTTTGTACAAAGTAGTACCCAATGTGTACTGAAATTGGCACTATCAATTTTTAGTTTATTTTTATTTTGTGTTATAGTACAAGCGCCAGGAGTTTTTATTTTCATAGCGTTCAAAATTATTTTTTGTTCAAGATAGTACTAAATGATGGTTTGCTCACATTGTATCAAACACTTCAAAATTCACTTACTATCATACATTTAGTTTCGTATATGTCGGATTAGCAATTTTTACTGAGTTGTTCGAGAGAAACAAAATTGCTACTTTTTAGTAAAAAGTAGTACTCAATAAGTACTAAAATTGGCATTATCAATTTTCAATTTATTTTTATTTTGCGTCTCCTAACATTTTGTTTACAGTACCTCCGCCTCGAGTTTTTACTTTGATAGAGTTCAAAATTAGCTTTGTTCAAAGTAGTACCAAATTTTATTGTGCTGAACATTTTACCAAACAAACAATAGGCTTCATAAGCATTATGTTGGCTTATGAAATCGTAGAATTTTTATTTATTTGAAGGAAAAGAATTGTTACTTTTTGTACAAAAAAAAAAAAGAATTGTCAGTATTAATAATTTGTTTATTTTTATTTTAAGCAGTTTTCTGTTACTTTTTCTTCTGACGTTTGGTTCTTTTAATCTACCAGGTGTAGAGTCAAAATTATTTTTTGTGCAAAAATTCAGTTTGTACCACTGATTATATTTTATTAATTGGTTCCTGTTTGCAATAAGTCACCCTAGGAGCTAGATGATTTTTATTGAACGGCACAAGTTAGTTGAGTTGATCGGCCTATTTCCACAGTTTTTGCTTTTTGAGCGCGACGTTTCGGAAGCGGACCCTGCTTTCGACATTAGTACTGAGAAGGACTGTTTTCGCATTTGAGTCGATTTCATGTGATGTGATTTTTCCCAAGCACTTGACTACTCTCAGATTTGAACTTTCCCACCTTAACTTACAAGCCTGACACCTTTACCGCTGAGCCACTGAATAATACAATATATATTTCTATTTAGATTTCCGCAAGTATTAATGTTTAAATAAGACATTTTTTCTTTGAAACTTGTGTAAATAAACGTACAAATTAATTCAACTTTTCGGAAACGTCCTTTGTTCGCTTTGTCAAGAATTTATTTTGACAATTACAGAAATTGAAATAAGGTAACTATTTTTAACAAGTACAGAATATGAAACAAGGTAACTAATTTAAATTTAATCTGGACGAGTGTGTTTGACTTCGGGTAGTGGGTCTAGTACATGATGTAGAAGGTGCAGAAGTGGGGACGTTAGGAATAGTTGCAGCATAAGTGTTTGAAATTTCTGGAAGATTTGGAGTTGGTTAAAATGTCGAATCAACTTGTTTAATGATATTCTTCCAAATTTGTGGCATTCTAGAAGTGTCATCTCGTTTATTGAGGGCGTTTGGTCTTCTTTCAATTTCAACTGCTTCACTAATAATTCTTTCTTGTAAGGTATATAGAGGTGCGATTAAACGGATATTGTTGGTGTTAATTTGGTGTCCTGTATCTAAATGATGTGCAGCTAAAGACGTTGAAGGATTGTGCTGCTTAATTGCTAGTTGGTGTTCATCGACTCTCGCATATAATATTCTGTTAGTTTGTCCTATATAAGTTTTTCGACAGTTGTTGCACGGTATCTCATACACTCCTTGGCTTTCATTAGGAATTTTGTCTTTGGGGTTTCTTAAAAGTTGGGACAAAGTTGAATGTGGTTTGAATACTGGTCTTAAGTCGTTTTCGGGAAATTTCTTTGCTATTCTGTCTGTAATTCCTTTTATATAAGATAGAATAACAGTAATCTTGCGTTCATTGTTTGACAAGTTATTATGTCTTGGTCTGCTTACTTCGTTGGTAATTGACCAGGATGGTGATGCGATTCGTATGAGTTGGTTTTCGATAAACTTTGTGTGTAAATTTACCATTAGGAAGTCTTGATATTAGGGTGTCCAAGAAAGGGAGTCCATTATTTTCTTCAACTTCCGTAGTAAATTTGATGTTGTCGTGAATGTTGTTAATACGTCCTAGAAATCGGTTCAAGTTTGCTTTTCCATGGGGCCAAACTACAAATGTGTCATCAACGTAACGAAACCAACATTTAGGTTTTAAATCTGCAGAATTTAAAGCAGTGGTTTCAAAATTTTCCATATATAGATTCGCAAAAGCTGGAGAGAGTGGCGAGCCCATAGGTGCACCTTGAATTTGCTTGTAGAATTGTCCTTTGTATGTAAAATAGGTTGAGTGCATGCAGTGTTTTATCAATTTGAGTATATCTTCGTTTATTGAGTGTTTTTCTTCTAGAATTTTCATCGTGTTTTCAATAAGTATTTTGGTGAAAAGTGACGTTATGTCGAAGCTAACTAAAATGTCACTTGGAGCCAAGGGTACAATTTTGAGTTTGTGTAGAAAATCATAAGAGTTTTTGATGTAGGATACAGCATTTTCACAAATCGGTTGAATAACTTTTGCTAGATAACGAGCAAGGTCATGAGTCGGAGAATTGAATGCACTGACGATAGGGCGTAATGGCCAGTTTTCCTTATGTATTTTTGGGAGTCCGTATATTTTGGGGATTCTTGAACTCTTCTCTCTTGGAATTAGTTTCTGTTTTGTTTCTTTGTCTAATTTTGTAGAATTAATGATAGATGTTGTTGTTTTTTCTATGTAGGTGGTAGGATTGCACTGATTTTGCTTATATTCTGAAGAAGTTAACAGTTCAGGCATCTTGTGGTGATAGTCTTTGGAGTTGACAATGACAGTAGTGTTTCCTTTGTCAGCGGGTAGTATTAATGTTTGGTCGTCATTTTTGATTTGGTTTAACATTTGGAGGTCTTGTTTGGTGATATTTTGTTTGGGAAGTTTGCAGTTCAGAAGAACGTGTGCTACGTTGAGCCTAATTTCGTCAGTGATCGTAGATTCTGTATTCTTTAAGGTGTATTCTACGTTGGTAATGATGTTTTCTACGGGAATCCGTTTAGGAGTGATGGCAAAATTAAACCCTTTACCTAAAACATTCAGAATATTATTATTAAATTCTTTGTCACTGAAATTGTGTACTGTCCTTAACGGTTCTACATTATTTGCCTGTGATGTACGAGACAGGCGTTAAAATTTTTGTTTTTATCGGTTAGTTTTTATCATCAAGGACGATTCTACAGTATTTTCAATGAGACGATCCACCGTATCGAATATGAAAGGGTGAATTTTGATAGCATGTAAAGTTTGGAAGGTGTCATAAAGGGTACGATTCAGATAGTCAAGTTTAGCCCTTTCATTGGCAATCGTTTTTCTTAAAAGGGCAAGGCTAGTTTTGAATAAAATCTTATAAGAACCGTTAATGTCTGGTCTTTTTCAATTTTCTGTTTCAATTTAAATCCCTTGGGTATTATTTTATTGTCACGACAACGCTTTAAAAAAGCTAAATTAGTAAGTGTTTCACATTTTTTGATACGTAGCTTTCTATACGGAGAAGAAACTTTGAATACCATCAAGATATACCGCTCTTACCACTTATCTGACCAAAATTCTAAATCCGGAAGAGATGAAAAATATTAATAAAATACTAGTTCAAAATGGATACAAAGAAATATTGAAAATTACCAACGAAGTAAGAAGACCAAGACATAATAACTTGTCAAACAATGAACGCAAGATTCCTGTTATTCTAACATATATAAAAGGAATTACAGACAGAATAGCAAAGAAATTTCCCAAAAACGACTTCAGACCGGTATTCAAACCACATTCAACTTTGTCCCAACTTTTAAGAAACCCCAAAGACAAAATTCCTAATGAAAACCAAGGAGTGTATGAGATACCGTGCAACAACTGTCGAAGAACTTATATCGGACAAACTAACAGAATATTATAAGCGAGACCCGATGAACACCAACTTGCAATTAAGCAGCACAATCCATCATCGTCTTTAGCTGCACATCATTTAGATACAGGACACCAAATTAACACCAACAATATCCGTTTAATTGCACCTCTATATCGGCCGGTTCGTAGTGTATGCAAAGGCCTGGTAGGCGTTGTCGGTCGGTGTAGGCATGGTCGTCCATATACCTTACAAGAAATAATTATTAGTGAAGCAGTTGAAATTGAAAGAAGAGCAAACGCCCTCAATAAACGAGATGACACTTCTAGAATGCCACAAATTTGGAAGAATATCATTAAACAAGTTGATTCGACATTTCAACCAACTCCAAATCTTTCAGAAATTTCAAACACTTATGCTGCAAGTATTCCTGACGTCCCCACTTCTGCACCTTCTACATCATGTACTAGACGCACTACCCGAAGTCACACTCGTCCAGATTAAAATTAACTTAGTTACCTTGTTTCATATTCTGTACTTGTTAAAATTAGTTACCTTACTTCAATTTCTGTAATTGTCAAAATAAATTCTTGACAAAGGGAACAAAGGACGTTCCCGAAACGTTGAATTAATTTGTACGTTTATTTACACAAGTTTCAAAGAAAAGTTTCTTATTTAAATATATATATATATATATATATATATATAACTTTATGGTGGTTGCGCAGGTGTATTTCACTTAAGCTCTTCCCGCATTATGGGAATCCATATGGGTTTCATTTCCACACTAGCTTGGCTTATTGGATTTTCTGCTAGTGCGATGTGTGTGGCTTCTTTTAGTTTTCGGTGAGTTGTATTCTCATCCTTTGTCACTATCTGTATATTATCCCCTTAGGTACGGTGGCCTTCGTTTCTGACATATTCGGCGATTCTTGATTTTTCTGTTTCGCCTTTGTGGATGTTGTTCTTATGCTCCTGTGTTCTCACTTTGAGTCGTCTACTGCTCTCTCCTATGTATGCTCGGCCGCATTCGCATGGTAAGTTGTATATACAATTCTTGGAATTCTGACCTTCATTGTGTAGTTTGGTTTTGGTTAGTATTCCCCTGAGCGTTCTGGTCGATTTGAAGGCAGTGCGTATCTTGTATTTGCTGCCTTTCCTTCGTTTTTTGACTGAGGTACCTTGTATGTATGGCATTATCGCTGTATTTTTAGGTTCTTCTTTTTCGGTTACTCTTTCCCTGTTTAGGTTAAGTGTTAGATTAGGGAATAAATTTTCTTTTAGTGTTTTTGCGATATTTTCCTTTTCTTTCTTCCTTTTCCTCTTGTTTTGAGCATATTGTTTTCGCTGTGTCGTACAAGCAATTTGCCACGTTTCTGTGGTGATTGGAGTTGTAGTGTAGGTATCTCCCCGTGTGGGTAGGTTTTCTGTATACACCTGTCGTGAAAGTGTTGTTATTCCTGTGTACAAGTACATACAAGAATGGCAGTTTTTGTTCCGACTCCAATTCCATTGTGAATTTGGAGCGCGGCTATTTAGACTAGGAATTCACCTAGCTTATGCTTGCGGTGTTACCAAACTACGAAAGTATCGTCCACGTATCTAAGTCACATCCTGGGTTTTTCCCTGAATTCGGATATCGTTTGTCTGCGAAGTCATATATATATATATATATATATATATATATATATATATATATATATATATATATATATATATATATATATTGCTCATTATGCGTGATAGTGGGGAACCCATCGCATTCCAAACCCTTGTTGGTAGAATTTGTCTTCTACTTGGAAATGTGTAGTTCTAATGCATATTGTCAGAAGTTCCATTATTGTGTTTACCGAGAGTTGCGTGCGTTCGTCTAACGTTTCATCATTTGCAGCCTGTCCCTTATGATAGTTAGTACTTTATCGGTGGGCACATTTGTGAATAGGCTCACGATGTCGAAGCTTACCAGTATTTCTTCGTGGTTTGGTTGGAAGTTTCTGATGGTTTCCACGAAGTGCTGCGTATTCTTGAGAATCGACTCATTTTTTCCCGATAAGGGTGCATGATGCTTTGAAGATAGTGTGCTAATGGTTGATAAGGTGAATGTCTCGAGCTCACAATTGGTCTCAGAGGAATTCTTTGCTTATGGATGTTTGGTAGTAGTAGTTAGTAGTAACCATCAGAAATTTTTGCAATAGTTAAAAATAGTTCTAAAACGATTATTTGTAATAAGTAAATCAAATTAGTACCAAATTAGTACTAAAAAATGCAGTTTGGTACCATCCATTTTTTTAGTTATCCTGCATCTATTAGTAGTTTGGCACGGAAACTGCGCAATGCCTGTACACAATAATTTTATTGCGATAGTTAAAAGTAGTACTAAAACGATAATTTATAAATGAAGCAAAGAGGTACCAAATTAGTACTAAAAATGCAGTTTGATACCATCCATTTTTTAGTTACCCTGCGTCTACTGGCAGTTTGTGACGCTAACTGCGCAATGGCTGTACACAAGTATTTTTGCATAAAATTAAAAAATAGTACTAAAATGATTCTTTTATAAGCACTTTGTTTCCTTCAGTACTACGTGTTAACTGAAAACTGAGATTCATTAGCGAGTTGCGAGGAACCAAGCTATTAAGTTTTGTAAAGGTAAGTACTGTAACTTCCTTTGGACCTTTTTTTATTGTTAGTTATTTGTGCTCATTATTTTGTTACACTTACGGCACCATACATTTTTACTAAATAGTACACGGTTCAAAGTTAATTCTTGCAAAAGCTAGCACTGAACAAATACCAAAAATTAATTTTTTTTTACTAATAATTTGTTCCTACCAGCGTTTCCTCCCCTCACTTTTTAGCGTTATGTTGTTACATTAACATCGGCATGAGGTTAGTATGGCAAAGAATTAGTACCGTCCTAGTTCTAAAATAAGTCACTAGGTGCTATTAACTTTGTTTGATTATGTGTTCCACACGATATTAATGTTTCAGACAAAAATGTTTTTATGTACTATAATTAAGTACCAATAAATTGAATTATTCCATTAAATTTATTACGACTTTGATCCAGCTACAAAATATTTTTAAGATGCACTGATACTTAAGTACCAATAAATTGAATTAATGCCATTAATGTTTTTATTACGACTTTGATCCAGCTAGCAAATATATTTACTTAAGAGCCCCACGATACTTATTACATATACAAACAATGTAATTGACACCATGGATTTTTTTTTATGTTTGTTCTTGTTAGCATTTTCTTGTCCTAATAGCGCCATACATTAGTTATTTGCATTCAAAATTAGGACCCAACAATACTTAGATATGTGAAGAAATAGAATATTTCTGCATAACGTTTGCATAACCTATTATTCGATACAAGACTTCTGTAAAATTAAATCCAAATTATCAATGAAATGTGAAATCCACTAGTGATAACCGAAAAGGAGAAAATGATTGTGACTATCTGGTCATGCTTGCAACGAGGTGACATTTGTGAAAAAACTTTTTTTAATTTGGCGGATAGCTTTGTCATGTATTATGAGTTTACTCAACGAAATCCATTTACTCAATTGATGAGATTGAGCGATGCACTCGAGGAAAGGCGAATACTACTCCAGACACGACACAACTATACTGCATGAGGATGCTCGTCCACATGTTGTGCCGCCGGTCAAATCCTATTTGGAAACACTCAATTGGGAAGTTTTACTCTATCCGCCGTATCATCAGACATTTTTTTTTTCGATTTCCACTTGTTCGATTGATGTTCCATGGCTTCTCAGAGCAACACTGCTCATCGTATGCAGATACCAAAAATTGGGTCGATTCGTGGATAGACTCAAAACATGAAGCATTCTTCCGAAGTGGTATCTGTATGCTGACAGAAAGATGAAAAGAAGTAGTTGCAAGCGACGGAGAGTAGGTTCCGTTCTTTCACAATAAATGCCCAATTTTTGACAAAAAACGACGCAACATTATTTGTACAACTAAAGTTGAGTAACGTCATACTGAAATCACATCTGTAAAATTAAATTAAGCTACAACTCCTAGAGGCGTATTTGAATTGATTGGTAAAAATTTCAAATAATCCACCGTAGTCATAATACTTGACCGCATGTTACCTCATACATGTTTTTACATACGGTGTGTGGGAAAATGTCACTTTATTTCAAATAAACTGTTTAACATATTCAGTACGTTGCATTATCTGGTCCTTCGAGCAGGATGTTTTTCAGTCTCAGAACATTCAACTAATTAAATAAAAGGAAATCAATCAATATTCAAAACAACTGATTTAAATCGGCAAATTAACAAATTTAGTTTGCACATGAATGATAACCCTTACATACATACATAATTGCAGTTTATTTCAATACTTGCACAATTAACATTTATGATCTGGTTTTGATTAAAATTCGTAACGTTTTCTGGTCCTTCGAGCAGGATTTTGCTTTACACAACTTTAACCTAATTAAATAAATAATTAGAGAAAAAAACATTTAGTTTTTAATAAGTGATGGTATGTAAGAAATGTTTAAAGTGACTTTACTAGTAATTAATGAGATTCCAAGCAATCGGAGTGGAATTGATGAACGAGCTTGTCAGAAGTTGTGATTGTTATGTGTTGCTTTTATTGTCACATGTCTCGTTAACGAGACATTTCCATTGTGGCTTCACAACATGATGGTAGAAATTTTATTTTTATTAAACAACAAAAAATCTCATAAATTTAAACGTGATTAAACTTTATATAATTTAACTTTTAATTAATAATTTAAAAGTAATCACAGGCGTGTGTAAATTAATTAGAAAAAGCGTAGGTGAGAAAATCTTGCCAATCAGGACAGTAACTGGGCGGAAGGAAGATGAAAATTGGGGAACTAACTTCCAGGTAATTTCCGTAATTAAAGTGGTACATTTCCTTTCAACTATGCAAAAGTGATGGGTCACAAGTTCTAATAAAAATATACCCAGTCACCTACAATTGTGTTAAACTGTAACAAACGTAACGGTTTTACAGTAATTTGCATTAAGTAACAATGGACTCTATTCATTCGATTTTTGAAACAAGCAATTAATCTAAACAGATGGGAAAAACAGATCGTTGTCACATTTACATATCTCAAGATTGTGTTATAAACAAAAAGATGTTGTGGGTTCCCGTTTTGACAATGGAATATTAAATTAAGGTAATGTTTAATTAATTAACATGTGTGACCAACAACTAATTTATTACTATAAATTAGTTCTTGATCAATTTATGTTATTCATTATTTCTTACGCTTATAAGATATATGTTAAACTAGTTTTTATCGCTCAAATTTAAATTTGTAATGTTTTTTACATAATTATTAATGATTGAGAGAGTTTTAAATAACGTAGAAGTAATTACGTCATTTCACTATTTAAGTTGTAACAGATTTACTATTTATTCCAATGCAGCTTTTTTTTGTCCAAATAATAAAAATGGTTTGTGGTGTCAACCTTGAAAGCAACATGGAAAGTAAAAGTGAAATAAAACAAGTTATGTAGCTTAAAACATGAAATCTTATAAATAAAATAAAATTGGCGAAGGAAAAAAATTCATTCGTAACTTTATCAGATCATAGTGATGCTAAGAGTATGAGCAATCGAGAATGTAAACTCGCATGGTACAACTCATTGATTGCTCCAATAATCTTAAATGCCCAAAAGCGAGTCAACGTAGAGTAAAGTAAGCTGGTGCTTTATGGGTAAACTTTATCAATAAATTAATGTTCCCCCGAACTAGTACCAGTCCTATCTAAGCTCTATACGATCTCTATGTCTTCTGGGGAATTCCCTTCATCATGAAAGTTAGCAAATGTTCAACCTATTCCCAAAAAAGGCGATAAGACCGATCCCTCAATCTACCGACCAATTATCATCACTTCCATTTTGTCTAAAATCGTGGAAAAAGCCATCAATCAGCAACTGCTCACGTTCCTTGAAACTAACAAACTCCTTAGTGACCATCAATATGGGTTTAGGCAAAGTCGTTCAACAGGTGATCTTCTTTCATATGTGACCCAAATTTGGAACAATACAGTAGAGCAGTCCGGTGAAACAGTTGTAGTCGCTTTAGATATCTCAAAGACATTTGACCAAGTTTGGCATAAGTGTTTACTTGCCAAACTCACCTCGTTTGGGTTAAATGATACGCTCATCAACTGGGTTTCTAGTTTCCTTGATAAAAGACAAATACGTGTCGTAGTTGATGGCTCTTTTTCAAAAGAAGTTAGTATTAACGCGAGCGTACCACAGGAATCCGTTACAGCGCCTACACATTTTCTGCTGTACAGGGTGGCCAACTAAGAATGCGAGGTACTGTATCTGGGAAACTATCCATCGTAGAGGCTTGCGCAAAAAAAAGTTATACTAAATCGGCCAATACAAAAACCTGGAAAATATTTTCAAGTTTCTGAAATAGCCGCTAGGGGGCGTAACTGCAATCTTGAATCTAAAAATGTGATGTTTTTGTGAATTCTGCTATATTAACCTAATAAAAAAAATAACTAATATTTGAAGTCGAGGATAATCTGGACTTTGTTTGCTTGGCACTTTTTGACGTATATCTAAAAATAAAGTGGTGGGGGGTATTCAAAGGTTTTTTTAAATAACCCCCTGTATCTTCGAAACGGCTAAGCCGATTTTAACAAACTTGGGCGTGTTTAAATGGGCTATTCTTGGGCTACAAAAGTTATAATATTTGAAGCTTTGTTAGTTTCACATGTCGTCGCTAGAGGGCTTTGTTCGACATTCCGACAGAAACGGTTAATTTTAGCAAAAAAATTAAATGCATTGGTATGACCTTTTTTCATGTACAAGTAGCTAAATGATGCCTAAACAAGCTCGCGAAAACCGCATCTCGATATCTTGTTCTTAACCTAAAATATCGGCCAAAGAAAGCTATATACGAAAATCCCTTAAATTTTTATTTTTTTAACTATATTTTTCTGGAATTGTTTCTATTATGTAAGTTCCTTAAAAGGACCGATTTAAATATAAAATTATCATTGTAATAGTTAAATTTAACCATATAATCGGAAGTACATTAAATTACGGAATTGAGGACGAGTAAAAATACGGAAAAAGGTAGATAAAGTCAAGAAAGAATGAAGATAGTTGATAATAAGATCGCTAGACGTAAAAGCCAGAGGAGGGTAAAAGTGGTAAAGCAACAGTGAAAGAAAGGAAGCAGAAGAAATGGAGAAATAAGAGTAATCGTGAGATAGGAAACTGATGGAAGAAAATATGAAGGACTAAGGAACGACATCAAAGAAATGAAAGAACAAATGGAAGAAAGGGAAAAGGAATGGAAGGTGGAAAAAAATTGATAGAAGATTAGAAACTAGAAAGAAAGTAGACGATGAGGAGAAGAATATGAAAATAACATCGTGATAAAGTTTGTGAGATTGCAATGAGCCACAGAAAGAAACTACAAGGATGATTGAAGAGAGAATAAATGTAATTGAGTTAGAAAATTTGATAAACAAGAGAAGAAAATGACAAAGGGTAAAGGAAAGGGAAGATCAAAAGGTTTAAAGGAAAGTATGAAAACTACAGGAATGATGAACAAAGATACTGTTTTAAATGGGCTATTCTTGGTACAAAAGTATCATATTTGAAGTTTTGTAGTTCATGTCGTCGCTAGGACGGGCTTTGATTCGACATCGACATGAAACGGTAAAGTGTTAATACAAATTAAATAGTATGACCTTTTTCATGTAGTAGCTAAATGATGCAACAAGTGGAAAACATCTCGATATCTTGTTTAACAAAATATCGAGCACAAAGAAAGTATAAAGAAAACTGGAAAAATTAGATTTTAAGGTATATTTCTGGAATGCTATGAAAGTTCAAGAAATGACCGATTTACAATGAGGTTTTAATGCCCCGTAAATGCTCGAAATGCTGACCATCACACTCTATGCATTGCTGAAGCCTCTCATGACTAGACAAAACTGCAGCTTCAATTTCGGCTCTCGGTATTTTACGTATTGCGTTACGAATCCGGTTTTTCATATCTTCTCTAGTGGTAGGTTGAGTGAAACACACTTCCTCTTCCAATCCACCGCTGTTGAAATACTGCATTAATATGCTCTCGCACATTAATAGCAAAATGTGCTGGGCAACCATCCAACTGCAAAAACAATTTTTGCCTTTTTTCCACTTACTAGCCATATAATATGATAAATGCATTTTTTTTATGATTGTGGACCTGAACATGCTAAATTTGACCTATCGTGCTAAAGCACTCAGGGACACTTAGGAGGATGGATAGAGGGATAATGAATTGCCAATAGATGCCTATGAACAGCTACCTTAAATTTTCTCATATCATAAGTGAGAGGAAAGCAGGAACTAGGGAGATCATTCCAGAGTTTAGAAGCCGTGCAGAAAAATGTGGATTTCGCCCGTTTGGTACGACAAGTGGAGATTTGTACTTTATACTGATGATGTGAATGAGCGAACCGAGTACTTCTCGCAAAGATAGCCCGAGATGGTATCAAAGAATATAATTCAGCAGCACAATACCCGTTGTAATAACGATAATATAAATAAAGAACTGAAACCATCCTTCTATGCTCAAGGGACTGTATGTGAAAAGTTAAGGACGGGTCATTTATAAGCCTAATCGCTCTCTTTTGAATACGATCAACGATATCGAGAGCGTATTGGGGAGCACTAACCCAGAAGTGAGAATTATTTTCCAGATGAGGCCGAATTTGGGCCTTATACAGCAAAAGAAGTTGTCGAGAGAAGTACTGCTTAGATCTGTACAAAAATCCTATTTTACGAGCAGCTGTTTTTGGTAACTGACAGAAGATGGTCAACCAATGAGAGATTTGAAGATACAGTCATACCCAACTGAGCCATTCATACTTACAACACTGAGTTTTGTTAGCATTAAATTTAAATAGATTATTGCTTCCCCATTCGAGAATACGTTAAATGTCTTTGTTGATTGAATTTGCCATTTCAGATTTAATTTCTTGATTTGACATAGAAGGTGGATTATCACTATGAGTAGACTGAGATGAACTACAGTGAAAAGTGCTATCGTCAGCAAAGCAATGAATGGGATTAGTTGTTGAAGAAATAAGGTCATTTATGTACAGCAGAAACAGTGTAGGCGCTATAACAGATCCCTGTGATACGCCCGCGTTAATCCTAACTTCTTTTGAAAAAAAGCTATCAACTACGACACGTATTCGTCTTTTATCAAGGAAACTACAAACCCATTCGATGAGCGTATCATTTAACGAGGTGAGTTTGGCAAGTAAACACTTATGCCAAACTTAGTCAACTGCCTTTAAGATATCTAAAGCGACTACAACTGTTTCACCGGACTACTCTACTGTATTCTTCCAAACTTGGGTCACATATGAAAGAAGATCACCTGTTGAACGCCTAAACCCATATTGGTGGTCACTAAGGAGTTTGTTAGTTTCAAGGAACGTGAGCAGTTGCTGATTGATGGCTTTTTCCATGATTTTAGACAAAATGGAAGTGATGGCAATTGGTCGGTAGTTTCAGGGATCGGTCTTATCGCCTTTTTGGGAATAGGTTGAACATTTGCTAACTTCCATGATGAAGGGAATTCCTCAGAAGACATAGAGATCGTATAGAGCTTAGATAGGACTGGTACTAGTTCGGGAGAACATTTCTTTAAGACAATAGCTGGGATACCGTCTGGGCCAGTCGCCTTATTGAGATCAAGCCTACTGATGGTCGATTCCAAGAGCTTGTACCGAAAACGAATTGGTTTCCTAGCGTATGAAGAAGAGTTGACTAGGGGCACATCTTTTCCAGAATCGTTGAGACACAAGTTTGATGCAAACAAATCCACAAAATCATTGACTTTGTCTACAGAATCAGTAACTACCGATCCGTCAATAGATGTCAGGGGGGGGAAATGAAGATGTTTCAAAGTTTTTACTAATGGCTTTAGCTAAAGACAAAAATTTACGACGATGTAGCTAGTTCATTGCATTTTCGTTGTTCGAACAACTTTTTAGTTTTAGTGATGTCACTTTTGCAGATATTTCTAGCACCAACGTATTCTACATGACTGTCGACCAATTTATTAGATTTCCATTTAATGTAATATTTATTTTTTAAAGATATTGCATCAGCACAAGCCTTATTGAACCAGGGTTGAGAACGTGAATGACCTATACGGTACTGTTTTTTGGGAATGTATAACTCCATTCCCATGAGGATCACTTCAGATACTGAAAGAGCGATGTCCGAAGAAGAGAACGACTTAAAACAATATTCACGCCATGGAAAGGTTGCAAAGATATCCCGTAAATCACTCCATCGAGCTCGTCATATCATAAGTGAGAGGAAAACAGAAACTAGGAAGATCATTCCAGAGTTTAGAAGCCGTGTAGAAACATGTGGATTTCGCCCGTTTGGTACGACAAGTGGAGATTTGTACTGCATACTGATGATGTGAATGAGCGAACCGAGTGTTTCTCGCAAAGATAGTCCGAGATGGTATCAAAGAATATAATTCAGCAGCACAATAGCCGTTGTAATAACGATAATGCAAAGAAAGAACTGAAACCATCTTTCTATTCTCAAGGGACTGTATGTGAGAAGTTAAGGACGGGTCAGTTATAAGCCTAATCGCTCTCTTTTGAATACGATCAACGATATCGAGAGCGTATTGGGGAGCACTAACCCAGAGGTGAGAATTATACTCCAGATGAGGCCGAATTTGGGCCTTATACAGCAGAAGGAGTCGTCGAGTGGTAAAGTACTGCTTAGATCTGTACAAAAAGGCTATTTTACGAGCAGCTGTTTTGGTAGCTGACAGAAGATGGTCAACCCATGAGAGATTTGAAGCTACAGTCATACCCACCAGAGTAATAGAGTCTGAAAACTTAAGAACTGAGCCATTCATACTTACAACATCTTGTTTGAATCGGTCCTAACTTTTTGCCTTACACTGTTTCATTTTCGACTGGAAAAATTTGTTTTCCCATCTCTTCTGCTTCAGAGAGACACACCTTATTGAAGTCGCTAGGACCAACGGTTTACGAGAAAAATGCATCCGATGCATGCAAATTGTCCAAAAGCGCCAAAGTAACTTATTTGCAGTAACAATGACATAACACTTCAACAATTCAATTTTAATAGCATCAATGAGGAGCAGTGATTAAAAAAAACATTAAATTTTTAGAAGATGTTCAAATTATTATCCTTGTACTTCAATACATTTTTCAATTCTTCTCCCTAAGGATTGACGGCATCTTTGAAATATTCCTGGGTTATTACGGAATCTACCTGCGGATTCCATAGTCCTTATCTTCATTATGTATTTCTACAGAATAAACATCATTTTTCGTGAATCCCCAAAATGAAAAATCGAGGGGATTAAGGTCGGGACTACGAGCTGGCCAGGGTACGAGCCCCCCTCGATCAATCCATGTATTTCGAAATCTTTTTTTTTTTTGCAAATAAGTTACTTTGGCGCTTTTGGATAATTTGCATGCATCGGATGCATTTTTCTCGTAAACCATTGGTCCTAGCGACTTCAATAAGGTATACCTTTCTGAAGCAGAAAAGATGGGAAAACAAATTTTTCTAGTCGAAAATAACATATAGTGTAAAGCAAAAAAGTTAGGACCGATTCAAACAAGATGGATGGATGGATGGATGGATGGATGTGGTGCCCTCTATCAGTAATAAAAGAACTAAGGTCATATTTGAATGAACAACGTCTTCGCCCGTATCATTTCCAAAAGGTTCATTCACTATTAGAACATGACTATCTTCATCGTGTACAATTTTGCGGATGGTTGCAAAAGCAAAGACACGATATGTTTTCTTCAATTGCCCAATCGATTGACAGGCGAACTGTATCGAAATTTCTTGGAGAACGAACTAAATACGTTATTAGAGGATGTTCCATTGGCTATTATTGGTAGAATGCGTTACATGCATGATGGCGCGCCATCTCACTTTTCTCGATTGGCAAGGGAATTTTTGGATAGGAGATTTGGAAATACGTGGATTGGTCGAGGGGGACCTGTACTCTGGCCAGCTCGTAGTCCCGACCTCTCAATTTTTTATTTTGGGGATTCATGAAAATTGATGTTTATTCTGTAGAAGTACATAATGAAGAGCAACTATGGATAAGAATTATGGAATCCGCAGATAGATTCCGTAATAACCCAGGAATATTTCAAAGATGCTGTCAATCCTTAGGAAGAAGAATTGAAAAATGTATTCAAGTACAAGGACAACAATTTGAACATCTAAAAATTGAATGTTTTTTTTTAATCACTGCCTTTCTTTGTTGCTATTTAAATTTAATTGTTGAGGTGTTATGTCATTGTTTTTGCAAATAAGTTACTTTGGCGCTTTTGGATAATTTGCATGCATCGGATGCATTTTTCTCGTAAATCGTTGGTCCTAGCGACTTCGCTAAGGTATACCTTTCTGAAGCACAAAAGATGGGAAAACAAATTTTTCTAGTCGCAAATGACATACAGTGTAAGGCAAAAAAGTTAGGACCGATTCAAACAAGATGGAAACCTGTATGTGGCGCCCTCTATCAGTAATAAAGGAACTAAGGTCATATTTGAATTCTGGATGATAAAAAGCCCCTATATACAAAATTTCGTCTGCTTATTACATCATTGTCAGAAGATATTAAGAAAAAAACAAAAAAATAATTAAACTTCAACACCCTATATCCTTTAACCGAAGGCGTTGCTGACCTAGATTCATAGGAACTTTTTTCTTATTTTAGTGTCCTCTATCGCGTGGCACTATGCATGGCACTTTTTTCTGTCACCCTGTATATAAATATATATATATATATATATATATATATATATATATATATATATATATATATATACCGGAACGCTTAAATATCTACAAAATCGCTAACGTTACGATTACAAAATTCGGCATTTGGGGGTTTCGGGACGTGCAGGATTGGGAAATGATATCGGCACTGTTGCCTGATTTCCGAATTATGCGCTACACGTAGTCATTTTGTTTTCTTAAATAGAATGCTCTATTTATTTTTATTGCAATCAAATTTATTAAGATCTCAAATTTTCAAAATTTTATCTCTACTAGTTGCCGAGATAAGACAACACTGCGTTTTCAGATATTTAAATATCTGCAAAACCGCTAAAGCTATGATTACAAAATTCGGCATTTGCGGGTTCCTAGGCATGCGGAATTGGAAAATGATATCGGCACTGTTGCCAGATTTCCCAGTCTTGCGCTACACATAGTCTTTTTGTTATCTTAAATGGAATGTCCCATTTATTTTTATTGAAATAAATGACTCGAGTTATGAAGGTTATTTTTTTTTTTGTGATTGGCCACTTTCCCTTGCACTTTAACTAGTAACAATAATGCTAAGATAAGAAGAAGTTTAAAAGCCAATAGACTAAAACAACAATAACTTAATTATTTAATTAACAATAGAATTAATAATTAACGACACTAACTTTTAATTAAATGCTCAAAGTGGACTCCATTATTTGCCAGACGGTATCCAAGTCGATCATAAAATTCTCGCAATGTGTTGCTCAACATATCCGGTGTTATAAGTACAATTTCGATGCGGATTCTTTCGCAGAGTTCGTTCGAATTTTCTGGACGATTTCTGTAGGCACGGTTCTTCAAATTACCCCACAAGAAGTCCAGTGGAGTCATATCAGGGGATCGAGGTGGCCATTCTAATGCTCCACGTCTTCCAATCAGACGTCCTGGGAATTGGTTGTTTAGAAATTGCATGGCTTCTCTTGAATAATGAGGCGGAGCACCATCATGTTGGTACCAGATTTCACCTATATTTATATTTTTTTGAGTGACAGGAACTATACTTTCTCTAAGGAGCTCCAAATACTTCCGCCCTGTTAATGTGTACCTTCTTTGAAAAAAGGCCCGATAATATTGTTTCCGAATATTCCCGCCCAGACGTTAACTTTCTCAGGATATTGGGTATGAAGTTCTTCCATCCAATGGGGGTTATCTCTAGACCAAATTCGGCAATTGTGCCTATTAACTTGGCCGTTCAAGCAAAAAGTAGTTTCGTCACTGAATACAATTTTGTGCGCAAAATAAAGATCTTGGTTGATATTTTCCATCATGATTTCGGCGAATTCATTGCGGCGGTCAGGATCATCCTCTAAAAACTCTTGAGTGTAATGGATCTTGTACGGCTTTAATTTATTTTCCTTCAAAATAGTCCTTACAGATTTTTGACAGATTTCGGTATTTATATCTAACTGGTTGGTGCTTACTTTTGGATTTTCCTCTATTTGTAATAAAACGTTTAATTTATTTTCATCACTTGTAGCAGTTTTTGGGCGTCCGGTTTTAGGTAAACATTTTATGGACCCTGTTTCCTGGTAACGTCGACAAGTTCTGTGTACGGTAGACTTTTTAATGGGTTTATTAGGATCACGATCATTAAACAAGTTGCAGACTTCTTGATATGTCCTTGTTTTATTTCCATATCCACGAAAAATCAAAATATCAATCCGTTGGGTTTCTGATATAACAAAAGCCATAATCAAATTATAATTTTGTAATCGATTCAGTGGCTTAACTGATAATGATGTGTTTAATTTGTCATTGTTGTAACATGGCGACGGCTAGAGTGTTGAAAACAATTGAAGCAGTGCTTACTTATTCCTAGGGTATTCATATTTTCGGACAGCTCCGATAAATTTAATGCATGCTCATTCTAAAATAAGTAACAATCCCATAATATTTCTCACTAGTATCTAATAGTATAAACAGAATTTTGAGAATTTGGGATCTTCTAGACTAAGATTTGAGATCTTAATGAGTTTGAGACACCCAATTGAAATAAATAGAGCATTCTATTTAAGAAAACAAAATGACTACGTGTGGCGCAAAACTGGGAAATCTGGCAACAGTGCCGATATCATTTTCTAATTTCTCATGCCTAGGAACTCCCAAATGCTGTATTTTGTAATCGTAACTTTAGCGGTTTTGCAAATATTCAAGCGTTCCCGTACTTTTTACTGAAAATACGGTGTCGTAATATCTCAGCAACTAGTAGATCTAAAAGTTTGAAAATTTGAGATCTTACTAAGTTTGAGACGCCCAATTGACTGCAATAAAAATAAATAGGGCATTTTATTTAAGATAACAAAACGACTACGTGTATCGCAAAACTGGGAAATCTGGCAACAGTGCCGATATTATTTTCCAATTCCGCGCGCCCCGAAACCCCCAAATGCCGAATTTTGTAATCGTAACTTTCGCGATTTTGTAGATATTTAAGCGTTCCGGTATTTTTTTCCTAACCCTATATACAGGGTTATTACAAATGATGTTCTTGATTTCGATTGCATATGTCACTGGAATATTATGTATTAAAACCATTTTGGTTGGTACCGCTGGAAAGTTTTGTTTACATTGATTTCGGTATGTATCAGTTGTTTCTTAAGTCCATTGTTGACAGTTTTGTGCAATGGCTGAATTTGAAAACAAGAAAGCATTTGTGTGCTCGATTAATTATCACGTTAACCAATCAGTTATTAGTGTTCAACGTCACTTTAGAACCAGATTTAATGAAGATCCTCCTAGCAATCACTCTATTCGCAAGTGGTACTTGAAGTTTAAGAGAAATGGCTGCATTTGTAAAAAGAAATCAACTGGAAGGCCGTCAGTGAACAATGAAGTTGTGGTGCAGGTAAGGGAAAGTTTTACCCGCAGTCCACAGAAATCTACTGTTAAATGCAGCAGAGAGCTCGGTATACCACAACCAACAGTTTGGAAAATTTTACGTAAACGTATTGCATCCAAACCTTACAAACTTCAACTGCTTCAAGCATTAAAACAAAATGGCAAAGTTAAAAGACTCTCTTTTTGTGAGAGCATGCAAGTCTTGATTGAGGATGAAAACTTTCTACAGCGTGTGGTCTTTAGTGATGAAACAACGTTCCACTTATGTGGTAAAGTAAACAGACATAATGTAAGAATATGGGGCTCAGAGAACCCACACGCTTACATTGAGCACGTGCGTGATTCTCCTAAAGTTAATGTGTTTTGTGCTATTGCTTACAATAAAGTGTACGGGCCTTTCTTCTTTATTGAACAAACAATAAATGGAATGGTTTTCTTGGACATGATGACGGAATGGCTTATACCACAATTAGAGCAAGATTCCCCAGATTTCATTCTGCAATTGGATGGCGCACCTCCACATTACCACTTGGGTGTTAGGGCTGAACTTAACAATCTGCTACCTGAGAGATGGATCGGGCGCGTTGGTCCAAATGATGACGCACTCTTGAACTGGCCTCCAAGATCTCCGGACATCACCCCCTGTGATTTTTTCTTGTGGGGATACATCAAGGATAAAGTGTATACACCACCATTACCACAGAGCATACTTGATGTCCAGCGACGGATTGCTAATGCCATCGAAACAATCAATCAAGAAACTCTCGACAACGTATGGCGAGAGCTTGATTACAGGCTTGACATCTGTCGTGTCACAAGGGGCTCCCATATTTTCCTTCAAATGTAACTATTTTTTATATTTGTAAAACGAATAAAACTTGATTTATGTATGCTTGAAATCATGAACATCATTTGTAATAATTGTATATATATATATATATATATATATATATATATATATATATATATATATATATATATATATATATATATATATATATATATATATATATATATATATATATATATAAATATATATATATATATATATATATATATATATATATATATATATATATATATATATATATATATATATATATATATATATATACTATATCCAGGACGGAGTTAGAAATTTTCAAATTTGAAAATTTCAATCCCTCATAACTATGCTTCTGATAAAATGACTTGGAATTAAGGGATTATATAGTAGACTCCAAACTGCTATACAGGGTGTCCGGAAATTATTGCAACAAAAATTGTCCACAGATTCTCAAAACGAAATTAGGAGACCCGTATTTTTTATTTTTCCCAAATTACCCCCCCTTTTGTAATTACAGCCCCCTGAAGTTCGCACCCAAGAATAGTTTTTATTTAATAAGTCAGAAGCCTCTTATGGGAAAATTACGAAATTTGGTACACAGGGGTGTTGCGAGATGTAGAATCTGATGGGGTGATGCTTTCGGGATGAGAATCCGTTAAGACACTATTTTGAGTGCTCTCCTGTCTTTGGAGCCCCAAAACTATGTCAGAATATTACAATTTCATAAAAAGCAATTTTTTCGAAAAATACGTCGTATGCGTGAAAAATTGCAAAACGTGATCGAATAGATATCGACATTTGAATGAAATTGTGTGTGGCTCGTAATCAATAACGAAATTTGCTTTTTGAGATTTATTTAATGCAAAATAATGACAAAGCAACTAAAACAAAACCTAAAACAAAACAACAAAATACGGTTAGTTTCCTAAAAAGTATTCCTAGAATGTATTCGACATTCGCATAAAGTTCAACTTGTTTATCTACGTGGCTGGTGTTTGTAATCAACAAACAAATTTGTTTTTTAATAGCTGTCAGATTATTAGTTAGTTTTTAACAGTTGTCAGATTATTATTGTGCTGAAAGAAAAAGTCCAAATGCACCTGATTTACGGAGAGGCCCGTGGAAATTTACATCTCGCGCGTAGACTGTACGCTCACCGATTTCCCCAACGAGCACTCCCATATCATTCGACCTTTACGCGTGTGCACCGGCAACTTATGGAAACGGGTTCTGTAAATGCAAGAAGAGTCAATGCAGGAAGACGTCGTATGTTAACACACCAACAGGAAAAAACTATCTTAGATTTATTTGAAGAAAACCCCAAAATAAGCATAAGACGCACATCACTGCAACTTGGATTTCCCAGAATCCACAGTTTTATCAAACGGCAGTTACTGAAGCCTTTTTCATTTTCAAAAAGTTCAAGAACTTAAGCCAGAAGATGTTCCGCGACGGAAAAATTTCTGCTTATGGGCTCTTCAAAGGTACAACCAAATCCGGAATTTTTGAACCGATTTTTTTTACTGATGAGGCGTGCTTTACAAAAGATGGCATAATAAATCTCCACAAGCTTCATTACTGGGCCTTGGTAAATCCACACGTTATAAGACAGACTCATTCACAAGAAAAGTTTTCTATTAATTGCTGGGCTGGAATCGTCGGGATTACATTATCGGCCCACATTTCTTGCCCCCTCGGTTAAATGCCGAAACTTACCTGAATCTTTTGGAACATGAACTACCAATTCTTATGGAGGATGTTCCCCTCGAAATTAGACGTAATTTGTTGTTTATGCACGATGGTGCCCCACCACACCGAGGGCGATTCATAACCAAATGGCTGAATCAAAATTATCCAGGACGTTGGATCGGTTACAATTCCCCTAATGTAGAACCCCCTCCCCGTTCTCTTGATGTAACCGCTATGGACTTTGCTTTCTGGGGGCCATGAAGGATCGCGTTTATGACGTACCAATTAGAACTCGCAAATAATTACAAGAAGAAATTTTTGCCTCGGCTGAAGAAATTAGGCAGATTCCCTACTATTATGTAAAAATACGTCAGCATTTTGTAAAATGTCTGCGGGCTTGTGATGTACAAGACGGTTCACATTTTGAACACATTTTAGGAAACTAACCGTATTTTGTTGTTTTGTTTTAGTTTTTGTTTTAGCTGCTTTGTCATTATTTTTGCATTAAATAAATCTCAAAAGCAAATTTCTTTACTAATTACGAGCCACATACGATTTCATGCAAATGTCGATATGCATTCGATCACATTTTGCAATTTTTCTCGCATACGACGCATTTTACGAAAAAATTGCAAGAGATAAAAACGTTTCTAAATTTAATAAGATTTCTAAACGAAAATTACTTTTTAAGAAATTATAATATTCGGACATAGTTTTGAGGCTCCAAAGACAAGAGGGCACTCAAAAAAAGTGTCTTCACGGATTCTCATCCCGAAAAGCACCACCCCATCAGATTCTACATGTCGCAAGACCCCTGTGTACCAAATTTCGTAATTTTCCCATAAGAGGCTTCTGACTTATTAAATAAAAACTATTCTTAGGTGCAATTTCAGTGTAATTCGAAAAGGGTAATTTGGGAAAAATAAAAAATACGGGTCTCCTAATTTCGTTTTGAGAATCTGTCGACAATTTTTGTTGCATTAATATCCGGACACCCTGTATCGAAATATTTTTAGCCCTTCCGGTTTTGCCGAAAATAATAAAAAAAAATTCTTTAAATTTTTTTTATATTTTTATCAAAGTTTCAAAAACATAACTCAAGTATTTTAAAGCTAATTTCTCATGCTATCCAAATACTTAAATATATACAGTGTTTTGGAAAATATAAGGTGAATAAGAAAAAATAATTTTTTTAGGTAAGTATATATTATTATATTGCAAGTTATAGTGACTGGTCTATCAAGTTATAGCTTTTAAATTTACATATTTTATAATCACATGTAATGAAGATATAATGAGCTTTATGAGATTTATGTCTTATCCAGGATCGGACTGCAATTTTAAAATGTAAAAATTTCAATCCCTTATTATGTTTCTAATAAAAATGAAATCTTGAAATGAAGGGACTGCATAGTAGACATTCATAGCTACCAAACTGCTATGTTGGTTTATCTTTAGCGCTTCCGGTTTTGCCGAAAATAAGAAAAAAAGTTATTATTTTAATTTTTTTTTAATATTTTATATCATGTTTCAAAAACAGATCTAAAGTTAGTTTTTCATGGTATCCAAATATGCAAAAATATACAGGGCGAATAAGAAAAAAATTATTTTGTAGGTAAGTATATTTTATTATAATTATACGGAGTTAGGAATTGCTGCGGGCAACAGTTAGTTTCCTTATACGAGAAAGTGTTGTGCCGAAGTCCATCGGTCAGATTTTGAAAAAATGCACTCGTACGTAACAAACTCTACATCTAGGTCTCGAATTTATGTCCAATCCTGTTGGTGTCAAATTAATTACTATCTGCGACGTTTTTACCCCAAAAATGTGTCTATAGAAATTTTCAACGATTCGTCACGGTCTTTCAGTAAAGGCAGTTTCGACAGAACACCTGTTTTCTACCCCAACATATGTTTTTTTTTTTTTCAACCCTAAGTCACATAAAATACATAAAATAAAATTTCCCGAAAAATTTTATCAAATTAGGACTTATTACCAAAATATTAAAACTCATTAATTATCTTTTCTTTCGCGGTAACATTCGAAAAATGTTTATTACAATAATAAAATTTTCTTGGTCTGCTACCTACACGCTAACCAACCATTGACCGTGAATCGCCCTGTGTACTGATGCAATAGGTAATTTTGCATCACTTATTAACAAAACAAAAAAAAATAGAAAAAACTGTGAAGGGGTACCTAGTACTTCCTGCTAATGGGTTCCTTATGTCACTATCGTGACATTCGTTACAAGATTTGTGGCAATTCCGTTTATGTTTATTGAATAAATAGCAATTATCTGTCAAATACAACAAAAACTGATGCAAATTATCCCCGTTTTACGGTGAGCCAAATGTGTATTTCAGGGACGTCGTGACATTAACGTTTTCATCAAATTATTATAATTATGTGATAATTTAAACAAAAGTAGTAAAAGATGAAATTAAAGCTAAACGTCAGGTGTATTATCGAGCGACTACACGAAAACAATGGCCTTGCTGCTTACGTTCTTGTTAATGTTTCCTCAGAGAACAATTAATCAAACTAAATGTACCATTTTACGAACAATACATCTCGTTTAAAATTAGCTATTTTAGAACATAGAAAAGTTCGTTGGCACGCGGTTTTGATAAAATTAGCTTTATGAATATTAAATACCAGATTCGACATTTTTCGATTATAAATACAATTAAGGTGCATGTCCTGCTTCAGTACCAGGTACAATAGTATGTAACTGCGTGCAGGAATCCATCTCGCTGATGTCATTTATTTATAAGATAATAATCATTACTCAAAAATATTTTTATGATTAACAATTTTATTGAATGTGTGTAAGGTGTATGTACATGCTAAAAGAGAAATGATAGCTTACATTTATAACTTAACACAAACAATGATGGTGGTAGACAGGTCTATTTGTAACGTAATCTCAACTTCTCTTATAAATGTGATTCTGTCTAAGATGTGACACATGCACGTATTAAACAAAACCTAAAAAAAACACGTAAACAATGCTTGACATAACTAAAAGATAAATGTAACATCTCACCATTAGAGTTTACTTAACATTTTTGCATTTGGTTCAATAAACTCGACAAACCTTATTTGGGTTTAATTCTCTTCCACTACAATGATCTAATTAACAGATATATTACAAAAGGTATAACCGTTATTGACAGCTAAATTGATGTTAGATTTTTTTTTTGTGCAGATTAAAAGACCAGTTTTTTTTTGTATTACGTAGGTAACTAACTATACAGTATAGCAATTAATCCATAAGTTTACACAGATATTTAAAAACATCCATGATGTTTTCTGTGCAGTTATTTTTTTTACAGTTGCCATTTTTACTCTCAAAAATTATGAGTTACGAAATATATTGCATTTTTCATTATTGAATTATTTTATGAGTTTATTTGTAGTATGCACGCACAGTTCTTAGACTCTCCTCACAAATAATAAATAATAACGTTGTTTATTAATTTTAATACAACTCGATCGGTTTCAATGAGCAAACATTATTTCATCAAAAACTAATTGCAAATTAAGAAATTTATACAGTAATAAGATTCTTAGAAATTAAATATTAATAAATAACATTCAGAGCACTCTCAAAACGAACTGAAGGATAACTAATAACACTTATGTTATAAATACAATAACATTATTTATTTTTCTACACGTTTCAATACAACATGCATCATTATCAAGAGCAAATATACAGGGTGTCATGAAAATTATGAGTTTTATTGGTAGTCTGAACACACAGTTCTTAGACTCTCCTCACAAATAATAAATAATACGTTGTTTATTAATTTTAATACAACTCGACCGGTTTCAATGAGCAAGCATTATTTCATCAAAAACTAAATGCAAATTAGGGAATTTATACAATAATAAGATCCTTAGAAATTAAATATTAATAAATAACATTCAGAGCACTCTCAAAACGAACTGAAGGATAACTAATAACACTTATGTTTTAAATACAATAACATTATTTATTTTTCTACACGTTTCAATACAACATGCATCATTATCAAGAGCAAATATACAGGGTGTCCTGAAAATTATGAGTTTTATTGGTAGTCTGAGCGCACAGTTCTTATACTCTCCTCACAAATAATGGGAGTAAAGTCGAACCAGCACCTCCACGTGGTACTCCCCGGGTAACGCTAACGCTGGTCGCATGTCGTCCGTCCTCGTCTTGTTTGGTTGTCTTGGTCCTTGTCTATTGTTTTTGTCCCCGTGGGCTTAAGAATTGCTCGCCCGTCCTGGGGATCTAAGACGATCTATGGACCTACGCGTTTGCCGTGCGTGGCGTCCCGTAAAAAAATCCTGGCAGTTGAGGGTGAGATGTCCACAACACGCTGCTTTGGCCGCTTCACTGTAGACGGTGGTCTCCTGCTAACAAGGAGATCAATCGGCTTATTTGATTTATAGTTCTCATACTTCCTTCTATCTTTAACTATTTTCCTACTCCTTATCTTAAATAACTATGCTTTTCTTCAGACTTTTCTTTGAATCAACGTCGGCAAGACACTTTAGAGCGGATAAGTGTTCGCTTTTCTTAACTGGGACTATGCTTCTTAAGTATCTCTGACGGCAAATCGCAGGATTACTACGGTCACTGTCGTCCCATCTGAGGCTCCGTGGAGGGTGGAGAGCTTGGGGAGTGAACATTATTGTTGCATTATATGGATTCCCAAAATGCTGAGGACTCATCCTCCAAAATGAGCGCTGACGGAGGACAGCGTAAAAAAGCTTCGTTACCTGGGGGTGAACATTTGGCTTCACCAAAAGCAAGCAAGGAAAAGATGGCTGATTTGCCTCGGTTCCTTCTTGTAAAGAAAGTTGAAGGAGATTTCTTGAAAGTTTCTCCATTTTAATCGCAAAACTATGTTTGGTCTAATTGAGAAACACGAGGAGTTCGAAATGAAAGACAGTTTTATTGGGTTGAAATCCCAAAACCCTTCCCAAAAACAAATAAACCCAAAAATAAAACCAAAAAAATTTTTTAAAACTTTTAAAATCAAAATATTAAACAATTATAAAATAAAATAACAAAAATATTTAAAGTACAAAATACGGTTTTAAAATTACCCCCTTTTATAAATATTAAATAAAAATAAGAATACAATAATAAAAAATAATTTTAACAAAATATTTAATTAAAAAATTTCTTTAACATTCTTATAAGTTTTGATTATAATTTAAAATTCCTTATTTTACAAAATTTTAAATAAATTATTTTGGGGTTGTTGGAGAATTTCCCATATTTCGCTATTTAGTCTTTATGGAATATTTAAAATCAAATTAAATTTAATAAAATTTTTAAAGAATTATATTCTGCATTTTTTAGATTATTTACATTTATTTAAATACAGTTAGAAAAAAAATTTATTTGATTAATTATCGAATTAAGTTACAAAATATGTACATAAACTTAAATTAAAAATCCATTAAATATCCTAAGTTTAATTTAAACAAGGAATCATAAATTTGGTTTCAATTAAAAAAGCCGCAATAATATTAAAACGTGTTTCATTACGCAATAATTCATTAAACCAGTGGGCTTAAAACTGCCCGAAGAATTATCAAACCCAAAGGGGCAAAGTTTAACACGAAGTTTGGAAACACAAACGAGAGCGACAAAAAAGTGTAATCAACGACCATTAACTTAGAAAGAAGCCAAAACGTTTCCCACATAAAAGACAAAATTTTTACACCCGGAAGTTATGGATAAGATTTAAACTTTCAAACTTGCGGGTACGAGAATTGATAATTTCGTGTAAAGTATTTTTACTGAATTGTTCAGGTTTTAAGAATTTTAAATAATTGGCACGAATTTTCGATTGGGCAATATTTGTTACACTTTAATATTAATTATGCCGTAAATCTGAGTTAATTTTACTTTAAATTAAAGAATTTCCGTAACACGTTTTAAAATTTGAAATTTTTCAAATTGAAATTAACAAAAATAATTAAAGAAATCACCCAATTAAAACCTGATTGAACGTAAGGAAGTTAAAATTATTGGCAAAATGTTGCTCAGAATTCAAAATTATGCGATCCTGAAATCAAAAAGGCTTTCGTTACAATTGATAAGACCCAGCATATTATTTTTCAATGCAGAAGAAAGAGGTTGAACTAGGTAGACCTAAACCTAAGATTCAATCTCAAATGGATTTGACTACTTTGAAAATGGAATAAATATTTCTGATATTTTCTGTGATATATTTCTGTGATATTAATTTGTTGTTTGTCTTTTCGTGTATAGAGTTTGTCTTTTTGAATCTTATTTATTAACTTTATTTATTTATTTATTTATTCTACTTTTTTATTTTATTAAACCAAAATATAATACGTCCATGGATACTATAATTCAATGGAATTGTAACGGCTGTCAAAGTTCAGCAGAAATAAAGTTAATGTTAACAAATTTGCTCCAATAGTGAGTTTACAGAAACTCATCTCAAAGTAAATGACGAATTTGAGTTGCCGCAATATTATTGCTGCCGTTATGACGTAGAACACGCTAAAGAGCTAGAACTATTTTTTTATTCATCAGAATGCGTATTTAGTGAAATTAAGCAATTCTCGATTGCAAGCGGTCGCAGTGACATTGGAACACCTATTAACGTCACTATATGTAACGTGTACTTACCTGATGGTAATTGGTCGCGACAAGACCTTGATAGCCTCATTGCACAACTAGAACCATTCTTGTTGATAACTTTAACGTACCAAGCCCATTTGGGTCAAAAAAACGCTTTAGGAAAAAATCATAAGTTCTCGATCAAAAGCACTTACGCTTATGAATGTGGTAGACCCACATTTTAACTCTAAATCAATCACTGCTATTGATTTATCAATGCACGTCAAAACGCTTGCTATACAGAATTTCTTGGATCTCCAAAGCGACACTATCATACTAATACAGTCAATTAAACAAAAACATGTTACGTTTTGATAAATGGTACCTAGAACGGCAAATTGGGATGCTTAAAACAAAAAATTGTGCCAATTTATGAAATTAGATGTGTCAATGGTTCAAGAATTTGGCAATTCAGTTCTAAACGCTGCTTAGAAACCATACCGAAAGCGATAATAATAATAATCAACAGTGCCTTGGTGGAATCAAATGTTGAAAGAGCCATAAGGCAGGAAAAAGATTAAAACGTTTATGATAACCCAACAATAAATAATTGGTTGAGTTCAAAAAATAAGCTATTGCGCGAAAAAAAATGAAAGAAGCAAAGAAAGGACCTGAAACTTTTGGAATACTATCACCAAGTACACCACTCTCGATCGTTTAAAAAAAAAGAGCAATCTCAGCGAAATGCACTTACGTCACCAAAAGTGAATAGGCAGGAGATAGTAACTGAATTTCAAGTTGCTGAACTATTCGGAAACATTATCAAAATGAACAGTACAGACAACTACCAATATGATTTTATTAGAAACAAAGTTAGACGTGAAGTACCCTCGATTTTGCTGAAGAACGCCAACAATCATATAATGGGAAAATAACAATGCTCGAGTAACAAACGAAATGAGAACTTAAAAATAAAGCAACAGGGCTGACATATTAATGCAATGTTAAAAAACTTCCCAATACAGGTCTACGTGACCTATTATTTTTTAACAAAATATGGAGTGCCACTATCCTCAAAATGGAAACTAATAATTTTTTCCACTTGCAAAGAAAAATAAAGATCATTTAAAACCAGAGACTGCCAATATCATTAACAAGTTGCGTAGGCAAACTTCTGGAGAGGATAATAATAAAAGGCTGGTCAACTTGTTAGGAAAATAAGCGGATAAATCATTTCAAGCAGGATTCAAAATTACTCTACTAACGACAACAGTTAACCTTGCTACAAAGGATCAAAAAGTTTTAATAATGAACATCTCACAGCGTATTCTTTGATATCAGAAGGCATATGATACTGTTTGGGTACTCTGGCTACAAAGGATATACGACTAATTAGAGGAATATGGCGAATTTCATTAAATCTTTCAAGCGATAGACTTTTCAAGGTGAGGAGAATGTCATCTACGCACATTCTTGAAAAGGATCCTCAGGGTTCGCCAGTTAGTGTAACCTTATTTATCATAGCGGTAAACAACATAACTCACACATTAAACCTGAAATTGGCCGTTGTTTGTATGTATGAATCTATACATGTCGTCTAACAGACAAACCTGCAAACACTGAATACAAGCAGGAATAAATGAAATTGCGCCAAGAAGACGTAGGTTTCGCATGTCAGCAGAAAAACTGTATGTTTGCATTTGTAAATTACGAAACTATCCACCTAACTTATTTCTCAAAGGCAAACAAATTTCATGTTGGAAAGGTAAATTCCTAGGAATGGTACTAGATCCAGCACTCACATGGAAGTATCATATAGAAAATTAGAGATTAAAACAAAATTCACAAAATATGAAGTGTTTGGCTAATACTAAGTAGCAAACAGGAAGTTTTAATGGATATACAAAACCTTAATCCTTTCCAGAATAGATTATTGCATAATCTACAGATCAGCAAAACCCGATTAAATAAATTAGATGTTATACAAATATATCAATAAGATACACTATAAGGGTTTCCTACTAGCAACTAGCATCTTACGTTGAAGGTATTACCTTATTAAGGAAAAGTGGTTGTTATTAAAGTATACATCCAAAATACTATCGATTGAGTCACATTTCAACCATCAATTGCTACAAAGAGACAATCATCAAAACTGAACATACCCATATCCATACGAAAGATCGAAAATGGCAAAGTAACGACCATAATTGATCTCTTTAAGATTAAAATTGACGATTTATGGCAAAATGTAAAGAAAATCGTGAATTAAAAACATGTTCACTGATAGGGCCGTAAATGTTACACGTTAGTGTCGAGAAAAGAACACTTTTAACGACTTAGGATAAAACCAATCTAACTCATTCCCATTTACTGACCAATTCACCTATTAATACTTGCAATTTTGAATGTCCTATTACAGTAAGACACTTATTGGTGGAGTGTAACGAGCTTGAGCACCACAGACGCAGATACAATTTATGACACCTGGTGGAAATACTATCAATAGAACGATGTGGTTAAAGAAATTATTTCAGTTCTTACACATAACAATATTTGAACAAATTTAGTAAAAACATAAACTGAATAAGAAGACTGAGGTTACAATAATAATTTAAAAACAAACCTAGTTGACGCCAAAAAAAAAAAAAATAAAAAAATAATAATACGTTGTTTATTAATTTTAATGCAACTCAACCGGTTTCAATGAGCAATTATTTCATCAAAACTAAATGCAAATTAGAAATTTATACAATAATAAGATCCTTAGAAATTAAATATTAATAAATAACATTGAGCACTCTCAAAACGAACTGAAGAATAACTAATAACACTTATGTTTTAAATACATAACATTATTTATTTTTCACGTTTCAATACAACATGCATCATTAAAGAGCAAATACAGGGTGTCCTGAAAATTAGAGTTACGAAATATATTGCATTTGTCGTTATTAAGTATTTGGAGTTTTTAGTATACCGCGGTTCTTAGATTCCTCACAATAAATAGTTGTTTATTAATTTTAATACAACTCGATCAGTATCAATGAGCAAGCATTATTTCATCAAAAACTAAATGCAAATTAGAATTTATACTAGATCCTTAGAAATTAAATATTAATAAATAACACAAACCTAAAACGAACTGAAGGATAATAATACACTTATGTTTTAAATACAAAACATTATTTTTTTCTACGTTTCAATACAAATGCATCATTATCAAGAGCAAATATCAGGTGTCCTGAGTTACAAATAATTGCATTTGTCATTAGAAGTATTTATGGGTTTATTCGTAATCTGCAGACAGTTCTTAGAATATCCTCACACATAATAAATAAGCGTTGTTTATTAATTTTAATACAACTCGACCGGTAATAACACTTATGTTTGAAATACAATAATATTATGTATTTTTTACCGTTTCATAAAATCATTATCAAGAGCAAATATACAGGGTGTCCTGAAAATTATGAGTTACGAAATAATTGTTTGTCATTATTGAAATTTATTTTTATTCGTAGTTGCACCACAGTTCTTGACTATCCTCACAAAAATAAATAATACGTTGTTTATTAATTTTATACAACTCGGTTTCAATGAGCAACCATTATTTCATCAAAAACTAAATGCAAATTAGGGAATTTATACAATAATAAGATCCTTAGAAATTAATTATTAATAAATAACATTCAGAACACTCAAAAAAAAAGGATAACTAATATCACTTATGTTTTAAATACAATAACATTATTTATTTTTCTACACGTTTCAATACAACAGGCATCATTATCAAGAGCAAATATACAGGGTGTCCTGAAAAGAATGGGCCAGACTGCAGGGGCACCTTCTTTGGGTTAAAGTATACCGATTTAAGTCAACTTAACCTTAGTACCAAGTTGCCCCCTTAACAGTGCCGGCCTAAGAGCAAAGTGGCGTGTGTGCAAGAATGAGTTTTAGCGCCCCTTACAATAAAAATGGGAATAGAAAACCCTCCAAAAAACTGTATGGGTGCCCTATAACCGAAATTAGTCTGAACTTAATAACTGAAGTTGGCTTTTCAAGGGATTAAAAACGAAAAAGTAAAACTAATAAATAGTAAATGTTAAAGTGTTTAGCACCTTTTCATTATTTTTATTTTTTTAATGGCTTTTTCTAGTACTAATTCTTTTAACTGACTTTTTCAAACTAACTTCAATAGGCGTTCTGTACTGCACTTGTCTAAAGAGCAAACTCCTAACATATTCTCTTACTCAGTTTATTGTTTTGTCAGATAGAAAATAAGACACATTTTTTTACTACAACAAAAGATTCAGAAATATAAACTTGGCTATTCACTTTTCTCATAAAGATACATCAATATAACAGAAAAAAGTAATTTAAATAATCTGTATTATACAGGGTGTCCCAACGATAGAGTAAAGTAAGTTTATGCTTAACTAGAATTATTTGTGTAAATATTGTATGGACCATGGGGTAGAGGTAAGAAGTGTGCATTTTTTTAAAATATTGGAAGTTATACAGGGTGCCCAGAAAAGCAGGACGGAAAAAGTATTTTTTTTAAATAGAAAATTTGATTTTAGTTTTAATTCTACGTGTCCATACAAACATATTTTGTCATACAAAAGATTGGCTGAAAGTTTTAGTTCTTGAGATATTCGCGTTTAAAGATTATTATGGTCATTTTCGTGGGTTGATGAATGGGCAATTGTTCCGTTATTTCACAATAAAAAATTGATATTTGTGGAAAATGAGTGATATTATACTAACGTTTAGACCGAGTAGTATTTCTAATTTTCTCAACAGGGTGTTTGTTATAACCATTCAAATTTGAAAATTCTCAAATTAAAAAATCAGTTTTTTAATTGCACACCCTATATATTTTTATTTCATTTTATTCGGGATTAAAAAATATATCATTTTTGTCAAATATATCCTATATCTATCTTTGATAGTTTTCGAGGAATTTCGATTTTTCTCACTAGCAATGTTTTTTTGAAATAGGACATCATACCATGCAGTCAATGATACTAAGAAACCAAAATCTTCAATTGTTTCGGAGAAGGAATTTGTCTCATTTCTAACCTCGTCTTCAAATGATGCATCCTCGTGCAGGTCCCAAAGTGCTTGTCCGATTTGCACAGTCTGGTATCTTAGTGCTTTGAGTGATTCAATACGTGTTTCCCAGCGAGTTACTCAAAGTTCTTTCAACGTGAGAGAAGGCCCAAATACTGATGACGGCTCATATGATTGTGACAGATTCTCTAACAATTTGCTCCAACGTTTTGTTGATGAGCTAAAAAACACGATCGTTGAATTGTTCCAAAAAGGGTAACTGTTGGTACTGAGGTTTTTGCGGCATCGCTTAGTACCAAGCTTAGGTTGTGACAGCCACATGGTACAAAAAAAAAACAAAGCATAAGGTTGCAAGAAATTTTGTGACCCTGGAGCGGTATTTCCTTGTTCACCAACTACATTCTTTTGAAGTTCACCGCTGATGAATAATAAACAAAAATTTATTTTTTTTCTCATTTCGGTGCCCCTTTTCAAAATCGCACGTGTGCGATTGCACACGTCGCAAACGCCTTAGGTCGGCACTGTCCCTTAAGGACATACGAGCCTTTAAAGATTTATCTTGTTTTCTATTTTTACGCTAACTCATTTATTTTTTGAATTATTTAATTGAAATTTGGTTTTTATAGGTTTTTGCATTAGCTGAACATGTCTGTCAAATCAATTTTTGTGTACAGTATATGCTTGCAGAAACCTATAATATGTTACATTCTCGTTGTCATATTTTTTTGGTATGTGAAAAATTTGATATAATGAGTAACTTTTTAAAAATTAGTACTGCAAATTCTATTACTCTCGCGAACATTCAATATAGTGCATTCAACAGCAATATTAACAAGCAAAAATGAGTTCCAATGACGTGCACTAACAAATAAATGTATGACGCGCCATGATTATAATTTGTGTTAAATATATTTACTTTAAAAATGTTTTTTTGTTACCGCCACTGTTCTTTTCTTTTTCTTCAAGATATTTTGTTTATATTTTTTGTATTACATTAGACCAGTTGGATAATGCATATTTATCATACCTAATATTCATTTCTACGAACCTCTAATATGTGTGATCAGCTTATCCGTATGTACAAGATTTGTATGTCACAGTTACTTATTTTAACTTAACGAAACTTCAGTAAAAGATATCATATTTATAATTACTCCCCGTAAATTATTTAAATTCTATTTGCTTTGTTAAAAAGAGATTAATTTTTTGCTCAAATTTGTTTTGATAAACTGTAGTAAAATCCATTTAGTAGGCTGCCGTCAATTAGTGTCACTTTAACTCTGTAGTTTGTTGAATTTATCTTACAAATGACCGATATGGTGGCAATTTATGCCCAACAATATTTTAATGAACGCGCTGCAGCAAGAATCTATGCCGAAACTTATCCAAATCGTAGACAACCTGACCGAAAAATATTTTCAAAATTATTTGCAAGATTGCGTGAAACGGGTAGCTATCATACTGTACGTCATAACCGGCGACCTATTGAGCGTACTGTTCAACAAGAAGAACAATTATTAAATACTGTTGAGGATGACGCAACAATAAGTATTCGCCAATTATCATTAAATGTTGGATTATCCCGTACTCTAATATCTAATGTTTTACATATGCAGGAGCTTTATCCCTTTCATTATAGACCAATCCAAAATGTTCTGCCCACTTTATAAAATCCTGCTTTATTAATAAATATATAATTGTACAAGCACATAAATAAATCAAATAACACAGAAAGAAGCAATGAAAGGGTTAAATATATAACAAAACACCATTCAATCAGGTTAAAGTGTGAACAAAATTATAACATTAAGAGAAAAATAAATATACAGCCGTTTAGTTTCACATAAACACAATAAAAAAAACCCTGTAGTCACACTCATAATTGTGTCATAAATAATCAGAATAAAAATCGTGATACCAAACATGTGGCCCTTTAAAACCAATCATGCCGGTCTTTCAGTAAATAAGCACATAAAACAATAAGGCAAATTACGGTACATATAAAATACAACAGTAAAATTGCATAGGTGATAATAAGATAAAGGCAAGGGTAAAAGAAAATAGACAAGGAATTTACACGTACACAATTGTGTAGTAACTACTAAACCACAAAATACATACTTAAAATTAGAATAAATTACATATAAAGAGAAATTAGTTCACAGGCAAACAATTCTACTTAACAAACTGACAAAAAAAAATCATTAAACGAAGCTTTACAGGGGTAAGTTATAAATAGATCATAACATCGTGACCGATATATAAGTTTTAGCGCTTTAGAAAAATACACTGCTCTTTCTGAGGTCACACATTCATCTATACAACAATAAAAACAATACAAATAAAATTCGAGGTGTGTAATGGTCATCTGGAACCGAAAGTATGTAACCACTCGGCAATTGCCCATTACAATTATTAACCAAGGATTATCCTGTATCCGTTCTCCAGGTCCACCTCTACAGCATACTAATATAAATATAAACAACAAACAATAATGCTAATTCACACAAATACAAAAGTGAGGGAGCCCTGTACTGCCTTTTATTTTGGCAGATTTCAGCTTAATGAGCCCGCGTGGGAATGAGATACTTTTGCAAGGCAATGCTCGATTTTTAATACGTTATATAGGCTTGTAGAACTATTTGTTGTCAGCCTTAATTTATATAAAAATACCTACTTACACTTTATATATATTCTTTTAATTGATTGTAGACACAAATCGTTAACATACGCGATTTAACTTCAAAAAGGGTGACTAAAACATTAAAACTAACAAGAAAAGACAAATTAAAGTTGGCTAATTCAAAAGAAAATGTATACGCAAGAAATATTTTAAAGACAAACTGTTTACAATGAAGGTATTTAATTAACCAAATCGATCTGGCTTCGATTTCAAACTAACTATATTTACCCCCGAAATCAACCCCCTTTTTCAAAAGTAATAAAAAAACAAAAAATTATTATGTTGGAACAGTTTTATTCTAATTATTGAACATCTTAATTAAAAAAATATGCATTCGTCCGTAACAAGCTCTGCGTTTAGGTCTCAAGTTTCAACGTACCAAACAAAGACGCAATTACTTAGTAAACTAGTGACATTTTTACATCAAGAATGTGCGGCTAAGAATTTCCAATGATTCGTTACGCCCATCCAGTAAAGCAGCTTTTAAGCGTACACCTGCTAGTCAAACCTCAAACACATGTTTTTTAACCCTTGGCCAAATATTAGTTACAAAAATAAAACATCCCGAAAACCATGCTCAAATAACGACTTAATATTTAATAAAATATGATAAACCCCATTAATTAACTTTCCTATCGCGGTAACAATTTCGATTAAAAAAATGTCGCGGTCCGCTACCTACAAACTTGATTGATTTATTAGAAGACGTGTCCGTAAATATTGGTCCTAATATGTACTATTTACAAGATGATGCCTCTGCTCATTACACTATGCTTGTATAGGATTATTTAAATAATATATTTCCCCATCGTAGGATTGGACGAGGAAGTGAACATCTATGGCCTCCTAGAAGTCCTGATTTAAATCCAATTGATTTTTTTTTTTGGGGGATAAAAGCTCTTGTCTATTCCACCGCAGTTAATACAAGAGTTGAATTGTTACAACGAATTAACAAAGCTGCAAATAGTATTAAAAACCAGCAACAATCATTTCATAACGTAAGGAGAAACTTTCTCAAAAGATGCCAAAAATCTATTGAAGTTAACGGTCAACATTTTGAAAATAAACTTTAGTGCAATGTTTTGATTTAATGGTTTTTATTGGTTCCATTTTCTTCTTAATCTCTTAACCATTATATTCTGTTTTACATTTGGTTACTTTTTTTTTTATTGTATATGCATTTGTGTACATAATTTTTTGGGAGGAGCTAGAAGTTAATTATATTCGATAGAAATTCTGTAGTACTACATTTAAACTATATTTTTCTTGAAAATGGTGGTTTAGCGAGTTGCGACAAGTATACCTTTTATAAACCTATTATTATGAAATTTTTAAAAAGTTACTCATTATGTCAAATTTCTCACATACCAAAAAAATATAACGAAAGTGTAACATAGATTGCTGCAAGCGCCCTCTGTACTTTACACAAAAAACTGATTTCATAATGTTCAGATAATGCAAAAACCTATAAAAACCAAATTTCAATTAAATAACTCAAAAAATAAATGTGTTAGCGTAAAAAAATAGAAAACAAAATAAATCTTTAAAAGCTCGTATGTCTTTAAGGGAGCAACTTGGTACTAAGGTAAGTTGACTTAAATCGGTATATTTTAATCCAGAGAAGGTCTCCCTGAAGTAAGGCCCATTCTTTTCAGGACACCCTGTATAAGTAACTAATAACTAGTTACGGTAACATCATTAAGAAAAACAGCAAACTTGATGTCGATTATAATTCTATATCTAAAATATCTGTTAAAGGTGAATCTATAAGATCAACGTGTTCGTTAATTAAAGGTACTTTCTGTTTATATTTATAAATTTCGAATTCTTCCAAAACATCTAATTTGTCTTTTTTACTACAAAAATGTCAAAATTTAATATTGTTTCTCGTGTTTATATTTGTAGCATCTAATGTGCTCGTTTTATCTAATATCAAAGTTCGTGTTTGTCCAATATTAATAGAATTACATAATGTACACTTCAATTTATGAATACCGAAGTCTCAAAATGTCGTTAATTGATTCTTTGGTATTAAATAAACATTTAAGAACATTGGTATTGGCTTTGAAAGCTACTTTGTATTTCTTGTTCTTTTATAATATGCGAGTTACTTTTTTGATACTTTTCCAAAATAAGTAATTTGATATGTATTTATTTTCTGTGTTAACTTGATTTTTAACTAAAGTGTCGATTGTATTTGAAATGTAACCTTTTGCTTGTACAGTTTGTTTTATAATTGATATTTCTTTATTGAAATGTTAGGTTTAATGGTAATGACATTGTTTTATGTACTAATGATCTATATGCAGCTAACTTGTATGTTTTATGGCGACATGAATTGTTTGGAATTGTAATGTACGTATCTGAAGGATTGCTGAATATGGAGAACTCGAACTTGTCCTGTGTATTCATTTTCATATATTTAAATCTAGAAAGTTAGTGGCTCTGCTTTATTCTTTCACTAGTGTAATTTTTATGTTAGAATATAAATCGTGAATGTTAATTAAGAACGCAAAACTATCAAAACATACTAAAATATCTTCACCATAAAAAACTAAAATTAAATTTATCAAAAACCTTTCTTTAATTCAAAAATTTGATCTTCTAAATTATCCATACAGATATTAGCGAAAATGGGCTAAATTGGACCGCCCATAGACAAACCATTTTTTTGTAGATAAATCTTATTGATGAATGTGAAATAATTTAATTAACACAGAGATCAATTAAGTGGATTAATACCATTTTTGTAACTAATGCAACATTATTATTAAATAAAAAAATATTTAATAAATGCATAAATTTTTGAGAAAGTATTTTAGAAAACGTACTAGTAACATCAAAGCTTACAAGTTTATTGTGTAGTGGTAATTTTATGTTTTGTAGTTTATTAATTAGTTCTAAAGAATTCTTAATAGACTGTTTTGATTTGTACTTTGAATTGTTATTGGTTATTACATGGTTTAATCTATTCGCTAAGATATGATTAGGCACTAGGATATATATATATATATATATATATATATATATATATATATATATATATATATATGTAATATACAGGGTGTCTTAATGATTTGGGGGTTGTAGATTACGCCTATACTGTTTATTTAAAAAAATCTTATAACAGATTATTGTAGTCAACACCGAGGAGCATAAGAAAATATTTTTGTATATACAGGATAACCCATTTTCAAGCACTACTGTGTTTATCTAATAGAACACCCTATATATTTTTCTATATTTGAATTCTCTGTTAAATGCTGAGCAAAATGATATATAAGATACTATGGGTATACGACTAACGATTCCTAAGTTACTGACATTTTTATTTTAAAAAAATAGTTCCTGTACCGCCATCTTGAAAGATTTCGGTGTGAAATTTGCTTTTGCAATGTGTCTTGTTTTAACTTCTACATTCAGATTTGCAGACTCTTTTCTCTACATATACAGGGTGGTCCATTTTGCTCAATATTATTTTTCGCATTTTTTATGAGCTTTCAATAGATACTCACATTGTACTACCTATCTCTAACTGTTTATGAATTATTTAGTGATAAAGTTGAAAAGGGTAAAATGTTACTTGTTTTGCATTTGTCACAATAGAGCCTATAAAATAAATTAAGACAATGTCATAATTCACAAAAAACAAACAAAAATGAAACAATGCTAATTGCAATAAAACTGTGAAGCTAAGGTTTTGTGACACAATACAACACATTTTGGACTATCAAAGAGCAACGCTTAATAATTATTTACATGTAGAAGAGCATAACTATAAACTTTAATGTTGCGTTAATCGGTCTTTAAGCACTCTACATGTTTGTCCAATGTATTCTTTATTAGAATTTAAGCAAGGAATTTTATATACAACACTAGAAATTTTTAATATGTCAGTTTTATCGTTTGTTTTACTAAATATTGTTTTGCTATTATTATTATATTGGAAAGTAAATCTTAATTGTTTTTCTTGTCTAAATATATTAAGTATATTCTTATACATGTTTTTAATATATGGTAAAGATAGGAAACTAGAATTTTGTTTACCAGTCGGCGTTAAAGGCATTGTTGGAATATTGTTTGTGTTAAAGTCAGTCTTTGGAGTGTTAAATTGAATTTTTTTTTAATTTAAATTAATAAATTATTGTAGCGCCCCCAGGTACCCTATCTTAAAAAGCGTAATTTGAACTTATTTGCAATAATACAAATTCAAGAACAAAACAATCGTTCAGTGATTTATCTTGACTTGACTGACAATAATGTCACTATTACTCACATTAATTGCCTGCCTTACTGTGACCTTCCGGGCAATAATTAAAACATTAGAATTTATTTACAAGTCTGATGTTAATTACTCGCAAACCTCAAATGTGATCAAACGAAGTGGCCGTGTTAGGTACGTTGTGCTATCTAAACTGTATAGGCTTGATGAGGTAAGTGTTGCATCATGAGGGACAGGTAAAAAAAATGAAACTACTCAAATTAAAATCAACGAGCATTGCACAGCGGTGGTTCAGCCCTTTAATCTACTATTGTGGGAAAGAACCACCAATAAAACTCACTTTATTCATAAATAAGTACTTGTGCAAGTACATTAATAAATCAAATAACACAAAAAAAAACAATGAAAGCGTTAAACATATAACAAAACACCATTAAATCAGGTTAAAGTGCGTACAAAATTATAACATTAAGAGAAAATGAATAAAAAGCAGTTTAGTTACACAGAAACACAATAATAAAAAAAACACATGTAGTCACACTCACAATTGGGTCATAAATAATCAAAATAAAAATCATAATAAAAATCGTAACACCAAACATGTGGTCCTTTTAAAAACCAATCAAGCCGGTCTTTAAGTAAATAAGCACATAAAATATAAAGCAAATTATGGTACATATAAAATACAACAGTAAAATTGCACTGGTGATAAGGTAAAGGCAAGGACAAAAGAAAACGGATAGGAAATTTACCCGTACCCAATTGTTTGGTGACCACTAAAGCACAGAATACTTAAATCAAATTACAATAAAGCAGATACAAAGAGAAATCAGCTCGCAAACAATAATTCTACTTAAACGAACTGACAAAAAAAAACTCATTAAAACAAAACCTTACAAGGGCAAGTTATAAATAGATCACTAACATCGTGACCGATATATAAGTTTGAGTGCGTTATAAAAATACCGTGCTCCCTTCTCCGGTTACACACTCATCTATACAACAATAAAAACAATAAAAATAAAATTCGAGGTGTTGAATGGGTATCTTGGGAGTGTGTACACGCTTGGTAATTGCCTTTTACAATTAGTAACTAAACCGATATCATATACCCATTCATCAGCCTACCTCTCCCCAAATATAAATATGAACAACAACCAACAATACTAATTCGCACAAATACCAGAGGGAGAGGGCCCTGTACTGCCTTTTATTTTAACATATATCAGCTTAATGAATCCGCGTACCAACAAGATACCTTGCGAGGCAATGTTTGATCCTTGTAGTACGTTACATAGGCTGGTAAAATGATCGGCTGCGAGCTTGCGTTTATATTAAAATACATACTTCCACTAGAATAAATATTCCTTAATTGATCACAGACACAAATCGTTAACACACGCAGTTTAATCTCGAAAGAAAAGACAACTTAGTGTTGGCGAATTTAAAAGAAAAATGCACAAGCAATAATTATTTTTAAAGACAAACTGTTTACAACGAAGGTATTTAATTAACCTAAAACTCGATCTGGCACGCTAACTGTAACTGTCCCCCTTCGATTTCAAAACTAAATATATCTACTCCCGAAAAACCACCCCCGTTCTTCAAAAGTAATAAAAAACAAAAAACATTAATTTGCTTTGGAACAGTTTCATATTAATTCTTGCACGACATCTTAATTTTAAAAATATGCATTCGTCCGTAACAACAGTACATTTCTGTCTCGAACTTTCAAGTAACAAAGATATCTTTTAATCGCGGTCTGTACCGCCACAATTAATCATTAGATCAATGACATTTTTACATCAAGAGCGCGCTTAAGAAATTCCAATGATTTGTTACGAGCTTTATTATCAGCTTTTTTTACAAACTTCTTGGTTTTCGTCGATTAAGCGTACTGGCAAATTAGGATTTTCAACTTTTTCAGTTAAAATGTCAAATTTGTTACTTAGAAATTGGGGCTTACCCAGTTCTCAAAAACTTTCCTTATAAATTTTCGGCAAACACGATTTTTTGGGTTTGCCTCATTGAAAATACGTTCTGTTGCCATGGTACTTTCTATTTTCAAATAATAATGAGATTAATTGTTCTTCTAGATTTCGTAGCATTTTATAATTTTCAAACTTTTTTTTTAACATTAAAAAACAAAGTAAGTTCGACAGTGAACAATTTGTTTTAAACTTTATTGCAAAGCCTCTTTTCTAAAAGTTATATGCAAAAATATAAAAATTGAAATGGTTATAACTTATAGAAACACCCCTTTCTATTTTAAAAGATGACGTCGCAGCGTCATTTAGAATGTTGACGTGAAAACAGCTTGGAAAAGTCGTAAATATATTGCTTACAATCTTCCCAAAATTTCATTCTTAAATCTAATGGCTTAAGAAATAAGGGTTAGGGTTATATCCAATGCATAATGATTTTATTATTAACGAACATTTTCAAATTTTAAATAGAGATTCTACAACAAAATTTCAAAAAAGTGTGAAACTAAGTTTACACTACAATATCTGTTTTACAGTTTTAGAGAAACAACAAATTTTATACAAGAACCCATAATCACCAAAACTATACGGTCTCTTAAAATCCATAAACCAAAGATGCCCATTCTTACTACCTAATCCTAACAAATAAACCACAATAGACTATACAATAACAAAAAATTTAAAGTACATTCTGTTAAGAATGCTTAGAACTATTTAATAAACTATAAAACATAAAATTACTACTATATAACATACTTGTAAGTTTTGATGTTACTAGTATGTTTTTTAAAATATCCTCCCCTTTTAAATTGTTAATCAAATTTATTTCGCTTTCAGTAATAAGATTTATTTACACAAAAAATGGCTTACGTATGGGCAGTCCAATTTCGCCCATTTCGCTATTTAGTCTTTATGGATAATTTGAAAGATCAAATTTTTGAATAAATGTTTCTGATAAGATTGTATTTTGGTTGCGTTTTGTTGATGATATTTTAGCATATTTCGATAGTTCATCAGATTTTATTGATGAGTTTTTAATTAAGATTAACAATTTACATAAAATTTACAGTAGTAAAAGAACAAAATAGAGAAAGCCTTTAGTTTTTTAGATTTAAACATAAAAGTTAATACATAGAACGGGTTTAAGTTTTCATATTCATAAGAAATCGTACACATGCGGACATTACAATTACAAACGATTCATGTTATCATAAAACACATAAGTTAGCTTGTGTATAACACAGTGCGGCAATTAAATTCTGGGCCTGAAGCTATATCTCAGCAACCAGAAGCGACATCTATTGAAATTGTGTATCATATTACGCGTCGCAATACAATCATGGAACAACGCGCTGTTATTGCATTTCACGCAAAACTTGGCACAACAGCCACAGAAACGTTAATAATGAAAAAGTTTATGGGAATGAATGTTTATCACGGCCAAAGACTTTGGAAAGGCACAAACGCTGGAGGACGACGAGCGAGTGAATAGGTCAACACCAATTCAAACAGCAGAGTCGATTCGAAAAGCGAAAGAATTCGTATCCAACGATCACAGTGTGACACTGAGAGTGATGGAAGAGGCATTAAACATTTGTTCCACACACACTAACCGAAGAGCAAAAATTGATAAGAGTACAACATTCCAGAGAGACTATACGAGTAGTAAATAATAGCCCAACCTTTCTGAAATCAATTGTCGCTGGTGACGAGATATGGTGTTTTCAGTTGTTCAAATAGTTATTGATGCTTTCTGTTTGGAAGTTTTACAAGGTTGATTGGGCAGAATTTGTCGAATTCGACCAGAATATCGCGATCCTGACGACTGGTGTCTATTACATGATAATGCACCGAGTCACACATCGTTGATTGCTTGTCAATTTTTGGCACGAAGAGAAGTCTGTGTTGAATCGTTCACCGTATTCACCTGATTTATCTTCATGTGACTTCGCACTATTCTCAAAAATGGAAATGAAGTTGAAAAGACGCGTTTTTGGCGACATTGAGACCATTTAAAGAGCGTCACCGTTCACCACAATGGCGAAAAATGAGACATTTGAATCACTATTGAGTCGCTATAGAAAGTGGAGGAGAATATTTTGAATAAAGAAAAAGAGACTTGAAAAAAATTTTTCGTTTCATTTTTATAGCTTCAGTCCCGGAATTTAATTGCCGCGCTGTGTTATTAGTACACAGAGCAATGTCATTACCATCAAACCAAACAAAGTTTAATAAAGAAATATCAATTATAAAACAAATTGCACAAACAGATGATTACATTTTAAATATAATGGACACTAGTTAAAAATCATATCTTAGCAAATAATCAAAACATAAAATTACCACTACATAATGAACTTGTAAGCTTTGATGTTACTAGTATGTTTTCTAAAATACCTTCTCAAGAATGTAGGCCTTTATTAATTATTTTTATTCATTAATAAGATTTATCTATAAAATAATGGTTTATTTATGGGCAGTCTAATTTCGTCCATTATAGCGAATATCTTTATGGATAATTTATATCACATTTTTTAATTAAATGTGTTTGATAAGATTGAATTTTGTTTTTTTTTATGTTGAAGATATTTTAGTATGTTTTGATAGCGCATCAAATTTTATTGATGAGTTTTTACTTATTATTAACAATTCACATTTCATCATAAAATTTACACTAGTGAAAGAACAAAACAAAGCCATTCATTTCTAAATTTAAACATAAAAATTAATACACAGACCATGCTTGAGTTCTCCACATTCACAAGACCTGCACATGCAGACATTACAAATCCAAGCGATTCATGTCACCATAAAACACATAAGTTAGCTGCATATAGATCATTAGTACATACAACAATGTCATTACCATTAACCCTAACAAATTTTAATAAAGAAATATCAATTATAAAACACACTGTACAAGCAAATGGTTACATTTCAGATACAATCGACGGTAAAAAATCAAGAATACAAATTATCTATCAAAAGCGTTTACCCAATTAACACAGAACCGACAACTTCATATTTTGGAAAAATATCAGAAAAAGTAGCTTTAAAAACTAATACCTGTTCTTAAATGTTTATTTAATGCCAAAGATTTAAATACTGACATTTTGCAGTCGGGTATTTATAAATTGAACTGCACTCTCTGTAATTCTGTTTATGTTGGACAAACACTTAGGAACTTTGATATTAGATTCAACGAACACATTAGATGTTACAAATATAAACACACAGACGAATCAAATTATGCCAAACATTTAATAGGAAATAATCACCTTATCAGTTCACAATAAGTACAATATTAAATTTTTACATTTTTTCAGTAAAAAGGACAAATTATATGTTCTAGAACCATTCGAAATTTATAAACATAAACAGAATGTACCTTTAATGAACGAACTGTTTAATTTACACCGTCATAAATGAAAATAGTGTGATAATGGTAATGTATAATAGGTAAGTAACCAATTAGTCTGTATCCAAAGGAAACGCCTTCAGGATTTTGTAACAGCAACAAATCGTAAATGTACCATTTGTCTTATTACAAACTTGTTTTTATCATTTAAAAAAAAGTAAAAGTAATTGGTTTTCCGTTCATTCAGTTGCCGACGACTATAGATATACAGTGGGTTGATTTAATATGCTTTAAAACAGGAAATCCTACGCACCATCGTTACACATTTACGAGTTGATGCAGGATAATATCACCGATGACAGTGAAAAAGAAAATATTTATGGCGAATTTGCAATATATCACTTTGGAATTCATACACGGTTCCTTTTACTACTAGAAACTCGACTTTTCGTGCCAGACTTATTCAAAAACTAAAAATCAGGAAGGTTGTATCAATAAATCGTCATCAGTATCTACTGTCCTTAATACAAATTTACTTCCAGTTGTGTAGTTAACATTTCGCCTCCATATTTTATTATGGACAGAATTACTTTAAAGGAATGCACGTTTATTTTCAACAAAGACACGCGGCTTCACTAAAGAAAAAACGGAATTCCGAATAATATCTCTTTGTAAGTGGAGGAGCTTGAATACTTCCGAATGATTTTTTGAATTGCGTGTTTTACATCAATCAAGATAATCAGGAGCAGGAAGTATATATATAAGCATAAATAATCAACTGGAAGCTGTTGAATGAGGTGTGGCAAAATTATTATTAGTTATTCAAAACATGCACGTGCGTGCATGTTTAAACAACAAAAAACCACAATCCATCAATTTCAATTCATAACAATTCAGCATCGATTTAAAAAATAACTATGTGATTTATCATTTAAATGTAGACAAAATAATGACTTTGTTGACATTAGTTTTTGATTTACTTGATGTTTATGGCTACGTGAAAAAAATTTGCAAGGTGCTCGTTTGAAAACTATCTGCCAAAGACCTTTACGCTATTTGTCTTTTAGACCACCCACGTTTTTAGTATTGTTACACCTTTACAACCTGAAAAATGTACAAATAGGGTTTTAAATTTTTGCTTTTTTCATTTTCAGATTTACAGCTTAAAATAGCATTGAATTTGTTAGAAACATGCATAGATTAGATATAAATAAAGCGCTACCAAATTATCTGCCATAATGCTTTCTCATATATGTAAATAAATAACTTCGAAGCCCACAATACCTGAAGTTGAGTCATATCGGTTTTTAAACATGATAATTCCCCAGTTTTGATCCGCCATTTTGAATTTTTTAATATTGAGAAATGATTTATTCTTACCGATCTTTAAAACCCCCAATACCCAACTTTCAAAAAAATTTTGCACCCTTGCCCTTGCCACTGGCAATTTTTAAAATTTTTTTATTTAGATAATGTTTTACAAATTAACAAAGTTGCAAAATTGACATGATTTACACTTAGCGATCTTAAGAACCCCCCAATACCCGACTTTAAAAAAAATCCGTTGATAAATTAAATAAACACGATAATCGCCCATTTTTGATCCGCCATTTTGAACTTTTTAATTTTGACAAATGATTTATTCTTAGGGATTTTAAAAACCCCCAATGCTCGACTTTAAAAAAATAGGTTGATCAATTAAAAAATGGACAGTTTTACACCCTAAAAACGATGGGCCACTGGTTATTATATATTTTTTTATTTTGAAATTATATAAAAAAGTATTAGTTTATCATAATTATGTAACTTTGTAAAATTTAAATCAATGAAATTTTTTAGTTTTCTGGTCCCTTAAAAATGCCCCGCCACTGGTTCGATTTTGCTCATCAACGAACTTGACCTAGATATGATGGTAGAGAATTTTTGTACCAAGTTTCATATCGATATCTTTAATGATTCAAAAGATATCCCGCACACACACGCACGAACGCATGCACGCGCGCACGATCACACACACAAACACAAACACACACACACACACACACACACACACACACACACACACACACACACACACACACAAACACACACACACACACACACACACACACACGCGCGCGCGCGCACACACGCAAACACACACGCATGCACGCACGCACGCACACACACGCATATACACGTACGGACACGCACGGGCACGCACAGACATACAGACAGGCACACAGGCTCTAAATTGTTTTTTTCTAAAAATGGCTTTTTTATCGATAATTTTAATGATTCAAAGATATCGCGCACACTCACACACAGACACACATTCAGACACGAAATTGTTTTTTCCTAAAAATATGTTTTTCGTTTTGTTTAGGCCGCACAACCTCGAGATATTTAAAAAAAGGTGTTTGAAAATTAAAACCGATTACATAGCTTTCTCTTTATACGTACGTATATAATACAGTGTGGTGATAAAGTAAGGAACAAAATTTATAATTGCGTTATTTAATGTTTCCAAGCAAAACGCTCGGTCAAGTTAATTTTACTTTTTAGTTAGCCACCTTATGACATAAAAAGTTTACTTATGACGTCATGTATTTTTGCACAATGACGTCATCATTGTTTTTTTTCAATAACCCCAATTTTTGCTACTTAAATTATGATGTAAAAAATTGGTACCCTAGATAACTTTTTGAAAATCACATTTACCGTAAGAAATAAAAATGTAATGTTAATGGAAGAAAATCATAATTAAACCTCAAAAACAAACGAAATTTATCCCAAATGTTCAAATTGCTCTCCGTTAACCATTTGTCACTGACCGATACGAGTGTAAACACTTTGCACACTTCGCTCAAGGACTTCAGGAGTAATGCGCTTCACTTCAGCGCAAATTTTTTGCCGTTGCTCGTCTAAATTATTTGGCCTATTAAAATAAACCTTTGATTTTAAATAACCCGTCAAATCAAGTCTGGTGAACGCGGTGGCCACTCAATTGCTCCTCGACGTCCTATCCACCTTCCAGGAAATGTGGCGTCAAGATATTGACGGACGTTGATATTCCAAAGTGTGGAGGCGTCCCATCATGTTGAAACCAAATATGTTTACACTCGCATCTATCATTGCCAAATGGTTAACGGAGCGCAATTTGAACATTTGCGATAAATTTCGTTTGTTTTTGAGGTTTAATTATGATTTTCTTCCATTCAAGTTACATTTTTATTTCTTACGGTAAATGTTATTTTTCAAAAAAGTTATCTAAGGTACCAATTTTTTACAGCATAATTTAAGTAGTTGGACCATCAATAAAACCAGCAAAAAATTGAGTTTGTCATTGAAAAACCAATGATGACGTCATTGTGCAAAAAAATGACGTCATAAGTAAAATTTTGTCATAAGGTGGCTAATTAAAAGCAAATTGACCGGTCCAACGTTTTGCTTGGAAACATTAAATAACGCAATTATAAATTTTGTTCCTTACTTTATCACAACTATATATATATATATATATATATATATATATATATATATATTTCAGATTGATTAGAAATCAGAACATATACATAGAGTTCTATTAGCTAATTTTTTTTGGCTACTATGAATGTTTTTTTACGGAAGCCTCCAATGATGCAACCGCAGTTACTTCACATAATTTTTTATAAGTTGATGACACTAGTTGCAACACTCGCAGTGCACTCTTGTTAACAAGTACCGAGGAACATACACAAACACTAACACTATTTTGCCAGATCTTGGGGCCATTTACGCTTTAGACGTCGAAGATGCAGTCCTCTGGTGAGTGGCTCTAGGATTTCATCAGAGTGGGCTGCTAGTCTATCTTTATACTTAGTTGCTCTTTCCGCGATGACTTCTGTAATAAATGGGATTTTAAGGTCGTTGTGTATTGTGCGGTTTGAGACGTACCAGTAATTGTCCTTAACGTTTTGGATTGAAACCTCTGTATAACGTCAACATTGGACTTGCATGAGGATCCCCATAATTCTATTCCATACGTCCAAATTGGGGTGATGATTACTTTGTAGATTAAAAGTTTGTTCTCTAGAGATAGTAGTAAATTTCGTCCTATTAGCCATTGCATCTTTTTTGTTTTCAGATCCATTTCTTTTCGTTTTTTCTTGATATGACATTTCCAGGTTAATTTAGAATCCATATGTAGGCCCAGATACTTCATTTCACTTGCTTGAGGAATTTGTGTATTGTTGAGTGTTACTGTAGGACATGTTGACCGTTTTAATGTAAATGTCACGTGGGTAGATTTCTGTTCGTTTGCTTTGATTCTTCATTTTTGTAGCCATTCTTCAATTAAGTTTAGGTGTCTTTGCAGATGCTGGCTTGCACTTATTGGGTCTACACCAATGGAAAGTATTGCCGTGTTATCTGCAAAAGTATACGTGTGAGTTTCTTGAGTACTGGGGAAGTCAGATGTGTTAAGGAGATAGAACATGGGTCCTAGTATGCTTCATTGTAGCACTCCTGACCTTATCAAATGGATTTGTGCAGTGCTTTCTTTATATTTGGTTTGAAAGTAGCGATCCGATAAATAAGTTTGAATAAGTTGATAGTATTGATGTGGGAAGTTTGTGTTGATCTTATGAAGGAGACCTTCATGCCAGACCTTGTCAAAGGCCTGGCTAACATCAAGAGGTACCACGGTACAATACTTTTTTCATCAAAGGCAGTACGAATTAAGTTTACTATGCGGCGACACTGCTGGATGGTGGATTGTAGTTCTCTAAACCCAAATTGATGAAAAAGTAACCTATTATTTAGTAGGTTGTATTCATTTATTCTTTTATATACCAGTTTTTCTTGAAGTTTAGAGATTACAGGTAGGTGGTTTTTCTGGTTTAGGGTTAAGGGTAAGTATAAGCGAATTTTAGTTGCTTGGGCCAGTATGCTAACCTTAAGACGGAGTTGAACTGTAATTGGCGTTATGCCTTTTCTGGGCAATTCTTTTAGCACTTTTGCTGTAATCAGGTCATTCCTGGTGACTTATTATTGCGTAGACGTTTAATTTCTTTTCGTATTTCAGCAGGATAAAATTCTGTAATAGGTGGAGATAATTGCAAAGGAGCTCTTAAGTAGTCTTCTACGCTATCATCTTGGTGTTGATCATGCTGTGGCTGGAATACACGAGATAGATGCCTTGCGAATAGCTCTGCCTTTTCATGATCCTGTTTCATTACGTAGTGGGGAAGTGTAGTATTGAGACTTGTTGATGCCCTTTGTAGCTTTCCATAGAGAACTGTCATTTTTATTAAGGTTTTCTGCATAGGTTTTAAAGGACTCGTTTCTTACTTCCTTTGTTTTTGATTTTAATTGATTAGTTAGTCTGTTATATTATGTTCGAGCTGTTGGATTTCGAGACCTTCACCATTGTTTTCTGGCTCGCCTTTTCTCTGCCACCTGTCGTTTAACCTCCAAAGGAATATTGGTGTTTTCTGGAGCCTTAGTTTGTAAGATCCCAGGTGGTGCTTGCCATGCTGCATTTTGAATTCTGCATGTAAAGTGGTTGGTGCTATTTCGAGTTCTACTGCTGTTTTTATTCTCAGTTTGAGTTGTAAGTTTTCGATAATGTATTCCCGAAATAAGTCCCAGTTCGCTCTTCTGTTGGTTAATCGGGGCCTTGGCATTCTTAAGATTACTGTTGTGCAAATAGTGACAATTACAGGTGTATGATCAGAAGAAAGATCATAATTTGATTTGACATCTATATAGTTTCGCGAAATTCCCTTACAAATGTAAAAATCTAGATCAGGAATTTTGCCATGATCAGTCGGCCAGTAGGTCGATTCACCTGATGACTGATGAGTGTACCTCTTTTCACGTATTAGATTGTATAACTGCCTTCCTTTCGTAGTTATTAATCTTGAACCCCAGGCTGTATGCTTGGAATTAAAATCCCCTCCAGCCATGAATGAGTGGCCGAGTGTTTCAAAATAGTCTCTGAACATTTCCTTCGTGACGTTATGTCTCGGAGGACAATAAACAGCAGAAAAAGTTATTGGGTGTTGCAGATTTTTGACTTGTATCGTAGTAGCTTGCAGAAAATCGGCTTTATATTGCGGTAATTCATAATTTACTACAGTATTTTTTATAATTTTCGCTGTTCCACCGTGTGCTGTTCCATCAGGATGATTTGTAAAGTAAGTAGCATAAGATGGAATTTTTAGAAATGTCCTTTCCGTAAAATGTGTTTCTGAGACTAGGAGGATGTCAATACTATTTAATGTGAGAAATGTGACAACTTCATCTTTTTTAGCCTGAAGCCCATTGGCGTTCCAAAGAGCTACTCTCAGCGACTTGGCCATTATGAAACTAATTTAGATATGACTGTTGATAGCATGTTCAATATCATGCTATTTTGCTGAATAAGTTGGTTAAACATCGTTTCAAATTCGTTAAGGAAATGTTTAAGTTTATGTCTTCTGCAGATTGTGTGTTGTTACTATTTTACATTAGGTTAGTATTTCCTGCAAGTACCTGGTTGTATGATGCATCTTGGCTTGTTGGTCTATGAGGGAGAAGTCGCGGTGGTTGTGGTTGATATTTGTGCGACATTGTTTGGGAATTTGGTATTTTTTACATTTTCACTGTATTTTGGAGTTCTTCAAAGATTGTGCACCCTCTGTAATTTGATGGTTCAGAACCTTGACATAATGCACAAGTTGCAGGGGTGTCCCTGGGTTTTTGACATGTTTTGGAATCATGCATGCCTCCACACTTGACGCATGCATACGGACGGTTGCGGTATGCTTTAGTATTAATATAGTTCTGACACTGTGGTATTTCAGTATTCTGTCGCTGCGGTTCAAATGTAACGTTTTTATTTTGTAAAAACTTTATGATGCAGATCTCTTTATTGTTTGTTGCAGGTTCGAGGTCTATGAAGAATGTTGGAAGTGGTTCCTTAGTTTTTCTGTTCCTTACGTTAACTATGTTTCTGGATTTATGTCCTAGCCCCTCAAGTTCTTCCTGTATTTCTGCAGCTGGAACCGTTTGATGTAGGTGTTTCAGGACTACGCGATATGCCCTCTCAGATTTTAATTGATACGTATGATAAATTATTTTTTCGTCTTGTAAATGTGTAATAAACTTTCAGTATGTGTCCGGAGAATTAGGACTGATTCTAACTACATTATTTGCCATAAAATTGGCTATTTCGCTGTTGCGTTATCGAATAGTGATCGTCGACCGAGGTTTACGTAGTGTTATTATAATGCGTCGCGTACAAGTCCGCCTCTCGTGAATTCACAGTTAAAACTCACGTACGTATATGAGAGAGCAATTTACTAGGGATGGAAAGAAACAATTTACGAGGAATGGCTAAAGCTTTCATCATCGCCGTTTTCCACTAAAGTCGGCTAGTAATAGATTATTGCATGAATCGTATAGGTCATTCTCGTTTCCAACCCTGGTTTAATAAGGTGTGCTGGTGTAAATCTTACACCAAAATGTAAATCTAATAAAACGGGCGAGAGTCATACAGATTATGTTGGTGCTAGAAATACCTTCAAAATTGTTTTGAACAACGCAAATGCAACGTACCAGCTGGAGCTCGTTTGGGTAGTCGTAAATTTTGGTCTTCTGGCGATCTTCTGGGGAATTTCCTTCAGTATGGAAGTTAGAAAATATCTAATATATTACCAAAAAAGGTGGCAAGGCCGATCCCTCCAACTACCGCCCAGTTGCCACCACTTCCATTTTTCTGAAGTGCAACGTTCCTCTTTCTTTGGATCTAACAAATTCCTTAGTGACTACTATTCTGGGCTTAGGCAGAGTCATTCAACAGGTGATGTTCTTTCATATCTAATCCAAATTACTCACCTTGTTTGGATCAACTAATACATCAACCGGGTTTCCAGTTTCCTTGATTCCTAGTCCTAGTTGTTGACTTTTTTCAAAAGAAGTTGGCATTAACGGGACGTACCACGTGATTATATATAGCTCCTACTACTACCTTCAACAATGTTAAATGTCAGTTTCAATCAACAAAAGGCATTCAACGTATTCTTGAGTAGGGAAGTAATAATCTAGTTAACTTTAATGCTAATAAAATTCAATGTTGCCTTTTTTGCGCCAAAAAGATCGATCATTTCCTATTGCAAGTGTGAATGGCTCAGATCTTAAGTCTGTCATGGGTTGACCGTCTTCGGTCAGCTACTCGTAAAATAGGCGTTTTGTACAGATCTATGCAGTACTTTACCTCTGGGCAACTCTTTCCTGCTGTATTAGATCCAAATTCGACCTCATCTTGAATATAATTCTGATTTCTGCGCTGGTGCTCCCAATACGCTCTCGATATCGTTGATCGTATTAAAAAAAAGCGATTAAACGTATAAATGACCCCTCCTCAGCTTCTGACATAGAAGAATCGTTTCGATTCTTTCTTTGTACTATCGGTATTATAATGGCTATTGCGCTGCTGAATCACATTCTCTGATATCATTTTGAGCCACCTTTGCGAGGAATACTTTTGCTCATTCAGTCTCCACTTGTTGCACAAAACTAGCCTAATCCACATTCTTCTACACGACTTCTAAACTCTGTAATGATCTCTCTAGTTCCTGTTTTATTTTCACCTATGCTATGAAAAAGTTTAAGGTAGCCTTTCATAGGCATTTATTGGCAATTCACTATCTCATATCCGTCCTCCTACGTGTTCCTAAGTGTTTTCGCACTTTAGGCTAAACTTATCGTATTCAGTACTAGAAAAGCTTTGGGGGAACATCATAATAAAACTGCACATGACACAAAGCTGGAAACAAACACCGAACGCGTTTCAATAACTAAACTATCATCATCAGCAGTCGACAAGGACGAATTAGAGAAATTTTTAATATATATATATATATATATATATATATATATATTTTGTGTGTGTGTGTTAATTTTCAGGTTTCCGCGAGTGCTGGATATGAAGTTGATGTTCTTCCGGGCTTGGTCTCGCGTAGATTCTCCTCCGTGGTTCTTAAAAGAACCGATGTTGAAATGACGACGTTTCGGCATAATCTCATCTGCCATTTTCAAGTCTTCGTGTTCTGCTCCTGGTAACTCGAACTGAACTGAACTTTATTCAGTGGTAGTTTTTTTTAGGAGTGCAGCCCAAAACTCATGAGTAACAGAAGTGTTAAGCCCATTAATGAATATTAATTTTAAGACAATTTACATGACTGTGAGACGTTGATCATCCCAGATATCGTTTATAACCAATATACGGGTAATATTTTTGACGGGGGAGGGCAGCCCAAAAATCATGAACCGCAGAAATGTTGAGCCCATAAATAAATAATCATTTTCGAATAACATTTGCGACCTTAAAGCCTTGATACGCTTGGCTACTTATGTGAAACACCCCTTAGGGGTAGTATTTTCGATTACGGGTGTAGCCCAAAAAATATCAGCAACAGAAGCGTTGAGCCCTTAAATTAACATTAATTTTAAGACCATTTACATGGCTGTCGAACGTAGTTCCTCCCAAATATGGCTTATAACTGACTTAACCCTAACCAAGATATAAACCTTTAAAGATTAAAAGAAATTGCAATATTTTTAAAAATAAAAATTCTTGTCATTTCAATTTCAAGTTATTTACAGGGTTTTCGGGTGTGCAACTCCTGATCAACCCCGATAACAATATGAACCCTTAATGATTGAGAAATTAAAATATTCAAAAAATAAATCCTTTCATATAAATATGGGCTATTTATGGGCTCTTTGAATATCCAACTCTCGATTTTCCTGGATTAATTCTAACTAAAATATTAATCTTTAAAAGAAAATATATATTTTTTTTTATAAAAATTCTTGTCAGATAATTACGGGCTATTTATGGGCCCTCGGAGTATGCAACTCCTTATTGCTCCGGATCAACTACAATAACAATATCAACTCTTAATAATTGAAAAATGAAATATTCAAAAAAATAAAAATTCTTTTCATATTATTACGGGCTATGTATGGGCTCTTCAGATATACAATTTATAATTTTCCCGAATATAATCCAATGGAACTAAGAATGTTTCAATACCAGTCCAGAATTTGTAGGCCACAGAAACATTGAGTCTATAAATAAATAATAATTTAATGATCATTTTTATTACCGTAAAACGTTTCCACTATCGGTCTCTTATTTGATTGATCCAGAAAAATCGGGGGTTACATATTCGAAGAGCCAACAAACAGCCCTTATTTATATGAAAAGAATTTTTATTTTTTTAAATATTTCAATTTTTTCTTTCTTTAAGTGTTGATACTGTTATTGAGGTTGATCCGGGGCATTCTCGAAAAGCACATAAATAACCCCTAATTATCTGACAAGAATATTTATTTTAAAAAATGTTTTTATTTTCTTTTAATTTTTAAGGGTTGATATCTTTGTTAGGGTTGACCCAAGGAAATCGGGAGTTGCATATTCGCAAAGCCCATAAATCTGAGATAAACGGGAAATTTTTAAGTATCCCAGGAAAAAAGTTGGCGCTAGCTTAACGGCAAATCATCACCCCCACACTTAAATATCGATTTCCTCGGGAATGAAAAGAGCCTAAAAAATTTCAATTGACAAAATATGAAAGCCTGTCGTTTCTATACGAAGTCCAAAAATTTGTATCATGGTGGGGGTGCCAGGCTAATAGACCTGTATTTAAGCATGGGCCGTTTTGTTGCTCTAAAATAAACATTTTTGTCATCTTTTGGAAATAAGTTATTGCAATAATTACATTGATAAGGCTAATTTCATAGCTTTATGAATAAATTAGTTTTTTCTAGCGCCACTATAACACGCCGATTACGCGTCGTTAAAATTGAATTTTGCGCCACGGCTAACTAAGGCTGTGAAATTCTACATAAATCATTCTTTTTGTTGCAATTAGGTGCTAAATATGCGTTGGTAATATAAAATTTTGCTCCTCTATGGAAAATAATTAATCACCAATTCTGCGTCGTTAAAGTCAAATTTTTGTCCCTATAGGAAACAAATTATTAAAAATTACAGCGTCATAGTTATCTTTACAGCCTTCTTCTGAATAAATCATTTTTTATGTAGAAAGTAGGAGTCCATTATGCGCTGTTGTGCGTCGTAAAAATTAAATTTTGCGCTCTTGCACAGCTGTAATCTTCCGTATAAGTATGTTTTTTTCTTATTCAGTAATTAGGCGAAATATGCGCCGTTAAAATAAAATTTAGTGCTAACATAACAAATAAGTTAAATTGCAAAATGTTCATCGACAAGGCTAACTTTGCAGCTGTGAAATTATAAATAAATTTGTTTCTTACACTTCGTACACGATGATTGGACGCCCATTATGCGCGTTTTTCGCAGTATAATTTTAATTTTACCGAGCCGTAAAATTTTACGTAAATCACTTTTTGTTATCCTTCAACGGGTTAATTAAATTTAATGTGATTTGCCTATTTATTTGCTTATTTTTATTTTTATTTTTGTTTAATGCGCTTCGACTGCAGAGGTGATTTGCTTTTATTTCTGTGTTTTTTCTCATGGTTGAGTCCAGTTTGTTTTCTATGTATTTCTTTTATTGGACTTTATATTTTGTCGTACAAGTTTAGTGCCTTTAGGTACTGTATGGTGTTTTTTATTGCAGTTGATTTATTGAGATTTGCGCTCAATCTGTTTGATATTGAAAATGTGTTTCTTGGTGTAGCATACTCTGGACAACTACAGATTATATGTTCTACTGTGATGAGCGCGTTGCAGGTTGTGCATATGTTTCGTGGTTTATTTTGAAGTATCGTTTGATGCGTAATTGATGCATGCCCTAACCTGAGACGATGTATAATGCTAGAGTCTTTTCTATCTGTTATCATTAGTCTCCATTTAGTGATGCTAGTTTTTACTAGCGTTGTTTCTGTCCCAATTCTGTTACCATAAACTATGTATTTTGCTTTTCATAAATTTTGCCACGTTTGGGTATGTTGCTAAATCGGTTTTAGGCTGTGTTAAGTCGTTGGCTGCTAAATGAGCAGCTGTATCTGCTCTCTCGTTACCAATGATTTTAACATGTCCCGGTATCCATACGAATTTAATTACAAATTTTTGATGTGCGAGATGTTTGATAGTGCATATAATCATTTGTATTATAGGGTTTTCATTGAACGGGTTTATTATTTGTGGCAAATTCACAGAAGCGTAGGGCTTGCCATATGGCATACAGTTCGGCTTCGTAGATAGAAGTATAAATCGGCATCGACCAGCTATGTTCTACGTTATTTGCTGAGAAAGCTCCCCCTACACCTGTATTGGTTTTGGATCCGTCTGTATACACTATTAAGTAGTCTCGATGCTCATCCAAAATGTTATTAAATTCAATTTGGTGTACTGATGGGGGTGTATCTTCTTTTGAAAAACTCGATAGCTCGTTGATTATATTGGTCGATGACACTAGCCACGGCGGAATCTCTAGGGGTCCTACCTCAATTATAGAGGGAATTTTGACTTTTATCTTTTCAAGTATACGTGAGATATTTAGAGCTAATGGCTTGTGCAATCTTTGCCAGTTGCTAATGAGCGGATTAGTTGAAAATAAAATATCATAGTTTGGGTGGTTTTCTTGGGCTCTAATTTTGCACGCATATCTTAACATTTTTGTTTGTCGATGCAGATCTACTGGTAACAAGCCAGATTCGCAGCAGAGACTTTCGCTAGGACTTGTATAAAAGGCACCTAGTGCATACCTTATTCCCGCATTTTGAATTGTTTGCAGTGGTTTGAGAACACTTGGAGCAGCTGATGAGTACGCCTCACAACCGTAATCGATTTTGCTTAGTATTAGTGCTCTGTATATTTCCAACAGGATCTCTGGATCTGCTCCCCAATGTAAATAAGATAAAGCCTTCATTAAGTTTAGACTTTTCTTACAACGCGTTATTAAATCAGTTATGTGTTGTTTCCATGAAAGGGTGGAATCTAGTATTACACCCAGGAAAACCCCAGAATTCTTACACATGATAGGATTGTTAATTAATGTTAGCGGTGGTCCGTAATGGGGCTTTCAGAATTTGCAGAAATGTATTTAGTCAGTTTTGTCTAGTGAGAGAGTGAAACCCATATCTTGGGCATTTAGTGATATTTGATCAATAGCGTGCTGCAATTTTCTATCTATTTGTTTTACGGTAGGCGCGGAATATAGAATCGTCAAGTCGTCAACGTGTAGGTATTTAAACAATGAAAACAAGGTAACGCTTAGCGTGGACCCTTGAGGGATGGCATTTTCTAAAAATCTGACGGATGAAAAAGAGTTGCCTACACGCACTCAGAATACTCGCTCTTCGAGGAAAGAAGATATAAATATTGGTAGGTTTCCCCTTAGTCCGCAGTCGTAGAGCTTTTTTAGTACCCCATACCTCCACGTCATGTCATATGCCTTTTTAATATCGAAGAATACGGCAACGGCATGATGTCTTTCAGCAAAGGCCTTTAATACAACATCTTGCAAGTGAACTAATAGATCTGTTGTACATCTATGTTTTCTAAAACCTGTCTGGCAGTTTGTTAGATATTGCCTTTTTTCCAGTGTCCACATTAATTTAGTGCTAACCATCCGCTCGCATAATTTTGCTATGCATGATGTTAACCTTATCGGTCTGTAACTGGAAGCGAAGTATGGGTTTTTCCCATTTTTAAGGATAGGTACAATAGTCGCTTCTTTCCATTTTGGCGGATACAGTCCTTTAGTCCAGATTCCATTAAATACATTTAGGAGCTATTTTTTGTACTCTGTTGTCAGATTGCGTAGCATTTAGTACGAGAGCAAATCCGGCCCATGAGCGGATGATGTGCTACATTTCAAAGCGATGTTAAGTTCTTTAATAGAGAATGGGGCATTATACTCGTATTCATTACTATCCAAGAAATCTAGTTTAATCTCTCGATTTGCTTTAGTTCCTAGGAAAGAATGATTATAGTTTTTGGAACTACTGGAATATTCGAATTGGTCCGCCAAAAGTTCTGTGGCTTGATTTGGATTACTGGTGATATCATTTCCGTTTATCTCCAACTGTATGGAATAATACTGCCTGATACTGCTTTTATTCTCCTCCAAACCTCTGTGTTTGGAGTATTACGATTAATTCTGCTGACATAATTATGCCAGGAGTCCCTTTTACTCTGAAGAGTTTTATGAAAAAGCTCTAGCTTTTTTGAATGAGACAATGTTTTCATGTGTCGGATATTTTCGAAAGTTGTATAATGTACGATTTTTGGCTTTTATGGACTCTTGGACCACGTGATTCCACCACGCACTTTGCGGTTGGTTTGTTTTCCTCCAACTTTCGGAATTGCAGCGCTAGCTGCACTAATTATGTCATTTGCGACTTTGTGTATATTCGGAGTTGTGTAGTTTTTATCAATAAGTGCATCTAGGTGATCTTGGAACACATTCCATTTAGCCTTACCAAAATTCCATTTGATGGGGCTTATCATAGGTGCGTCTTCATGTTCCGCCTTTATCACAATTGGGAAATGGTCACTGAAGTTTAAATCGTCTAACACTGTTCAAGAAAATAATGTGGCTATACATGGAGATACTATTGTTAGGTCTACTGCGGAAAAGGACCCGGATCTGGCGCATAGATGAGTATTTTCTCCCGTGTTCATTAGATATAGTTGATGTATATCTAGTATGCTTTCGAGCTTTTTTCCACCAGTATCTGAGCGTGAGGAATCCCATAGGGGACTGTGGGCATTAAAGTCCCCAGTTATCATAAACGGAACGGGTAACTGACTAACGACGTCTTCAATGTCTTGCTGTTGCCAGTTTGTGTTTGGTAGATATATATTACATACTGTAATTTTTAGTGGTGCAGATAGTCTTACGGCTACAATTTGTAGCTCCGTTTTGATAGGTAGTACAGTAAATTGGACATCCTCTCTGATTACAATTGCCACTCCACCTTTTGCTCTTTGTGTATATAAGGCATCTTTTCTGACTATGTTGTGTCTGCGAAGCAGGAAGTTTTTCTTCGATTTGAAGTGGGTTTCCTGCAGACACAATATTATAGGGTTGAAATCGTTAATAATTTTTTTCAATTCACAGTAGTGATGAGCAAAACCATTACAGTTCCACTGGACAATAGTTCACATGATTAAATTGATATGAAGGGATATAAAAGATTAAATTTTATGGACGATTAAGAAAATTTTCGATTTAACCATTTAAAACGACCTTACCAAAATGGAAAAAACTTTGGCACATTAGCATATAAATATTTTAAAAAGGAAAATGAAATTTTGAATCATTTGAAGCTAAAAAATTGGGTTTTTTAAAAGAAAGTTTAATTTAAAGTTAATAAAATATTTATAATGAAATGGGTTTATTATCACAAGCAAATTCAAAAATTACCATCAAAAAAACATTGTTTATAAAATTTTCAATTATAAAAAAAGATGGTTCATATTTACAATAATTACATAAATATTAAATGGTTTAAAATCAATCTTAAAAACACATTAAATTAACAGTTTAAGATTGAATTTACTTTATGTAAGTAAGATTTTTGATGCCAATTAATTATTTTTCATAAAATTCCTTTATATATTTCTTTGCAAATTAAATAAAGCAAATTTTTATAAAAATTTATATCATTTAAATTTAATTACAAATTTTTTTGGTTAAAATTTTAATTTTTTAAAAAAATTAAATTTTTTTTATAAAAATTAATTTTTAAAATTTAAAAAATTTAAAAAAAAAACCCCCAAATTTAAAAATAAATTTTAAAAAATTTAAAATTCAAAATTTTTCCCCATTAAAAAAACCTTAAAAAAAAAAAAGAAAAATCCCAAATTTTTTAAAAAAAATTTTAATAAAAAATAAAAAAACCACCAAAATTTTAATTTGGACAAAAAAAAAGAATTTAAATTCAAAAAAAAGGTTACCCAAATTAAAAAGACCAAAATTTAAAAAAAAAAATTTTAAAACCCTAAAATTTTAAATTTTAAAATTTTAAAAAAAAATTCCATGGTTTAAAATTTGAAACCAATCGGTTTTTAAAAACAAATTTTATAAAATTAAAAATTTTAACAAAAAAAAAACTTCAATTTTTAAAAAAAAAAATCCTTTTTAAAAAAAATTTTTTTTAAAATTTTTTAAGGTTTATTTCGAACATTAAAATTTTATTTAAAAATTTTAAAACGAAACCCTGAATTTCCCTTTGATGGGAAAAATTTTAAAGGGAAAAAAATTTTTAAAAAATTGGATTAACGCCTTAAAGACCCTTTTTCAACAAAATAAAAAAAAATTTTTTGCACATTTTGGGTAATAAATTACAGTTTTTTAAAATTTTTAAAAAATTTTCATTTTTTAAAAGGGGAAAAACAAAAAAGGGAAAAAAAAAAAATTTTTTTAATAACAAATTCCTTTTTTGAACGTTTTTTTAAAAAATTTAAAAAAAATTTTAAAAAAAAATTTAGGGTTTAAGGGTTTAAAAATTATTTTTAAAAACATTTCTTTTAAAAAAACCCCAAATTTTAAAAAAAATGGAAAAAAAACCCTTTTTATTTAAAAAAACTTTTTTTTTAAAAAATTTAAAAATGTTTTCCTGGTTGCCTTTTGAGCTTTACTACTTTGAGCGTTTGTAACCGTTTCAATAAGTATTCCTTCTTTAATTTTTCTGACCATCTTCAAGTTTCCGAGGATTCCGTATAATACCTTTTGAATAACAAATGAACTGATCTTGTCAAAATTCAGCCCATCCTTCGTTTTAAGAATAAGGAACCGGGGTTGTACCTCTTTCTCCATATTCCTTGGTTTTGAGAGACTATTAAGTGGGCCCTCTTCCACTCCCATGTTGAGAGAGTTGGCACTCGAAGGTTTATGTGATGAAACATTCATACTGTTCTCACGATAACGGGAAGAAGAAAAAAGGTGACCACCGCAGAGCTCCCATACTGTGGCAAGGCACAAATGATTGTGGGAAGGGGCCAGTTTCCCCACAGGCGTTTCAACGTTAGGGACCTGACTTCCCCTCGCGCAATCCCATATTTAATTAGATTTAACCCATTTTCTTACATTATGGCTATACTAAATTTCTTCTAATATTACCTTAATCGAATTCTACATTATTTTTTACTAATCTTAGCCCCAACTGATACCATTACAAAATACTTATGAAACATTCTAATATACAAATTCCTATTTAATTTTAAAGTTTTAAGTTTATACGGTGGCTTATCCACTGCAATACAGTAATTAGTAATTAGACCAATTATTCGCTGTTTTACGCTAAATGGCCCATAATCAGCCTTTAACGCGTGAGAAAAGACTAATTAGTTACATAAGTTCACACTGTAAAGTTCCCTTTGTTGATGCCACTTATGTCTTAGCTTGTTTCTTATAGCGAGATAAATTTTGTGTTAACTGCATAATGCAGAGGTTCGAGAATGTGAAGTTAACTGTGTCGATGTAATTTGTACAATAACCTGTTTGCTATAGAGGTAAAAGTTTAACTTTAACAGTAAAAAACGGCGCATAATAAGCGGGTAATTATCGCGCAAGAAAAGATTATTTTATTCATAACTTTATAAAGATTTAATTTTTACACTGATTTATTTCCTATGCGGTCGCAAAATTTTGATTGGCGGCGTAAAACAGCGCATAATTGGCGCCTAATTTCTGCACAAGATAAATGATTTGTACAGAAGCTTTAAGTGGTGAAGTTAAGCGTGTTAATGTAATTTTTACATTAATTTGTTTTTCAACTAGGGGTGTAAAATTTAACTTTCGCGGCACATATGCGCCTAATTATCGCTCAAGGAAAGATTAATTTATTCATAAGTCTATGAAGTTAGTCTTGTTTATGTAATTTATTACCTATGGAGGCGCAAAATTTTATTTTACTGAATCAGAAAAAAAAATTATTTGCCCAAAAATTCTAAGCTGCGTGGATGGAATTTTTACAATAACTTGTTTCCTGTAGGGGTGCAAAATTTAACTTTAACGACGCATAACAGGAGCCTAATAATCGCACAAGAAAAGATTAATTGGTTGATAAGCCTTGTCGATGTAATTATTACAATAACTTATTTCCTATAGGAACGCGAATATGTATGCAAAATGGCGCATAACTGGCGCTTAATTATTGGACAAGAAAAATTGATTTATGCTGAAGTTCACGGCCCTGAAGTTAGTTCTGTCAATGTAATTTTACATTAATTAAAAAAATGATGTATTCAAAAATTAGAGCTTATCCACACGTTTAAATCACATTATTGAAAAATGACTGGCCCAACTGCACACACCTCAAAAATTCTATTCGGATAATGAAATTTTATTGGTCAATTGGATAGTTATAATTCGAGGGGTGTGAACTGATATTTGGAGTCGAATAAAATCTTCGAAGAGAGTACTAATACCTAATGTTATTATTTCAAAACCATTTCAAATCATGCTAGTAGTATTTTACTCATTTTTAAGTTACTGAAATTGTGCTTACAATAACTTGTTTCCTGTAGGGGCGCAAATTTTAACTTTAACGACGCATAACAGGAGCCTAATAATCGCACAAGAAAAGATTAATTGGTTGATAAGCCTTGTCGATGTAATTATTGCAATAACTTGTTTCCTATAGGAACGCGAATATGTAGGGGAACACGGGGCAGAATGGCTCCGTGCCAGAGCCATTTAAATTTTGGGTCCCAATTAAACACAAAACATTCTTCAATGTTTAATTATCAAATTGGAGAAGTTTACAAATATAAAAAAAAGTTTAGAATTGTTAGCGCATGTCAAAATGACCGTTCTGCTCCAACGTTGGGGCAGAATGGCACCTTTGAGGGGCAGAAGGGTTTATCCAAAAAGTAATATTAACCCATACATTTGTATTGTATTTAAAAAAACCAAAGCTTAAATACACAACTTTAATATCAGAACTGAAAAGATAAAAACATATTATCATGTCCCCAGTAGGCCTAGTCCATGTTGAGTGTACAAAATTACGCTTCGTCCTCGTCTTCATAAATTTCACGTATTACTATTTCATTGTCGAGTTCTAGGAGGTCTGTATCTTCGTTATCTTTCTCATCTTTGCTGATATTTGTTACAAAACGATCAATATCACTTTCAGTAGAAACATTATCGCAGCAATCAACAGCAGAAGTTTCAGGCATTGCATTGAGACATGATTGTCCATGACAGTTGCCGCATTCAATGGAGCAAGATAAACCAATTTTCTTCATCCACAATTTGCACCGCATCCTTTCGTACAATTACAAAAATGGTATTAAGAATATTATCTGGCGCAGGTGATATCAATGTTGTAATGGGCCCTAAACAAATGTTATTAAAGATCCAGTCCCATTGTTGTGGACCTATGTCTCTTTCCAGTAATGTTTGGACCTGGTAATATACCCGACACAAGTGTTGTTGAGCTGCTGCAGTTGTAGATGTAAGCGATGGTAATTTTACAGCAGTATTGAACCTTGTCGACCTTGCAGAAATTAAATACCGGTAATTATCAAGAGATGTTTCCGGCTTAGGTGCTCCATACATTACCAACATAATTTTCACTCCATTCTCAAATATAAGTTATTGAGAACAATTTTCTTGTTGGAAAATTTCGGCAGCTTGATACAAATCAGGACGATCTTCGAACATTTTTAATGTATTTAGTTCTCCTCTGTTCAATAGAGCAATAGAGTTCAAGAAAAGCAGAATATTGCATGTAGCAATAAAATATGTTGCTTATATTGAGGATATTTGTAAAAGCTTGAAAAATTATAAAATTGTGTCTTGACCTTTCCTTTGTCTTGTTTCATGAAAAATAATTGTAGCTGTAAATGACTACGTCCGATGAAGACAACCAAAAGATCGATGTCCTCGCCTACTATGACAGTAGTGCTAATAATTGATTTTTCTATTGCAGTTTCAATAATTAACACATCGAAGCGTAATTTTTTACACTCAACATGCACTAGACCTACTGGGGACACCATGTAAAAATGCGCCTTGTATTCTACTTCAATGGTGGTGAGGAAACAAATACAGCGCTCGACGTTCACATTCGTCACTCTGCACTTCGCAAACGGTTCATCCTACGTGAAAAATGAATAGGACCATTTTTAGATAATTTCATGAACTTTATCTCTTCTAACCACCTCACTTGACCCCCGAGCCCTAAAACGAGATTTTTGCAAAAAACTGATTTTGTGACCTTTGACCTTGAATAATTTTTTAAAACCTGGCCGCTATCGTTCTCTATTTTTAATATGTTGTTTAAAACAAAGAATGAAGCGATTAAAAAATATTGGTGTCGCCATTTTTTTTGCAACTTGTTTAAGCTAAAATGACTGGACTATATGACACATAAAACATAAAAACAGTATTAGACAAAGAGAAACTTTTAAGTAGTCAAATAAAAATATTATGTCTCATGGAAAGGCACGAAACACTAAGCACAAAGCTACCTCACATTTGCAGCATGCAATTTGATACCGTTACCCTTTTTTGCACAAAAGGCACATCTTCTGCTTGAAGATTTGACTGGTAGATGCCTACCAACGTTGACTCTTCGACATGCGTGATCCATACTGAACGTTCTCCCATGAGATTTTCTTTTGATTTCTGAGGTATTGGGCCTTTCCTCCTACTATTCTGAAAATTGCCAATTAGCTAATAAGCTTCTGAAAGATAAGTGTGACATTGGCTTATTCGTAGATTTTGATTCTTTATATAAAATATATGAATTTATTATGGCGGAATCTATGCAAAATATAAGAGTTTGACGCACGTCTAGATTTCCATCAATAAAATAACATGCTAGTTGCTGGTCAAACCCGTCTACTCCGCCCATGTAACGATTACAATCTCTAACCACTGTAGTACAGGTTACTTGTTCTTTTCTCCGGTTTTATTTCTCCGCGTTACTTTAGTGGCATGTGCCGGATTATGCATGTTGCTCAACAAGACTATAGACCTTTTACCCTGTCCTTCCATTTTAAAACGGACAAATCACCACGAAGTCTGAATCCCATGTTTCTAATCTTTATAATCTTTCATGATTTCTTTAGGGTATCCTTTTCGGTTTATTCGGAATGTTCCGTTGGCAAAACTATTCTTTGAAAGTAAAATTTCCATTAATTTTATTGTGCCAAACCAATAATCTCTCGTACTAGGTAGACTGTGAAACCCCATAATAATCAACGAATCAAAGAACGCCTTCAGCTTGTTCAAGGTCAGATTTATTATTTTCCACATTAGTTTGCATATTTAATTATCTGCTCGATGATGTTTTTCAACATCTCTGCGTCAAAAAATTTCGGTACGCATTTCAAATGTTGGTCCAATTTTTTTCTGAGAAATTGCTTGCAATATATTTTGAAGAACAAGAACATTTTTTGCAAATTGATAAGTTGCTGGCCGTGGTTGAATATCTCTTCTGTATCTGAGTCGAAATCAAGGTCAATGGGATTTCTTTTGTTACTTCATCAGGATCTCTAATTGAATAATCGGAATCGAAATTATCATTGTTTTCTTTATCATCTGCATGATTTATTGCTGCTCTTCATGGTTTTCTAATGATAAGTTCAGAAGGCTTACGGTAAGATGATGATGTTGATGTGGTCGGTGTATTTTCACAAGAAATAAGCACGCATTCTGAAACAGGCAAAATAACTTGTAAATAAGGTAATTATGTCACCTTTTTGTCTAATTGTACCTTCTGGGTTAACTTCTATATTTCTTGTGACGGAGGAGTACTATTATATGACAGTCATTCGCGTCACTATCACCATCGAGTTCCAAATTTTCATCTTGCTCACTTGTTATGCCATTTAGCCAGTCGAATACTTCCTCTGAGTGTTTTCGACTCAATTCATGTAAATTTATATTATTTTTGTTAGAGTTACGAGCACTAAACGTATAAAAGTACATGTTTTAAATTTTCCGCAAACAATGAAAATCGTTCATAGCAACAAAGACTAAGAGACCACAAATCCACACAGACACGTGGCTAGGCACGTTCATCAAAGGTATAAAATATTTTTACGTATAAAATAAACAACAATATTGATACATTTGTAATGATCCTGCTTGAATCCTTGCATATTTTCCATTCCTAGAAATAATTGATATCAATCCTTATTTCCAAATTGTTTACAACTGTTCTATTACATTCTTTAAAAGGTTATCAGTTGTTATCCTGTTTCCTACTCCCCAATTTCCTTTATATACTAGATCCCAGCCACACAAAACACTTATTTTTAACACTTATTTTCAATTACTTGACATTACCAGTACTATTACTTTACTCTGCCTATACCTGACCTGGTATTTACTAACAGTATACCTGTCCTGGTACAAGACACTTATTTACCTGACCAGATACAAACCTAACCCTTGACTATATACCTACACCCTACTTTTACTTATTTGTATAATTCTTACCTAACCGGACGGTTACACCCTCATTTCCATTCATTAGAAATAATTACTCACCGACAAGCCACCAACGTTCCCATTAACATTCATTCATCCCGCACTCACCACCAACTCCACCACTGGTACTGCCGACAAACCATTCACCAGACGTCCATAAATCGACTGCCCTACTTCTAACTACCCTGTCGCAGGCTCATTTATATCAAACAAAGCTGTTTATAGCACCGAGCTTGGGGTATAAATGTCAAAGACACGTTGTATGATTTGCCGGAGGTACCACGCTGTATTTTAACGTAGTGCGTCCTTTAGGATCTTTCCTGTAAATATATTACTCCGCCACGAAACGGAATTTAAAAAAGGTTGTAATTTAAACCATCATTATTGGATTGCTGTGCACCGATATGGGCTTTTAAATCACAAACACAGGCGTCACTATTTCAATGGAAGTTCGGCCCACACAAATAGTCACCTTTCTGAGAAATAATCAACTCCAAACCATCTCAATATCACACTAGAAGGTGAATCGAGGTTTTGCCCCGAACACCCATTCTAGTACTTAAATTCTATTATAGCAGTTCCCTATCTTTAGCATAAACGCAACTGGACGTCTCTAATTATCTACTCTATATATCCAACCTAATTTTACAAGCTATAACGTTTTACCCCCTGGGGTGACGAACACCTGTTGTATCTACATAAAATTATACAAAATTACACTCGCCTGATTTACACATAATTAATCCTGCTACCCATAACTCTGAAGCACAATACACATTTCTGATATCACGTATGTTTAAAGTCACCTGCTGCAATTAGCCCGTATAATTTCAGCGATAGGTAGAAGGGCGCATCCAACGCAGTATCGCACTGGATAGTGCCGTCCCGATGCGGAAGGGTTACCAGAATTATATTTTAGTTTCTTTATTATTTACCGAGTCCTTTTTTTGGTTTATTTATTATTAATATTTAGTATTTTTCTTTATTTTATATCATTATTGTAAATAAAACCTGTTTGCCTGTTTAATTTGAATGTGTCCTAACAATCAATTTTCCACAAACTAGAAAAGTGGTCTGAACCCGATCCTGAAGGTCTCATTGCTTACTCACGAGATACCAGCAATTTGCTTTGTTGACAAACGCCACATATTTATAGGTTAGAAAACTAAAATAATGAATACCATATAAATTATTATTCATTTCCACCAATCTTCACATTAGTCACGTTCTACATGCAGTTAGGAAGGAAAAGGAAAAGGCCACGTATTTCATCCCTCCCAAGGGGAGGCAGGCTACTCGAGCTTTCCTACCACAATCATGGATTCTTAGCATACATACATACAGTATATATGCATGGTGGGATTAAGGATGGGTGTGGTCAGGATAGAATCAGAAGGAACGGAGTTAGGGTTCTGAGGGGAAAAATACTACCATGTGCATATACGTAGTGGCCATGCCCCTACATGTGTATGAGGAAAACCCCTGAAAAAACCTCATACAAGGTAGACGGTAACGGGGATCGAACTCATTACCTCCCGAATGATAAGCAGGTCGTGTCACCACTACGCTACTAGCTCGGTATGTAGTTAGAAATCTAGGTGCAAATTTTAATTATTATAATCAAAGTATATACAGGGTGGGTGTCTGCGTGGATGGAGGATTGCTCCTTAGCTATTAGAGATATCAAAACCAATTTTGGTGTGGTAATACACTATCATTTGGACCTACATTCTAAAAATATTTAAATATGTACAGGGTGATTGACAAAAATACGCCAACCCAAACCTGTTTTTTTTAATGGAACCCTGTATATTTTTGCATTTTTGGATTCACTGTTACATTTAGAATAAAAGTTAGAAAACTAACCGTTCTGTAGATATTGTCACTTTAGTACCAAAATAGAGTTAACTTTGGAACCACGATGTTACGTAAATCTGTTTGTACCACCGACTATTAATAATAGTCTACTAATAAACAAACTGGGAAATTTTTCCAAAACATGTAAAACTATACAGAACGATTAACTTACGCGAAATGTAATTTTTCTCAATTTTTCAAATGCAACATCCTGTATATTTTTCACCTTTCGATTCCCCGTGAAAAGTAGATACTAATTGATAATAGGTTTCATAGCCATAAGACGGACTCTTCTTGAAATATTGACCCTTTTACGTAAAAAATATTCTAAAATACAAATTTACTATGACAATAGAATTCAACAAAACAAATCAGGTAGGCTTAGAGGAACAATTGCATCTATTGTTTTGACATTTGTATAATCATTAAAATATTGCTCCATTAGTTTGTGTGTTTTTGGATTGTCGTTTTGTCAATTTTTGTATAAAATGAATTTTTCCAAAGAAGAAATGGTCGATATGATCTTTATTTACGGCGAAGCACAAAGAAATACTTTGCTGGCTACCCGTTTGCACTGTGAACGATAACCAGAGAGAAGACAGCCGCGGAAAGAATCGTTTATGAATGTAGCTGAGAGATTTATAAATTCTGGTAGTGTGTTATCCCAAGCGCGCAAAAACAAGCCAAAATGAAGAAATTGAGTTTCAAGTTGTGGCATCCACCAATTAGTACCAGAGAGCTAAGTACACACCTAGGCCTAAATAATAATACAGTTCGCAGCTTTATTAAAAAAAAACAATTTTGCATCCTTATCATATCGAGCAACATCAAGCTTTAAGTGAATTAGATCTTCAAAATCGTGAATCTTTCTGCCAATGGATAACTGCTAAAGTAAATGAAGAACCCAATTTTGTTAGTAACATTCTATTTACGGATGAGGCAACTTCTCACAATAATGGCAATATTAATACACATAACTATCATCACTATTCAGATACTAATCCACACATCTTAAGAGTTGTTGATCACCAGCATCGATAGTCAGTTAATGTGTGGGGTGGTATAATCAATTTTGGTTGGTCCTCTTTTCTTTGATAGGAGTCTTATTGGAGAAAGATATTTACAGTTTTTGGAAAATGATTTACCCCGAGCTTTTGGAAAATATTGAGGTAGATAATATTCGTACGATGTGGTTTCAACTGGAAGGCGCTCCTCCACACTATGCAATCAACGTTAGATAATATCTCGATAGAAATTATACGATGAGGTGGATAGAACGAAGTGGTGTGCAAAACTGGCCAGCCAGATCACTGGATCTTACGCCCCTCGATTTTTTCCTTTGGGGCTACGTTAAAGAAACAGTTTACCAGCATCCTCCCACCACAAGCGAAGATATGAAAAATAGAATTAGAGCTGCGTTTCAATCGATTTCGCCTCTAATGTTGTTGCGAGTGAATCTTTCGTTTACCGAGCGAATTGCAAAGTGTTTAGCTAGGCGTGGTCAGCATTTTGAACATTTAATTTGAATTTATGGTTTTATTCGTTTATGATTAGGGGAGAGTGCGCCACAGTGAAACAGCGTTTACAGTGAAATAATCAATTTAATTTTTAAATACGCCGCCGTATTGCAGTTTTGGTAGGTTGGTAACAGTCACCCGAGCAGCAGCTTTCAGTAGCTGGTTGATGTCTTCCATTAAAACTGCGGGTATAAGTTGTGTAGTGAGAACCAGTGGCAATTTTAAGGTAATTTGTTTTCTAGAGGTCACAGTTTCATACATATTTAAAATGCATCTTCTTACTAAATTATTGTTTTAATATTTTATCGGCTGCCTGGATCATTTGTTAACCTAACCTACAAGTTACTTCTTTTAAATAATGTGTTATTAAGTTTCGGTAAAACTTTTTGCAAAATTCGTTAGAAGTACACTCTGAAACACCGTGACAAAGTACACAGTGAAACGTTTCACTGTGTACCAACAAAAGGCCTCGAACCGTTTCACTGTATACCACATGTACAGGCTCTGTATAATTTTTTTTTTTCCACATGGCAAGGAAGCCAAAACCAAGAAAAATAGGGTATGCATCTAAAGAAGATATAACTGCGGCTGTTAATGCTGTTCTTCATGATGGAATGTCATTGAGGCAAGCTGCCCAGAATTTTAATGTAAAATACATGACATTATTTCGATATGTTAAAAAGCAACGGCTAAATCCCGATATCGACGTTCGTATGGAACCTCATTATGATATAAACCGAGTTTTTACAGAAAATGAGGAATCTTCATTAACTGACTATATCCAGACATGTAGCCAAATGGCCCATGGGTTGACTACCGCCAAAGTAAGACACGTGGTATACGAATGTGCAGTAATAAACAAGAAACGGTTTCCGGAATCATAGGAACAAAATAAGGTAGCAGGGCCAGATTGGCTTAGAGGATTTTTAAAAAGAAGAGCCAATCTTAGTATTCGCCAATCTGAACAGTGTAGGCTTTCAAGATTAACCTCCTTTAACTGGTACAATATCGACCAGTTTTTTACCAAATTAGAGGAACTTTTTAATCGAATACCAGAACTGACAGATGGTTCCTGCATTTTCAATTTAGACGAAACTAGTTCGACTATCGTACATGTTGCTAAGAAAATTGTAGCAGGAAAGGGGGTTAAACAGGTTAACAGCTGTACAAGTGGAGAAAGGGGGCAGCTGGTTACAACATGTGTTATTGTCTCCGCTTTGTGCACCTATATTCCACCAGTCATGGTCTTCCCCCGAAAAAAATTTAAAGAACATATGCTGGTGGTTTTTCAGGAACCCTTGGTTTGGCTAATTCTTCGGGCTGTATGAATGCTGAATTGTTTCCCATTTTATTAAACATACAGGAAGTTACTTATCTTTTTTGGGGTTTTTTAATGGTGTACTTTAAATTATACAATCTAAACGTTTCGATAACACTTACAGTTATCTTCGTCAGTAGTAATGTTTATTAAAAATTGTTAAAGATGTAGTAAACAATTTTCTCAAATTTGAAAAATTAAAACATAAACATAAGCCTGCTATTAATATAACAGTTTGAGAAACATAAAGCCAACTATAAAATTTTTTTTAGTAAAGAATAACTAGGTCATAAAAATTAAATTTTATTTGATATAATGTTTGAATTTGTGAATGCTTCTATCATTTTAAAATTGAAGTTTTTCACAACTTTACACTTACATCATAACTCGATTAAATTTTGTTAAATGTGTTTTTTGGCTGACAAATTTCATTGTTAGCTTTCGTCGTAGAGATTCTGGTTTGTCATCTTTGAGGCAGTTTAATGAAATTTAATTTTTATGACCTAGTTATTCTTTACTAAAAAAATTTTTATAATTAACTATTTAATAAATTTATGTTTAATTTTCAAATGTTTACTACCTTTAATTTACAACAACTACTGCCTGACGATAACTTATCAAAATAGATGTATAAAATCACCATTGCAAAAGATAAAACAATATATGGTGTTAATGGTGAAAGTTTACATTTCATAATACAGGAAGCTGTAAAGAGAGCCCTACTTTATTAATCTTTGACAACGAGAGCCATATTAGCATTGAAGTTGTGGATAAGCAAGAAATGCTGGGATACACTTTCTCCACATACTAGTAATAAAATTCAACCTCTTGATGTGTCAGTATTTGCTCCTTTCAAAGTTACTATAATTCTGCCTGTCAATCTTGGATGATTAGACATCCGGTTGTTCTTCTATCGATTCATGATGTCAGTGAATGTGTATCTGAAGATCTCACAAGGCATTAACTCCCAAATATAATGGTTAGGTTTAAAAAGTGTGGAATCTATCCTTTGAATAAATTCATTTTCACAGCCAGTGATTTCCTTAGCTCGGCAGTTACTGATAGACCTCTTGTAGAAACTGACCAGTTCCCAGCTCTTCAAACGAAGATGTTAATGAAGTTGGTTTCTGTGGCTCACCAGCACAGTCAGTATCAAACAACAATAATCCAGTTGATGAGCCGAGTCCATCAAACAGAATGCACTCTATTATGGTGAACAAGGAACACCTGAGAAGAATGTTGCTATCTCAACTGGAAGCGTTGCCGCTACTAGTATTTTGAAGGAAAAATTTCCTCACCACAAGAATATAAAGGATTCTAAAGCGCACAGTCAGAACAGTAACAGACAGCCAAGGAAAAAACGAAGCACAATAACAACCAACTCATCCGAGAAAGAAGCTCTTCTGGAAAAAGAAACAGAAAGCATATTTCACAAAGACTCGAATCAGAATATCAGAAAAGAAACACAAAAGGCCAAAACAGTAAAGAAAGTACAACATCATGATGAGTCCTCAGATTCAGATGTAGAACTATATGCTGAAGCTCTGATGAAGATCATTTGAGTTTATCTGATGTTGATGATTTGAAAATAAAACGCCCAGGAAGAAGACTTCGTTCTTGTTAGATTCAATGGAACATTTATTACATCGGCAATGTACTGGATGAATTGGGAGGTGATGAATATGAAACATCTTTCTTACAAGACAAAAAAATTTGATTGCAGCTTTCTTTCCAACTGTACCGATGTTTCTGTTGTGAATATACGTGACATCAGAAGTGTTTTGCCTCAGCCCGAAGCCAGACGAAACACGAAAAGGATCTCGAACTATTTGAAATTTATTTCCTTTGGCTCACTTGACGTGAGATAATTAATCTACTTTTGAAACCTTTTTTTAAAATATTGTTTTTAAAATATATCTTTTAATTCTTAATATTTTATTATGCTTTCCTCCTGTATAAACTTAACTATTTTTAACTGTAAATATTCGACGTTTCATTGTACCTTAGTTGGTCCACAATGAAACAGTTATCATGTTTTTTAAAGGGTAATAAAATTTACTTGGTATAATTTTATATGTATTCTTACCAAAACTGCATCGAAATGTTCACAATTTATACCATAAAAAAAACTTCATATAATCAACAGAGAATGAGTTATGCCTAAAAAATAAAAAATGTTTCACTGGTCTCCTACTTGTTCAACTTATTTTGGGTGTAGAAATTGTTTATTGTTTAGTTATTAATTAACTATTAATAGTTAAAGAATTTATTTGCATTCATATTTTCTCACTTGCTTTGGAGTTTGTTTTATTTGTTCTTCTTTATGTCAATATTTTCAAATAAAGCGTCAATATCTCAAGAAGGTTCCATCTTATGGCTATGAAATCTAATATCAATTAGTATCTACTTTTAACGGAGAATCGAAATGTGAAAAAATATACAGGGTGTTGCTTTTAAAAAATTTGAAAATTACATTTCATAAGTTAATCATTCTGTATATTTTACATGTTTTGAAAATTTCCTAGTTGTTTATTAGTAGACTATTATTAATAGTTGGTGTATAAACAGATTTACAAAATTGTGGTGACAATGCTCGCATCGTGGTTCCGAAGATAACTCTACTTTGGTACTAAAGTGACAATATCTGCAGAACTTAGTGATACAGATACAAATTTGTACTTTTATTCTAGATGTAACAGTAAATCCAAACATGCAAATATACAGGGTGTTCCATTACACGGGTTTGGTTGGCATATTGTTGTTAATCACTCTGTATACCTAAATATTTTAGAACGTAGGTACAATGATCGTATTACCACACCAAAATTCGTTTTGATATCTCTAATAGTTACGAAATCCTCCGTGCAGGAGACACCCACCTGTGTATGTAAAAATTGAAAATTGACTTTACTTACGTTGTGACCAAACAGAAAAACTACCACTGGTCGAAATTTCAACCACTTAGTCAACAATATGCCAAATGACTTACATAGACAAATTTAGTGCAGGCCACCTTCGTAGTCAACATTTTCTGGTCGATATCCTTTTTGCGCGTTTGTTAGAAGGAAAAAAAATAAGTGGTCGATTTATCAACCACCAACCGTTAAAGTTAAAAAACCTTTTTGAGCACAATTTCTGTTCCATCAAACCAGCAAAATCATTTAAAAAATTATTTGGTAATGTTTAACCATTTGAATAACGTACACATTTTAAGTAATAATTGTGCGAAAAAGGAGCTTATGAAGATGAACGTGAGCACGAGAAAAGTGAAAGAACACTAATGATAATAAATCTTTGGTTGAGCAATGCCTATGGCTATTTATTAAATAATTATATTAAAATTAACAGTAAATTAACGATATTTGATTTTGCTCAAAATTTTAAATAAAACCGTTTACTGAAATTGTTTGAATTCGTATAAAACCACAAACTGTCACTGTTATTTCATTTCCGTCAAAGTCACTTATAATTTTAAATTAAATAAAATTGTAAATGTAAATTAATTTTGCAATCACTTCATCAAGAAAAATACTTAATTTGTGAACGACGTATACTATTTCTCTCTTTGAATTATGAATAGAACTTAACACAGCAAAATTTGATCGTAATTGCAAAGAAAATTAGCGGAATATATTTACGAAATTATTATGGCTTTCACTTGACTACGCTGCAATAAATTCCTATATAAGCGGTAATAATTTTTTTCGAACTGACGTGTTATAAACGATGACCTTTTCTGATATTTTTGATAGAAATATCTAACACAAAAATATGATCAAGAGTATAATAATTATTATGTCAGATTTTATAGGCTTTTTGCATGCCTCGAGATATTAATCTAAAGATCTGACACGATGTATCTTTGAAATTAGGAAATTTATTAATAAGTAAAAAAAAATGTATATATTAAACATATGTATGTATGGAACGCGCGCGCTTAAGAAATATGATTAGCATAAAAATTATTTAAAACCCACTCCTTTTATGTACTTAAGTATTTTATGCAACAACATTTGGAAGATAATATCTATAATGTTGGCAAATATTTAAATATTTTGACGTTCGCGTTTTCTTTGTCTCCATTGAATTTTCAAACCCAAATTTGATGAAATCGTGTGGTTTGTTTAACGTGTTATTTAAAGTAAACCAAAATTGGACGACATGGTGAATGAACTATTATTATTATGGTTATAAATACGTTATACAGTAGTTCAATAAGCGAATAGTTATAAACCGTACATTTTCTTGATGAAACTTATAATGTCATCTTTGCTAGATTACAAATTATTGTCATGTACTAAAAAAGAGTAATACCAAATATATTTTTCTTAAATGGAATACCTTAGCTTTTATGTGACGAACGAAGTCTCTGAGGTTCTACACTCATCTACAAATTTATAACATTGTCAATTGCAGTGTTGCCCATTAATTTTTCCTTCAAAATTTAGTCAAAACATACTCTTTTCATATATTTATATCTCTGCCACTGTTCGTTAATTTATTTGGAATCTAATATTGGACTAGTTCATCTAAACTAATGTTTTTGGATTCTATCATATAGGGTGTTTATTTCTTTTGAACATGTCTCATTCACTTCTATTTTAATTGAATTTCTTAAATACACCTATACAGGATGATTGATGGTGGATGGCCTATTAGACGTTTATGGAAAATAGTCAAGGTATCACTTTGAAATTTGGTGGCTTATATGAATGGATATCTCTCTTATGAAAATATATTCAACTGTGCATTGCCGTTCTACAAGAAAGTATTAGCAACGATAATTTAAATGGAACACCCTTCAATAGCTTTTATGTGACAAACGAAGTTTCTGATTCTACGCTCAACTACAAATTTGTAACATCGTCAAATGCAGTGTTGCAGTTATGAATTTTCGAAAATTTAGTCAAAAATATACTCTTTACATACTGTTATATCTCTGCCTCTGTTCGTTAATTTATTTGGAATCTAATATTGGACTAGTTCATCCTAAACTAACTTTACTTTTGGATTGTGTCATATTGTTTAAAATTTCTTTTGAACATGTCTAAATTCACTTTATTTTAATTCAATTTCTTAAATACACGCTAACACAGGTTGATTGATGATGGATGGCCTCTTAGACGATTATGGAAAAATGGTCAAGGGATCAGTTTGAAAATTTGGCTTACATAAATGGATATTCTTTTAAAAAATTTTCAACTGTATTTGCGTTCTAGAAAAGTTTTTGATAATTTAAATGGAATCCTTTTATGTGACAAACGAACTCTCTGTTTCTACATAACTACAAATTTGTAACATTGTCAATTGGTGTTGAATGAATTTTTCTTTAAAAATTTAGTCAAAACATACTCTTTCATACTGTTTATCTAACTGTTCGTTAATTTATTTGGAATCTAATATTGGACTAGTTCATCCTAAACAGTAGATATACTAATTCCTGTCCACTTTTGTCAAGATTTGTCACCAGAAAAGTCACTAGATTTCTGTTGGTAACATTGCTGGGTGCTAAGTCAATACGTTGTTGGTAACTCTGTTAGGTTATTAACCCTGCTAAGTCAGGTCAAAGGTAAAATTGCAAGGTATAAAAACAGTATTCAAGGTAGACTTGAATGTCATATTTCTTAGAAATAAGGTGAAAAGCTAAAATAGAAATTTAGGTAATCATAAATAATTTTCAATCTTTTGCAAAATATAAATTTTCTGATCATCATATTATAGTCAAGGTCAACAATTTTAACAATTTTAAGCATGTCAAACATGGTCAATAAAAGCTAAAATAGAAATTGAGGTAATCATAAATAATTTTCAATTTAAATTTCTAAATATAAATTACTTCATATTCTCAAGGTAAAAAGTATTTTTAAGTTTAAGCAAATCAAAGCTAAAATATAAGGTAATCAAATCTAAATAGTTTCAAGGTCAAAGTTATTGACCTACATTCATATTTCTTAGAAATATAAAAGGTCAATGAAAAGCTAAAATAGAATTGAACTTTTTCAAATATATTTCTTATATAAATTCGTATGTATACGGATCCTAATACATTTTATTTCAAATCACAGGTTAGTAACATTTTCAGCTAAGTTTCAGGTCACTAGAAAAGTTACTAGGTTTTGATTATCCTGAAGGTCATTGCCCTCAGTCTCAAAACAAGTCTATGCATGTTTCAACACGCCCTATTCTGATCAGAACAAATTGTTTAAAGTCTATGCTTTCAAGGCATGAGAACAAAGACGATCTATTGTTTTGGCTGAGTCATTCTTCTGAATTCTGAAATCAAGAACAAGACGATGCATTGTCGACAGTTCAAGTCTATGCTTTCAAGGCCACAAGAACAAAGACTATCTATTGTTCCGTTATTCTAAAAGATTGTTATCTCAATTCTAGGAAATCAATAACAAAGGCGATGTCAATTCAAAGTCTATGCTATTTTCAAGGTAAAAGAACAAAAAGCGATTCATTCTTCTGGTCGAGTTATAAAATAATTGTTATCTCAATTCTATCATGAACAAAGACGATGTATTGTTCAAAGTCTATGTATAATTTTCAAGGTAAATGAACAAAGACGATTCATTGTTCTGGTTGATTTATAAAAATAGATTGTTATCTAAATACATCTCTTTCAGAACAAAAGGCAATCCATTGTCAACGATTTAAAGTTTGCTTATAAGGTCACACCTCTGATAACAAGACGATCCATTATTCAGTTATTATTTTAAAATAGATTGTATCTCAATTAGGAAATCAACTGAGGTGCATGTTTCAAGCAATATCACGCCCCTCATGAGCTAAACAGGTGGCCGTTTAAACAGGTATTTCTAAAACAGGTAGCCGTTTCTAAACAGGTCCGTTTCCCAAAACAGATAGCTGTTTCAACATTTCTTAGAAATGGTCACAAGCTATAAATAAAAAAGGTAATCATAAATCTAGAATAGAATTTTCAAGATCTACTACTTGAAGTTAGACGACGATGATCTCATAATATGCAAAAAAGTAGGTCATAGTTCATTGAATGAATACTCAAGCTAAAAATAGAAATTGCAATGTCACCATCCTTCATATTTCAAGGTCAGGTCCAGTAAAAAGAACTGTAATGTCATCATCATCATCATCATGTTACAATTCTTAAGTTATAAAATAGTGTGTTAATTATTGATCTGTATATCATAGCTAAAAATAGCCATTCAAGTCCTCACTAAAAGTTGATCACGTTACAGCTAAAAATATAAAGCATGATCGTTAAGTAGTGTAACCAATATATTAATCAAAGAGATGGTTCATATCTTCACAATGTAACATAGTTTTTAATAACAATATAAATATATGTAATATGAGTGTTGTTAAAACATGTGGATCATACGCTCAAGGCAATGGACCAAAAGCAACTGACCTGAGATAACGCTTCTTAAGAATTTGCATTGTATTCGATAAACATGAAATTTACGACGAGTGATTATAGTGATTAACATTAGTAAAATAAAAAGTAACGATATGTGAAATTTTAAATTTAAAAAATAAACATGTTTTGTAAAGAACTGAAAGCTGTGCAACTGCATCTATTTTGCAATGATGTAAAACAAATGGACAGCATTTGATGGTAGTTCATTATGGATGCTGATTAGCTATCAATACAATTATCAAAATGCATTTCTAACATCATGATGCAGTAATATTATAGGACAGTTTGTCAATATAATTATAAGCGTTCTCGAATCAATAAAGATGGATCTATCTGCATTGAACAGTAGCACTTTCTGTAAATTTAGAACGTAAAAGACATAAAATGTGATTGATGCAAACTATCAAAAAAGTATAAACATATTATCATTGACCAAAACTTTAAGTGCATATTACCTTAGGATTTTATGAATAGTTCAAAAAAGATCGCATTGAAAAGTTTAACAATATAAAATTAGAATGAGCATTACCAGAAGGAACTGTAGGAAAGTGACTAATTTAACATTTATGTAAAAAAAAAAAAAATAATTATATATCTATGTATAATTGTTTTAAATAAATTATATATTTTTTTTGTTGCAAAAAGAATGCTTCTATTTTTGATTAAATGAGGTATATGTGAAGAGCTGCTATTGTGAGACTAAAAAATGTGCTATAATAATATGGTTTCTCAGCTATATTCAGCTGTTCAAGGTTAAAAATTTATTGATCAATTACAATTCATACCAACTAAAGCAATATCTTTGAGAATTGAAATTACCAGCGCCAATTAGATTGCATTATTTGTATACAGTTACGCTAACGCGTTCTTTTACATGTCCCCAGTAGGCCTAGTCCATGTTGAGTGTACAAAATTACGCTTCGTCCTCGTCTTCATAAATTTCACGTATTACTATTTCATTGTCGAGTTCTAGGAGGTCTGTATCTTCGTTATCTTTCTCATCTTTGCTGATATTTGTTACAAAACGATCAATATCACTTTCAGTAGAAACATTATCGCAGCAATCAACAGCAGAAGTTTCAGGCATTGCATTGAGACATGATTGTCCATGACAATTACCGCATACAATGGAGCATCCACAATTTGCACCGCATCCCTTCGTACAATTACAAAAATGGTATTAAGAATATTATCTGGCTCAGGTGGTAACAACGTTGTAATGGGCTCTAAACAAATGTTATTAAAGATCCAGTCCCATTGTTTTGGACCTATGTCTCTTCCCAGTAATGTTTGGACCTGGTAATATACCCGACACAAGTGTTGTTGAGTGGCTGCAGTTGTAGGTGGAAGCGATGGTAATTTTACAGCAGTATTGAACCTTGTCGACTTTGCAGAAATTAAATACGGGTAATTATCAAGAGATGTTTCCGGCTTAGGTGCTCCATACATTACCAACATAATTTTCACTCCATTCTCAAATATAAGTTATTGAGAACAATTTTCTTGTTGGAAAATTTCGGCAGCTTGATACAAATCAGGACGATCTTCGAACATTTTTAATGTATTTAGTTCTCCTCTGTTCAATAGAGCAATAGAGTTCAAGAAAAGCAGAATATTGCATGTAGCAATAAAATATGTTGCTTATATTGAGGATATTTGTAAAAGCTTGAAAAATTATAAAATTGTGTCTTGACCTTTCCTTTGTCTTGTTTCATGAAAAATAATTGTAGCTGTAAATGACTACGTCCGATGAAGACAACCAAAGATCGATGTCCTCGCCTACTATGACAGTAGTGCTAATAATTGATTTTTCTATTGCAGTTTCAATAATTAACACATCGAAGCGTAATTTTTACACTCAACATGCACTAGACCTACTGGGGACACCATGTAAAAATGCGCCTTGTATTCTACTTCAATGGTGGTGAGGAAACAAATACAGCGCTCGACGTTCACATTCGTCACTCTGCACTTCGCAAACGGTTCATCCTACGTGAAAAATGAATAGGACCATTTTTAGATAATTTCATGAACTTTATCTCTTCTAACCACCTCACTTGACCCCCGAGCCCTAAAACGAGATTTTTGCAAAAAACTGATTTTGTGACCTTTGACCTTGAATAATTTTTTAAAACCTGGCCGCTATCGTTCTCTATTTTTAACATGTTGTTTAAAACAAAGAATGAAGCGATTAAAAAATATTGGTGTCGCCATTTTTTTTGCAACTTGTTTAAGCTAAAATGACTGGACTATATGACACATAAAACATAAAAACAGTATTAGACAAAGAGAAACTTTTAAGTAGTCAAATAAAAATATTATGTCTCATGGAAAGGCACGAAACACTAAGCACAAAGCTACCTCACATTTGCAGCATGCAATTTGATACCGTTACCCTTTTTTGCACAAAAGGCACATCTTCTGCTTGAAGATTTGACTGGTAGATGCCTACCAACGTTGACTCTTCGACATGCGTGATCCATACTGAACGTTCTCCCATGAGATTTTCTTTTGATTTCTGAGGTATTGGGCCTTTCCTCCTACTATTCTGAAAATTGCCAATTAGCTAATAAGCTTCTGAAAGATAAGTGTGACATTGGCTTATTCGTAGATTTTGATTCTTTATATAAAATATATGAATTTATTATGGCGGAATCTATGCAAAATATAAGAGTTTGACGCACGTCTAGATTTCCATCAATAAAATAACATGCTAGTTGCTGGTCAAACCCGTCTACTCCGCCCATGTAACGATTACAATCTCTAACCACTGTAGTACAGGTTACTTGTTCTTTTCTCCGGTTTTATTTCTCCGCGTTACTTTAGTGGCATGTGCCGGATTATGCATGTTGCTCAACAAGACTATAGACCTTTTACCCTGTCCTTCCATTTTAAAACGGACAAATCACCACGAAGTCTGAATCCCATGTTTCTAATCTTTATAATCTTTCATGATTTCTTTAGGGTATCCTTTTCGGTTTATTCGGAATGTTCCGTTGGCAAAACTATTCTTTGAAAGTAAAATTTCCATTAATTTTATTGTGCCAAACCAATAATCTCTCGTACTAGGTAGACTGTGAAACCCCATAAGAATCAACGAATCAAAGAACGCCTTCAGCTTGTTCAAGGTCAGATTTATTATTTTCCACATTGGTTTGCATATATAATTATCTGCTCGATGATGTTTTTCAACATCTCTGCGTCAAAAAATTTCGGTACGCATTTCAAATGTTGGTCCAATTTTTTTCTGAGAAATTGCTTGCAATATATTTTGAAGAACAAGAACATTTTTTTTGCAAATTGATAAGTTGCTGGCCGTGGTTGAATATTTCTTTTGTATCTGAGTCGAAATCAAGGTCAATGGGATTTCTTTTGTTACTTCATCAGGATCTCTAATTGAATAATCGGAATCGAAATTATCATTGTTTTCTTTATCATCTGCATGATTTATTGCTGCTCTTCATGGTTTTCTAATGATAAGTTCAGAAGGCTTACGGTAAGATGATGATGATTATGTGGTCGGTGTATTTTCACAAGAAATAAGCACGCATTCTGAAACAGGCAAAATAACTTGTAAATAAGGTAATTAATTATGTCACCTTTTTGTCTAATTGTACCTTCTGGGTTAACTTCTATATTTCTTGTGACGGAGGAGTACTATTATATGACAGTCATTCGCGTCACTATCACCATCGAGTTCCAAATTTTCATCTTGCTCACTTGTTATGCCATTTAGCCAGTCGAATATTTCCTCTGAGTGTTTTCGACTCAATTCGTGTAAATTTATATTATTTTTGTTAGAGTTACGAGCACTAAACGTATAAAAGTACATGTTTTAAATTTTCCGCAAACAATGAAAATCGTTCATAGCAACAAAGACTAAGAGACCACAAATCCACACAGACACGTGGCTAGGCACGTTCATCAAAGGTATAAAATATTTTTACGTATAAAATAAACAACAATATTGATACATTTGTAATGATCCTGCTTGAATCCTTGCATATTTTCCATTCCTAGAAATAATTGATATCAATCCTTATTTCCAAATTGTTTACAACTGTTCTATTACATTCTTTAAAAGGTTATCAGTTGTTATCCTGTTTCCTACTCCCCAATTTCCTTTATATACTAGATCCCAGCCACACAAAACACTTATTTTTAACACTTATTTTCAATTACTTGACATTACCAGTACTATTACTTTACTCTGCCTATACCTGACCTGGTATTTACTAACAGTATACCTGTCCTGGTACAAGACACTTATTTACCTGACCAGATACAAACCTAACCCTTGACTATATACCTACACCCTACTTTTACTTATTTGTATAATTCTTACCTAACCGGACGGTTACACCCTCATTTCCATTCATTAGAAATAATTACTCACCGACAAGCCACCAACGTTCCCATTAACATTCATTCATCCCGCACTCACCACCAACTCCACCACTGGTACTGCCGACAAACCATTCACCAGACGTCCATAAATCGACTGCCCTACTTCTAACTACCCTGTCGCAGGCTCATTTATATCAAACAAAGCTGTTTATAGCACCGAGCTTGGGGTATAAATGTCAAAGACACGTTGTATGATTTGCCGGAGGTACCACGCTGTATTTTAACGTAGTGCGTCCTTTAGGATCTTTCCTGTAAATATATTACTCCGCCACGAAACGGAATTTAAAAAAGGTTGTAATTTAAACCATCATTATTGGATTGCTGTGCACCGATATGGGCTTTTAAATCACAAACACAGGCGTCACTATTTCAATGGAAGTTCGGCCCACACAAATAGTCACCTTTCTGAGAAATAATCAACTCCAAACCATCTCAATATCACACTAGAAGGTGAATCGAGGTTTTGCCCCGAACACCCATTCTAGTACTTAAATTCTATTATAGCAGTTCCCTATCTTTAGCATAAACGCAACTGGACGTCTCTAATTATCTACTCTATATATCCAACCTAATTTTACAAGCTATAACGTTTTACCCCCTGGGGTGACGAACACCTGTTGTATCTACATAAAATTATACAAAATTACACTCGCCTGATTTACACATAATTAATCCTGCTACCCATAACTCTGAAGCACAATACACATTTCTGATATCACGTATGTTTAAAGTCACCTGCTGCAATTAGCCCGTATAATTTCAGCGATAGGTAGAAGGGCGCATCCAACGCAGTATCGCACTGGATAGTGCCGTCCCGATGCGGAAGGGTTACCAGAATTATATTTTAGTTTCTTTATTATTTACCGAGTCCTTTTTTTGGTTTATTTATTATTAATATTTAGTATTTTTCTTTATTTTATATCATTATTGTAAATAAAACCTGTTTGCCTGTTTAATTTGAATGTGTCCTAACAATCAATTTTCCACAAACTAGAAAAGTGGTCTGAACCCGATCCTGAAGGTCTCATTGCTTACTCACGAGATACCAGCAGTTTGCTTTGTTGACGAACGTCACAAATTTATAGGTTAGAAAACTGAAATAATGAATACCATGTAAATTATTATTCATGTTCACCAATCTTCACATTATTCACGTTCTACATGCAGTTAGGAAGGAAAAGGAAAAGGCCACGTATTTCATCCCTTCCCCAAGGGGAAGGGCGGGCTGCTCGAGCTTTCCGAGCTCCTTCTACCACAATCATGGATTCTTAGCATACATACATACATTACGTATATATGCATGGTGGGATTAAGGATGGGTGTGGTCAGGATAGGATCGGAAGGAACGGAGTTAGGGTTCTGAGGGGGAACATACTACCATGTGCATATACGCAGTGGCCATGCCCCTACATGTGTATGAGGAAAACCCCTGAAAAAACCTCATACAAGGTAGACGGTAACGGGGATCGAACTCATTACCTCCCGAATGATAAGCAGGTCGTGTCACCACTACGCTACTAGCTCGGTATGCAGTTAGAAATCTAGGTGCAAATTTTAATTATTATAATCAAAGTATATACAGGGTGGGTGTCTGCGTGGATGGAGGATTGCTCCTTAGCTATTAGAGATATCAAAACCAATTTTGGTGTGGTAATACACTATCATTTGGACCTACATTCTAAAAATATTTAAATATGTACAGGGTGATTGACAAAAATACGCCAACCCAAACCTGTTTTTTTTAATGGAACCCTGTATATTTTTGCATTTTTGGATTCACTGTTACATTTAGAATAAAAGTTAGAAAACTAACCGTTCTGTAGATATTGTCACTTTAGTACCAAAATAGAGTTAACTTTGGAACCACGATGTTACGTAAATCTGTTTGTACCACCGACTATTAATAATAGTCTACTAATAAACAAACTGGGAAATTTTTCCAAAACATGTAAAACTATACAGAATGATTAACTTACGCGAAATGTAATTTTTCTCAATTTTTCAAATGCAACATCCTGTATATTTTTCACCTTTCGATTCCCCGTGAAAAGTAGATACTAATTGATAATAGGTTTCATAGCCATAAGACGGACTCTTCTTGAAATATTGACCCTTTTACGTAAAAATATTCTAAAATACAAATTTACTATGACAATAGAATTCAACAAAACAAATCAGGTAGGCTTAGAGGAACAATTGCATCTATTGTTTTGACATTTGTATAATCATTAAAATATTGCTCCATTAGTTTGTGTGTTTTTGGATTGTCGTTTTGTCAATTTTTGTATAAAATGAATTTTTCCAAAGAAGAAATGGTCGATATGATCTTTATTTACGGCGAAGCACAAAGAAATACTTTGCTGGCTACCCGTTTGCACTGTGAACGATAACCAGAGAGAAGACAGCCGCGGAAAGAATCGTTTATGAATGTAGCTGAGAGATTTATAAATTCTGGTAGTGTGTTATCCCAAGCGCGCAAAAACAAGCCAAAATGAAGAAATTGAGTTTCAAGTTGTGGCATCCACCAATTAGTACCAGAGAGCTAAGTACACACCTAGGCCTAAATAATAATACAGTTCGCAGCTTTATTAAAAAAAAACAATTTGCATCCTTATCATATCGAGCAACATCAAGCTTTAAGTGAATTAGATCTTCAAAATCGTGAATCTTTCTGCCAATGGATAACTGCTAAAGTAAATGAAGAACCCAATTTTGTTAGTAACATTCTATTTACGGATGAGGCAACTTCTCACAATAATGGCAATATTAATACACATAACTATCATCACTATTCAGATACTAATCCACACATCTTAAGAGTTGTTGATCACCAGCATCGATAGTCAGTTAATGTGTGGGGTGGTATAATCAATTTTGGTTGGTCCTCTTTTCTTTGATAGGAGTCTTATTGGAGAAAGATATTTACAGTTTTTGGAAAATGATTTACCCGAGCTTTTGGAAAATATTGAGGTAGATAATATTCGTACGATGTGGTTTCAACTGGAAGGCGCTCCTCCACACTATGCAATCAACGTTAGATAATATCTCGATAGAAATTATACGATGAGGTGGATAGAACGAAGTGGTGTGCAAAACTGGCCAGCCAGATCACTGGATCTTACGCCCCTCGATTTTTTCCTTTGGGGCTACGTTAAAGAAACAGTTTACCAGCATCCTCCCACCACAAGCGAAGATATGAAAAATAGAATTAGAGCTGCGTTTCAATCGATTTCGCCTCTAATGTTGTTGCGAGTGAATCTTTCGTTTACCGAGCGAATTGCAAAGTGTTTAGCTAGGCGTGGTCAGCATTTTGAACATTTAATTTGAATTTATGGTTTTATTCGTTTATGATTAGGGGAGAGTGCGCCACAGTGAAACAGCGTTTACAGTGAAATAATCAATTTAATTTTTAAATACGCCGCCGTATTGCAGTTTTGGTAGGTTGGTAACAGTCACCCGAGCAGCAGCTTTCAGTAGCTGGTTGATGTCTTCCATTAAAACTGCGGGTATAAGTTGTAGTGAGAACCAGTGGCAATTTTAAGGTAATTTGTTTTCTAGAGGTCACAGTTTCATACATATTTAAAATGCATCTTCTTACTAAATTATTGTTTTAATATTTTATCGGCTGCCTGGATCATTTGTTAACCTAACCTACAAGTTACTTCTTTTAAATAATGTGTTATTAAGTTTCGGTAAAACTTTTTGCAAAATTCGTTAGAAGTACACTCTGAAACACCGTGACAAAGTACACAGTGAAACGTTTCACTGTGTACCAACAAAAGGCCTCGAACCGTTTCACTGTATACCACATGTACAGGCTCTGTATAATTTTTTTTTTCCACATGGCAAGGAAGCCAAAACCAAGAAAAATAGGGTATGCATCTAAAGAAGATATAACTGCGGCTGTTAATGCTGTTCTTCATGATGGAATGTCATTGAGGCAAGCTGCCCAGAATTTTAATGTAAAATACATGACATTATTTCGATATGTTAAAAAGCAACGGCTAAATCCCGATATCGACGTTCGTATGGAACCTCATTATGATATAAACCGAGTTTTTACAGAAAATGAGGAATCTTCATTAACTGACTATATCCAGACATGTAGCCAAATGGCCCATGGGTTGACTACCGCCAAAGTAAGACACGTGGTATACGAATGTGCAGTAATAAACAAGAAACGGTTTCCGGAATCATAGGAACAAAATAAGGTAGCAGGGCCAGATTGGCTTAGAGGATTTTTAAAAAGAAGAGCCAATCTTAGTATTCGCCAATCTGAACAGTGTAGGCTTTCAAGATTAACCTCCTTTAACTGGTACAATATCGACCAGTTTTTTACCAAATTAGAGGAACTTTTTAATCGAATACCAGAACTGACAGATGGTTCCTGCATTTTCAATTTAGACGAAACTAGTTCGACTATCGTACATGTTGCTAAGAAAATTGTAGCAGGAAAGGGGGTTAAACAGGTTAACAGCTGTACAAGTGGAGAAAGGGGGCAGCTGGTTACAACATGTGTTATTGTCTCCGCTTTGTGCACCTATATTCCACCAGTCATGGTCTTCCCCCGAAAAAAATTTAAAGAACATATGCTGGTGGTTTTTCAGGAACCCTTGGTTTGGCTAATTCTTCGGGCTGTATGAATGCTGAATTGTTTCCCATTTTATTAAACATACAGGAAGTTACTTATCTTTTTTGGGGTTTTTTAATGGTGTACTTTAAATTATACAATCTAAACGTTTCGATAACACTTGATTATCTTCGTCAGTAGTAATGTTTATTTATTAAAAATTGTTAAAGATGTAGTAAACAATTTTCTCAAATTTGAAAAATTAAAACATAAACATAAGCCTGCTATTAATATAACAGTTTGAGAAACATAAAGCCAACTATAAAATTTTTTTTAGTAAAGAATAACTAGGTCATAAAAATTAAATTTTATTTGATATAATGTATGAATTTGTGAATGCTTCTATCATTTTAAAATTGAAGTTTTCACAACTTACACTTACATCATAACTCGATTAAATTTTGTTAAATGTGTTTTTGGCTGACAAATTTCATTGTTAGCTTTCGTCGTAGAGATTCTGGTTTGTCATCTTTGAGGCAGTTTAATGAAATTTAATTTTTATGACCTAGTTATTCTTTACTAAAAAAATTTTTATAATTAACTATTTAATAAATTTATGTTTAATTTTCAAATGTTTACTACCTTTAATTTACAACAACTACTGCCTGACGATAACTTATCAAAATAGATGTATAAAATCACCATTGCAAAAGATAAAACAATATATGGTGTTAATGGTGAAAGTTTACATTTCATAATACAGGAAGCTGTAAAGAGAGCCCTACTTTATTAATCTTTGACAACGAGAGCCATATTAGCATTGAAGTTGTGGATAAGCAAGAAATGCTGGGATACACTTTCTCCACATACTAGTAATAAAATTCAACCTCTTGATGTGTCAGTATTTGCTCCTTTCAAAGTTACTATAATTCTGCCTGTCAATCTTGGATGATTAGACATCCGGTTGTTCTTCTATCGATTCATGATGTCAGTGAATGTGTATCTGAAGATCTCACAAGGCATTAACTCCCAAATATAATGGTTAGGTTTAAAAAGTGTGGAATCTATCCTTTGAATAAATTCATTTTCACAGCCAGTGATTTCCTTAGCTCGGCAGTTACTGATAGACCTCTTGTAGAAACTGACCAGTTCCCAGCTCTTCAAACGAAGATGTTAATGAAGTTGGTTTCTGTGGCTCACCAGCACAGTCAGTATCAAACAACAATAATCCAGTTGATGAGCCGAGTCCATCAAACAGAATGCACTCTATTATGGTGAACAAGGAACACCTGAGAAGAATGTTGCTATCTCAACTGGAAGCGTTGCCGCTACTAGTATTTTGAAGGAAAAATTTCCTCACCACAAGAATATAAAGGATTCTAAAGCGCACAGTCAGAACAGTAACAGACAGCCAAGGAAAAAACGAAGCACAATAACAACCAACTCATCCGAGAAAGAAGCTCTTCTGGAAAAAGAAACAGAAAGCATATTTCACAAAGACTCGAATCAGAATATCAGAAAAGAAACACAAAAGGCCAAAACAGTAAAGAAAGTACAACATCATGATGAGTCCTCAGATTCAGATGTAGAACTATATGCTGAAGCTCTGATGAAGATCATTTGAGTTTATCTGATGTTGATGATTTGAAAATAAAACGCCCAGGAAGAAGACTTCGTTCTTGTTAGATTCAATGGAACATTTATTACATCGGCAATGTACTGGATGAATTGGGAGGTGATGAATATGAAACATCTTTCTTACAAGACAAAAAAATTTGATTGCAGCTTTCTTTCCAACTGTACCGATGTTTCTGTTGTGAATATACGTGACATCAGAAGTGTTTTGCCTCAGCCCGAAGCCAGACGAAACACGAAAAGGATCTCGAACTATTTGAAATTTATTTCCTTTGGCTCACTTGACGTGAGATAATTAATCTACTTTTGAAACCTTTTTTTAAAATATTGTTTTTAAAATATATCTTTTAATTCTTAATATTTTATTATGCTTTCCTCCTGTATAAACTTAACTATTTTTAACTGTAAATATTCGACGTTTCATTGTACCTTAGTTGGTCCACAATGAAACAGTTATCATGTTTTTTAAAGGGTAATAAAATTTACTTGGTATAATTTTATATGTATTCTTACCAAAACTGCATCGAAATGTTCACAATTTATACCATAAAAAAAACTTCATATAATCAACAGAGAATGAGTTATGCCTAAAAAATAAAAAATGTTTCACTGGTCTCCTACTTGTTCAACTTATTTTGGGTGTAGAAATTGTTTATTGTTTAGTTATTAATTAACTATTAATAGTTAAAGAATTTATTTGCATTCATATTTTCTCACTTGCTTTGGAGTTTGTTTTATTTGTTCTTCTTTATGTCAATATTTTCAAATAAAGCGTCAATATCTCAAGAAGGTTCCATCTTATGGCTATGAAATCTAATATCAATTAGTATCTACTTTTAACGGAGAATCGAAATGTGAAAAAATATACAGGGTGTTGCTTTTAAAAAATTTGAAAATTACATTTCATAAGTTAATCATTCTGTATATTTTACATGTTTTGAAAATTTCCTAGTTGTTTATTAGTAGACTATTATTAATAGTTGGTGTATAAACAGATTTACAAAATTGTGGTGACAATGCTCGCATCGTGGTTCCGAAGATAACTCTACTTTGGTACTAAAGTGACAATATCTGCAGAACTTAGTGATACAGATACAAATTTGTACTTTTATTCTAGATGTAACAGTAAATCCAAACATGCAAATATACAGGGTGTTCCATTACACGGGTTTGGTTGGCATATTGTTGTTAATCACTCTGTATACCTAAATATTTTAGAACGTAGGTACAATGATCGTATTACCACACCAAAATTCGTTTTGATATCTCTAATAGTTACGAAATCCTCCGTGCAGGAGACACCCACCTGTGTATGTAAAAATTGAAAATTGACTTTACTTACGTTGTGACCAAACAGAAAAACTACCACTGGTCGAAATTTCAACCACTTAGTCAACAATATGCCAAATGACTTACATAGACAAATTTAGTGCAGGCCACCTTCGTAGTCAACATTTTCTGGTCGATATCCTTTTTGCGCGTTTGTTAGAAGGAAAAAAAATAAGTGGTCGATTTATCAACCACCAACCGTTAAAGTTAAAAAACCTTTTTGAGCACAATTTCTGTTCCATCAAACCAGCAAAATCATTTAAAAAATTATTTGGTAATGTTTAACCATTTGAATAACGTACACATTTTAAGTAATAATTGTGCGAAAAAGGAGCTTATGAAGATGAACGTGAGCACGAGAAAAGTGAAAGAACACTAATGATAATAAATCTTTGGTTGAGCAATGCCTATGGCTATTTATTAAATAATTATATTAAAATTAACAGTAAATTAACGATATTTGATTTTGCTCAAAATTTTAAATAAAACCGTTTACTGAAATTGTTTGAATTCGTATAAAACCACAAACTGTCACTGTTATTTCATTTCCGTCAAAGTCACTTATAATTTTAAATTAAATAAAATTGTAAATGTAAATTAATTTTGCAATCACTTCATCAAGAAAAATACTTAATTTGTGAACGACGTATACTATTTCTCTCTTTGAATTATGAATAGAACTTAACACAGCAAAATTTGATCGTAATTGCAAAGAAAATTAGCGGAATATATTTACGAAATTATTATGGCTTTCACTTGACTACGCTGCAATAAATTCCTATATAAGCGGTAATAATTTTTTTCGAACTGACGTGTTATAAACGATGACCTTTTCTGATATTTTTGATAGAAATATCTAACACAAAAATATGATCAAGAGTATAATAATTATTATGTCAGATTTTATAGGCTTTTTGCATGCCTCGAGATATTAATCTAAAGATCTGACACGATGTATCTTTGAAATTAGGAAATTTATTAATAAGTAAAAAAAAATGTATATATTAAACATATGTATGTATGGAACGCGCGCGCTTAAGAAATATGATTAGCATAAAAATTATTTAAAACCCACTCCTTTTATGTACTTAAGTATTTTATGCAACAACATTTGGAAGATAATATCTATAATGTTGGCAAATATTTAAATATTTTGACGTTCGCGTTTTCTTTGTCTCCATTGAATTTTCAAACCCAAATTTGATGAAATCGTGTGGTTTGTTTAACGTGTTATTTAAAGTAAACCAAAATTGGACGACATGGTGAATGAACTATTATTATTATGGTTATAAATACGTTATACAGTAGTTCAATAAGCGAATAGTTATAAACCGTACATTTTCTTGATGAAACTTATAATGTCATCTTTGCTAGATTACAAATTATTGTCATGTACTAAAAAAGAGTAATACCAAATATATTTTTCTTAAATGGAATACCTTAGCTTTTATGTGACGAACGAAGTCTCTGAGGTTCTACACTCATCTACAAATTTATAACATTGTCAATTGCAGTGTTGCCCATTAATTTTTCCTTCAAAATTTAGTCAAAACATACTCTTTTCATATATTTATATCTCTGCCACTGTTCGTTAATTTATTTGGAATCTAATATTGGACTAGTTCATCTAAACTAATGTTTTTGGATTCTATCATATAGGGTGTTTATTTCTTTTGAACATGTCTCATTCACTTCTATTTTAATTGAATTTCTTAAATACACCTATACAGGATGATTGATGGTGGATGGCCTATTAGACGTTTATGGAAAATAGTCAAGGTATCACTTTGAAATTTGGTGGCTTATATGAATGGATATCTCTCTTATGAAAATATATTCAACTGTGCATTGCCGTTCTACAAGAAAGTATTAGCAACGATAATTTAAATGGAACACCCTTCAATAGCTTTTATGTGACAAACGAAGTTTCTGATTCTACGCTCAACTACAAATTTGTAACATCGTCAAATGCAGTGTTGCAGTTATGAATTTTCGAAAATTTAGTCAAAAATATACTCTTTACATACTGTTATATCTCTGCCTCTGTTCGTTAATTTATTTGGAATCTAATATTGGACTAGTTCATCCTAAACTAACTTTACTTTTGGATTGTGTCATATTGTTTAAAATTTCTTTTGAACATGTCTAAATTCACTTTATTTTAATTCAATTTCTTAAATACACGCTAACACAGGTTGATTGATGATGGATGGCCTCTTAGACGATTATGGAAAAATGGTCAAGGGATCAGTTTGAAAATTTGGCTTACATAAATGGATATTCTTTTAAAAAATTTTCAACTGTATTTGCGTTCTAGAAAAGTTTTTGATAATTTAAATGGAATCCTTTTATGTGACAAACGAACTCTCTGTTTCTACATAACTACAAATTTGTAACATTGTCAATTGGTGTTGAATGAATTTTTCTTTAAAAATTTAGTCAAAACATACTCTTTCATACTGTTTATCTAACTGTTCGTTAATTTATTTGGAATCTAATATTGGACTAGTTCATCCTAAACAGTAGATATACTAATTCCTGTCCACTTTTGTCAAGATTTGTCACCAGAAAAGTCACTAGATTTCTGTTGGTAACATTGCTGGGTGCTAAGTCAATACGTTGTTGGTAACTCTGTTAGGTTATTAACCCTGCTAAGTCAGGTCAAAGGTAAAATTGCAAGGTATAAAAACAGTATTCAAGGTAGACTTGAATGTCATATTTCTTAGAAATAAGGTGAAAAGCTAAAATAGAAATTTAGGTAATCATAAATAATTTTCAATCTTTTGCAAAATATAAATTTTCTGATCATCATATTATAGTCAAGGTCAACAATTTTAACAATTTTAAGCATGTCAAACATGGTCAATAAAAGCTAAAATAGAAATTGAGGTAATCATAAATAATTTTCAATTTAAATTTCTAAATATAAATTACTTCATATTCTCAAGGTAAAAAGTATTTTTAAGTTTAAGCAAATCAAAGCTAAAATATAAGGTAATCAAATCTAAATAGTTTCAAGGTCAAAGTTATTGACCTACATTCATATTTCTTAGAAATATAAAAGGTCAATGAAAAGCTAAAATAGAATTGAACTTTTTCAAATATATTTCTTATATAAATTCGTATGTATACGGATCCTAATACATTTTATTTCAAATCACAGGTTAGTAACATTTTCAGCTAAGTTTCAGGTCACTAGAAAAGTTACTAGGTTTTGATTATCCTGAAGGTCATTGCCCTCAGTCTCAAAACAAGTCTATGCATGTTTCAACACGCCCTATTCTGATCAGAACAAATTGTTTAAAGTCTATGCTTTCAAGGCATGAGAACAAAGACGATCTATTGTTTTGGCTGAGTCATTCTTCTGAATTCTGAAATCAAGAACAAGACGATGCATTGTCGACAGTTCAAGTCTATGCTTTCAAGGCCACAAGAACAAAGACTATCTATTGTTCCGTTATTCTAAAAGATTGTTATCTCAATTCTAGGAAATCAATAACAAAGGCGATGTCAATTCAAAGTCTATGCTATTTTCAAGGTAAAAGAACAAAAAGCGATTCATTCTTCTGGTCGAGTTATAAAATAATTGTTATCTCAATTCTATCATGAACAAAGACGATGTATTGTTCAAAGTCTATGTATAATTTTCAAGGTAAATGAACAAAGACGATTCATTGTTCTGGTTGATTTATAAAAATAGATTGTTATCTAAATACATCTCTTTCAGAACAAAAGGCAATCCATTGTCAACGATTTAAAGTTTGCTTATAAGGTCACACCTCTGATAACAAGACGATCCATTATTCAGTTATTATTTTAAAATAGATTGTATCTCAATTAGGAAATCAACTGAGGTGCATGTTTCAAGCAATATCACGCCCCTCATGAGCTAAACAGGTGGCCGTTTAAACAGGTATTTCTAAAACAGGTAGCCGTTTCTAAACAGGTCCGTTTCCCAAAACAGATAGCTGTTTCAACATTTCTTAGAAATGGTCACAAGCTATAAATAAAAAAGGTAATCATAAATCTAGAATAGAATTTTCAAGATCTACTACTTGAAGTTAGACGACGATGATCTCATAATATGCAAAAAAGTAGGTCATAGTTCATTGAATGAATACTCAAGCTAAAAATAGAAATTGCAATGTCACCATCCTTCATATTTCAAGGTCAGGTCCAGTAAAAAGAACTGTAATGTCATCATCATCATCATCATGTTACAATTCTTAAGTTATAAAATAGTGTGTTAATTATTGATCTGTATATCATAGCTAAAAATAGCCATTCAAGTCCTCACTAAAAGTTGATCACGTTACAGCTAAAAATATAAAGCATGATCGTTAAGTAGTGTAACCAATATATTAATCAAAGAGATGGTTCATATCTTCACAATGTAACATAGTTTTTAATAACAATATAAATATATGTAATATGAGTGTTGTTAAAACATGTGGATCATACGCTCAAGGCAATGGACCAAAAGCAACTGACCTGAGATAACGCTTCTTAAGAATTTGCATTGTATTCGATAAACATGAAATTTACGACGAGTGATTATAGTGATTAACATTAGTAAAATAAAAAGTAACGATATGTGAAATTTTAAATTTAAAAAATAAACATGTTTTGTAAAGAACTGAAAGCTGTGCAACTGCATCTATTTTGCAATGATGTAAAACAAATGGACAGCATTTGATGGTAGTTCATTATGGATGCTGATTAGCTATCAATACAATTATCAAAATGCATTTCTAACATCATGATGCAGTAATATTATAGGACAGTTTGTCAATATAATTATAAGCGTTCTCGAATCAATAAAGATGGATCTATCTGCATTGAACAGTAGCACTTTCTGTAAATTTCACGAACGTAAAGACGCAAAATATAAAGTGATTGATATGAATACTATCAACACAAAGTATGGGAAACATATTATCATTGAAACCCAGAACTTTAAGTGCATACTTACCTTAGGATTTTATGAATAGTTCAAAAAGAAGATCGCATTGAAAAGTTTAAGCAATATCTGGTTGAGAATGACGCATTACCAGCATCGGAACTGTAGGAAAGATGACTAATTTAACATTTATGTAAAAAAAAATAATAACATATATATCTATGTATAATTGTTTGGAAATAAATTATATATTTTTTGTTGCAAAAAAAGAATGTCTTCTATTTTTTGATTAAATGAAGGGTATATCATAATGAAGAGAGCTGCTATTGATGAGACTAAAAAAAAATGTAGCGTATAATAATATGGTGTCTGCAGCTATATTGGCTAAGCTGTTCAAGGTTAAAATTTATTGGTATCATATTACAATTCATACCAACTAAAGCAATATCTGGTTGAGAATGACGCATTACCAGCGCCGGAACTGTAGAAAGATTGCATTAGCGCATATACAACACGCTAACGAAGACAACCAGACAAATATAGAAAAGTAATGATTTTATAATTGATGCAAGGATTCAAAACAAGCGGGGATGACACTGTACACCATTTCACATGGATTAAAAATATGTCAGCTTTATTTTCAAAACAGATATCAAAGGATGGTCATAAGAAAGTAATTTGTAACCGGTGTTTGAATCATTTTGGTCGGATGTAGCTTTAGAAAAACATTTAACATATTGCAGTCAACTTAATCAATGCTCTACTAGGCTGCCTACCGAAGCGGAAATGAATTTACAGTTCAAAATTTTGCATTCAAGAAAAGGTGCCATTTGTCATTTATGCTGATTTAGAAAGTATTTTAGAAAGTGTGCAAATGGTATCGAAAGTAATACTTATTTCACTCCAAACATACACCTTTCAGCATTGCTTACTATTTGAAGTGTTCATATGATGATTCTTTATTCCGATTTACGCTTTATAGAGGAAAGGATTGCATTCAATGGTTTGTTAACGAGCTTCAAAGTATTGCACATTGGGCTACCAAAATAATCAATCAAATAATTCCTATGGCTACTTTAAGTCTCAGTCAGGTTGAGCAATTTGATACGCCACAATTTGTCACATTTGTCGAAAACCATTTACTAATTCTGATATAAAAGTTAGAGACCATAATCATCTTACAGGGACATTTCGGGGGCAGCGCACCAGGCGTGTAACCTAAACTATACAGACTCAACATTCTGCCAGTTGTGTTCCATAATTTATCAGGTTATGATTCTCATTTCATCATTAGAGAATTGGCTAGTGTTCCCGGTTCGATTTCACTACTGCCCATAAACAAAGAAAGATATATCTCTTTCACGAAGGTAATGGAAGGCACCAAAATTAAGTTTAGATTTATTGACTCTTTCAGATTTATGAGCAGTAGTATTGAAAAGTTGTCAGACTATTTGGAGGATAGTAAAAATTATTTCCACGCTAGTTGCAACAATGATGAGGAATTTTCTCTAGTAGTTCGCAAAGGTGTGTTTCCTTATGAGTATATTGATACGTGGGAGAAATTAAACGAGACCACGCTCCCTCCTAAAGAAGCATTTTTTAGTCATCTTAATAATGAGGGAATCAGTGATGAGAGTTTTGAGCATGCGGTTAACGTTTGGAACAAATTTAGTATTAAATCGTTAGGGAATACTCAGATTTGTATTTAAAACAGACGTTCTACTTTTAGCGGATATTTTCGAGAACTTTCGGCAAACTTGTATAAGTACTTACGAGCTTGATCCTCTGCACTATTATACAGCTCCCGGTTTAGCATTCGATGCTATGCTTAAAATTACACAAGCAAAGTTAGAATTATTTACAGACATTGATATGTTAATGTTTATTGAAAGAGGATTAGAGGTGGTGTAGCTCAATGTTCAAATCGGTATGCTAAAGCTAACAATAAGTACATGGGGAAAAATTTGATCCCACCTCGAAAGTGTGTATTTAATGTACTACGACGTGAATAATTTATACCGAGTCGCCATGTCAGAATTTCTACCATTTGGCAATTTTTCTTTTGTTGATTAAGCTAATTTTGAAACTTTAGATTTAATAAACCATCCCGATGATTCAGAAATTGGTTATATAGTCGAGTGTGATTTAGACTATCCTATAGAATTACATGAGACTCACAGTGATCTACCGCTGGCACCCGAATATGTGGTTCCACCGACGTCTGATTCCAAAATGAAAAAATACTGCTTACATTGTATCCAAAACGTAATTACGTAATTCATTACAGAAATTTGAAAGTATATTTAAAATATGGATTAAAGTTGGTAAAAGTACACCGTGTATTACGTTTTAAACAGTCCCGTGGTTAAAAAATATATAGATTTAAATACCACCATGCGTCAGCAATCTCAAAATGAATTCGATAAAAATTTCTATAAATTAATGATTAATAGTGTTTTCGGGAAGCTGATGGAAAATGTACGTAAACATAAGGACATACGGCTAGTAACGAAATGGGAGGGTCGCTATGGTGCTCGTGCTACATATCAAAACAAAATTTTCATAGTTGTACAATATTTAACAATGATATGCTTATCATTCAAATGAATAAGCTTGAAGTATATTTCAATAAACCTATATATGCGGGATTCAGTGTTTTAGACGTTTCGAAAACTTTTTTATATAATTTTCATTACGGTTACACGCTACCCAAGTTCCATAATAATGCTAAACTCCTGTACACGGATACAGATAGTCTCATATACGCCTTTTCGGTTCCCGATATCTATCAATGTATTAAAGAGGACATTGATAAATTCGATACATCTGATTATAGTCCCAACAACATCTTTGGACTCCCATTAGTAAATAAAAAAGTCCCCGGCTCAATGAAAGATGAAAATCATGGTGGAATTTGTAGGACTTCGTGCGAAAATGTATGCTTACGCGGTTGATGAAAGGGTTGTAAAAAATCAAAGGGTTCTACGCAAGCAAGCGTGAGGCAGATCACGATTAATGATTATAAACAGGTCTTGTTTGATGGGTGTAATAAGCGCTATCAACATCTCATAAGATCAAAGAAACATGATGTGTTTACCATTAAACAAAATAAAGTCATACTCAATCCTTATGACGATAAACGCTTAGTAAATTTTGATTTCACTGATACTAGACCATGGGGTATAACTTTCAGTAAACAATGAGCAGTCTTCAAGTCAACTTGCAGGAAGAGCTGCAGTGCAGTAGTGATCAAATCTATAAAAGTACCTGAAGCGTTCTTTGACCTCACCTGAAAACTATACATTTATATTGAATATATTGCAAAATATTGTTATTCCCGATGAGTGTTTTACTGGTGTGCTATAAACTCAAAGTGTCAAATGAAATTATTATTAGGACATTATTTGATAAAAAATTAAATTAGACGATACCATTAAAAGTTTTATGAAATTGTGTACCGATAAAGGCTACAATTCATTAACTTTTGATAAAGTAGATAGGATCTTAGACGATATGAATGTACTTGGTGACATACCGCTTAAAATGTATCTATATAATTTATTACGGGTTGATGATTCAACAAATGTTAAATCTACGTTAGAAAATATTGCTTACAAGGACACCTTATTTATTATAACTGAATGTATTAAGAAAGCGGCATATTATGCTAACTACAAGTGCCTCGATATTTTGATTGAAATATTATTAGAACAAAATATCAACTATAAGTTTCAACCGTGGAAAAACGATGAGCACCACAAAATTTATTACTGGATACTAGACAACATCAATAACGGTGAAACAAATTCAAATTCCTGCTTGGGATGGAGTGTGGGCCAGATTCGGGTATATGGCCATCCAGTAATTTAAGTGATTATATAAGTACTTTAGGTTCACTTTATAAGATAATGAAATTTTAAAAATAAATGTAATATTTAAAAATAAAATACTATTATTTTTTGTGTGTTTTATTTCATCTAAGAGCTACATCCTTTTCTACAAACTATATATAACTAATATAAGTAATTTGTTTCACAAAGTACAGGTTAAATGTTATAAAACAATATCATCCTTATTGATCCATGATCTTTCATCCAATCCCCACCATTTTACGAATAACTTATTATTCTTGGAGCGAAGCACTTTTTCTACTAGATATACATCAGGGATACTTTGTTTTTGTAATTCATGTTCATAAAACCCTCCCAGTACAGGATTTCCCTTCATGTCTTCCAGCATGTACGTAGTGGGGTTAGTAATGCGAACTTTCACAATCTTAAATAGTTCACTAGACCAATTGGGTGTGTATCCTTTAGCGAAAATATTTTTAAATTTACTGATTCGTACTATGTCACCCACAGAATATCGATTCCTATCGAATATTTTTATGTTAGTGTAAGCCTCTAGCTTTGTATGATTACCAACATCTTTGGGCTTCATTCTAATAGTTCTATGCTTACGATTATTATAATCCATCGTTATGGTATCAATTGTATCAATCCATTTGTATTTACCTTGCAGGCTGAATGACTTATATAGAGCACCTTTAATGGTTCTGATAACACGTTCAGCAATTGCAGCCTTCTTTGTGCTATAGGTAGAGTAATGATTGACTCCATAACGATGCATTAGTTTAGTAAAATGCTCATTGTAGAATTCCTTTCCTGAATCTGTCTGCAAATTGGTAGGTTTCCGACCTTTTTGAAGATTGTTTGCATGGCCTTGGTAACTTCTTGACCTGTTTTCGTTTTTAATCCTTTAGTCCATAAGTATTTCGAAAAACAGTCGATGACCACTAATATATACTTATAACCCTTATTTTGTTTGGCATATGTGTTAAATTCAGCTAAATCTGCTTGCCAAAGATCATCAAAACCTCTAATTATTGTTCGCCTTCGTTTAAAATTTTTTCGTGCAGGTTTGTGCAATTCGTTGACGAGTTGTAATTTGGACATGGTGCTAATTTATCCACAATTTCTTTAAGTTGATGTAGTTTTTCCTCCAGCGCTAGATAAGCGTTGGCGTTTCCTTTAAAAGTGTTCCGAACTGCTTGTAAACAGAAATCAAGGTATCCTTTATTTATAGCATCACCATCTTCTTCAGGGTCAGCCAACTGTGTCAAACGATTTCCATCCAAATCGAACCTTGTTGATACATAATATTGCCTAGTGATGACATCTTGAGGATCTATGGGATTGGCCACATTGCTGAGTCTCTTATTCTCAATATCAAATTGATTACATCAATCTGTTTAAACTGAGGAGCTAGTTTCTTTAATTGATACTGGACATATGAACGTCCAAATTTGTCAAGGGGCATTTTAGTTGTGACATGTCGACATCAATGCATTCTCATTTATATTGTTTAAAAAGCGGTTGTTCGGTTTTCAATGTATCCATCTTCATATAGTTCTTCTACAATTGATATTATGTCATTTACAACACCTGTGTTTCCCGCTAATTTTCTGCCCACAATACTTCCAGATCACGAATTAGTTCATGTATATCATTCCAATATTTATATTCAATGGGTCTGTTTGTTAATTCCTTAAAAACATAGCTCCACCTCCTCCCTTGGTTGTGGTGGGTGATGATGACAGCAAGGGTTTGATTATTTGTGTATACTTTTGCTGCGGCTTCCTCGAATCTGTGCACTTACATCATAATCTCCTTACTACATTCGTAGCCTCTAAAATAGTTCTATATTTTTCTATCTGTTGACTTTACTAGACTTAAGTCGGGTTCATTCATAATAAGCAGATCATATAATCCTGGAGTCCCTTTATACGTGACACCTTTAATAATTATATCGTCTCCTTTAATTGTGATGGGTGTATTACCAATTGTCCATTTATCAGTTTTGGTATCATAGTGGACTCCATACGTATGATCAATATCACCTTCAGCATTCTTCAAAATACGTTCAACATATATACGCGGCAATTCATTGTACTGCTCGAGAAATTCTTCGAGATGGGTTCATTATGGGAATCATCTGCGATACTAGACAGTTCTTCTTCTTCCTCCCCAGTATTAATCTCTCCCGACGGATGTTTCTAAGAAAGATGGAAGACTTGGGGAGGATTTCTTTGAAAAACGGAAGCTGAGCTAGTGGACTAGTAGCACCCTTACTTGAATCACCTAATGGAGTGAGGTGGGGTCCGTTGAACTTGAGCTAGCCTAGTGGGGATAGTAGCATGCTTTCTTGGAAATATCAATACGGGTGGTTTTTGGTTTAACATCAATGACCTCTCCTTTTTAGGTGTTTTTATCGATTTTATTTACTATTTCAGTTAGAGGTTCTATTAAACTTATAAGTACTTTCAATGTTCTTTCATTATCAATGCGAGCAGTCTTTACTGTTATACTTCTGCCGTATTATTTTACGAGCCTGAATAATTTTTTCTTAATATCCTCTCCTTGTTGTCCATTGCGACAAACAGGTACCAGTTCACCTTGAACAGGTAGCTGTTTACACTAAACAGATAGCTGTTAATACCTAAACAGATCAGTTACTACTAAACTGCTGAATGCGGTTTAAGGTATTATATATATATATATATATATATATATATATATATATATTGTCTTATATCCAAAACGGATTTAATGAACAGGTACCCGTTTACCATGAACAGGTAGCTGTTGCGACAAACAGGTACCGGTTCACCTTGAACAGGTAGCTGTTTAACTAAACAGATAGCTGTTAATACCTAAAAGATCGTTACTACTGAAACCAGTTTAAGGTATTATATATTCATCAAATCCTTTCCTATAGCGACCATTATTAACTTCAGCATCCTTGTTTATGACCATGAAACCAAACTGATCTACCCAGCACTTTGAACACATGTCCCGAAACAATTTCATGCTTATGGTGGGACTTATATGATCCTCATACGCATGTTTTAAGTTTAATTCATCTTGCTCAAATAAATAATTAGATTCGCATTGTCACGAATTAATTGCTTTGGAATTTTACTGTAAGTTTGACCCAAATAGAAACAGTCAATATCGTTATGCCTACCCATAGAAAAATATGCCCTTATATTATTTTGCTTTTCACAAGCGATATCATCGAAGATAAAAAATAGAGTTTGATTTTGCACAATTAGGCTCAATCACATCTTGATTGTCGCTGAAGGTAAAGTAACCTATGTCCTTCATTGGAAGTAAGATTTCCTGTAAAGTTTGTACTTGTTTTGATTCAATGACTTAGAGTATACGTATACATGTTTAAATTTCAAACCATTTTTTCAGTAAGCAGACTGATCATTGCGTTTGTTTTACCGCAATTGGAGGGCCCATATAATACCACGTATACTATTAGGAAGTAAATCACCATGTTTTGAAGTAATAGACTTTTCATCAAAGTCATGATTTTGAATTGGAGTTTTGTTTCTGAGCAACTACTTTCATCTTTGATGGATGAAATAAAACTAAACGAATAATTACAACATCTTTATTTATATATTAGACTATATTACAATAATAATTATAATTTTTCACTTCTCCGGTGAGTGGACTGTACTGAAATAGCATCATGGAGAATAAGACCATATACAACGATTCCATTATCGAAAGGTGTTAGAGATTCCATTTCAATTTGATGTCCACTGTTGAGTTTTTTTAAATTCATTTTGTTTAGAGCAGTCCATTACAAATACTGGACATGATTTGAATTCGGAATAGTTGAATAATGCATCTTTATCATCTTCACCATAGTAATCACATCGAAATTTCAAAAATTGCGATAGGCAGGTATATATTGGTTGGCACTGAAGTTCAAATGCATTGCTTCATATGGATAATACTCAGAATTCAGATGTACTTTAAGATTTCTGATGTTAATGTGATCAAAATTTCCGGCCCTTGCTGACCTTGTATACCTTTTACCTTGTTGGAATGCAACAATTATCCAACGTGGTTTTCCAGTTGCGTTGATGTTTTTATTGGCCATATGTCTGAGGTTGCTTGTTTTAAAGCAGGAATTCATACAACTCCCATTGTCGAAATGGAACAGTTAATAAATTTTTATTGATTCCTTGAAACAAGTTAAGTTTCACATCACTAAGTGTTAAGGTGGTACTTTCCATTGAATTTTATTTAAGGTTATTGCGGCATCAACTTCACCATAGTAACAGTTTGTATCGCTTCTAGATCGAATTAAAACCAACTCTTCCATATTCACGATTACCTGACGATAATCCTCCATTATTCCAAATATGTGGTTCAATGGTATGCATACTGTAAAGATTTTCTCCATTTTGCTCATCGAATTCTACTTGTAATGGTTCTTCATTCTTTGGTGACCATCCTAAATGACTTAGTGCTTTGCTTTTGCTTGCCGTATAAAAATATATCCTTTAAGCGTAGATGTTATTCCTGGATTTCTACAAACATCCCTCTCTGACCACCTAACTCATAACGAATTTCTTCGAAAAAAAGTTCGGGAAATTGTTGGTTAAGCTGCATGCTTTTCTTGACTTTGAATTAAGATACGTATTTCTTCGGAAGGTCCATATTTAGAAGATCCATATGGAAGATAAGTGTGAATATCTGATTTAATTATAGTATCATCAAAATGTACGTTTTGAAAGACGTTTAACGATTCTGCCATTGTGGTTGAGAACTTTTAAACCAATTGACGTTAAAAAGTATTTCTCTGCAGATGTTAACCGCAATGAAGGTTGATGACTAATTAATGACTTACTGTAGGGATGATGTCTTTATATGAGTTTTGAAAGATGGAATTGGTCCTGGATTAATTCTCAGACCCATGTTCTTTTAGTTCTAACCGTACAGTGAATGGTTCACTTTCACCAAAGTCTATTAATTCACCCTTTTGATTAGTCAAATTAATTGTTATATTACTAATAATGTCAGTGTTTACTTCTAAATATTGAGTATTGCTTGGAGTTTTATCTAGACGATAACCTGGAGGAACTGAAACATCAATCTCATATAATACTTTAGCAGGTTTCCCGTTTCGATAAGATCCTTTATAATGTTGCACTCTACGTGTAGATTAGTGTTCTAAGTATTTGGATGTCTAACGCAGATGTATGTAAAATATTTGGTTCTAATAAGACTCAAACCCTAACATGCAATACAATTTTCTTTAGTAAAATCAATCTCAAATGAACTGTTTATCTCACATTTAAGTGTATTGTTGTTTGCTCTAATGCTAAACTTTTCTGTGGGTATTTTAGATTTTAGATAATCGTTAATTTCATCTAACTCAATGCACCGTGTGGAATATTAATCACTTGCAAATGAGATGGATTTGTTCTAAATAAAATCTATCGTTGCTGCATAAATGTTTCTAATGCTGTTGCAGCCGTAAAATCCAACCAATCCAATAACGTATTTCTTCCCAAATCTAGCTCTATCGGTGGATAGAAGTTGTAGTTAGCTGTGTTACCAACACCTTCTAAACTGAATGTTATTGACATAACTGAGAAAATTTGATGTTGTGCTGATTATTTATATAAAAATTGTAGGCATAGGTGTCCGCAAATAATTGTATTAAACTCTTGATCTTGGTTGTAATTATAATATATTTTACACCCCAGTAGTTAATCACTTCGTTTGGTGGTCGAATATTACCGAAACTATCGTAATACCATACCTTTTACCCGCTTTTGTAGCAAACCCAATGGGTACCTGGCCCTTTTGACTATCTAAGTTAATAATTCCAGATTCATTTTCCGTGGCAATTTTTATCTCTCATAAAAATATCCCTAAAGTACGGTACGTTTTTGGGTATTTCTTTAAATCAGTATCCGTTAACGGTCTTTCGGGTAATCTATTCAGTTTTTGGAAACGGTTTTAAGTATAATGCACCACCACCAGATTTGTTTGGTTTTAGATATAGTGTGCCTTTCTTATTCATGGAGCCTATAGCGACCGATTCCATCATGCGATTATGGCGCGATGTCTCTTCCTGCAATTTTTAGCATTTTAGCATCATTGACTGCTTTAGCAATTCCTGATGCACCGCCAGCTAAAGCACCGATTGCTGATAATCCTGCGAATAACGGAATAAGAAATGGTAAAAACCCTCCTTGTTTAGGTAGGGGAATTATCTAGGAACTTTAATGTTTTCTTTCCTCCTAAATTTTTACCCACGTTTTGCCGTTGAAAGCGCTGACTTTATTGTGTCTGTGAAATTTCCGTTAGGTTTAATTTTTTTAGCTATTGTCTTTCGTAAATGCAATAAATTTCCACCATTGCATTTCTTCTTCATATTAGATCGACGTTTAACCCCATTCCCAATTTTTCTTTGCTTTCAATTACTGACTGCTAAAGCTGCAGTTCGTTCACCTAGCGTTGCGTCTAATGATTTAAAGCGCTCCCAAGCTTTTTTTGCAAAATTTTATCTGCTTTATGTCTACTTTCTAAATCTCGGTAATCTCTGTAACTGATATCATGAAGTTTGCACTGAGCATCTAATTGATTAATACCGAGGTCACCGCGTGCGAGTCGTTTTTAACTTTGTACCAGGACCGCAATACTGGTAACCGGGTAAATGCAATTCAAACGGAAGTTTATTGATTAGACCATTCACCAAAACCACCACCTACACTCTTTCGCTTCTTAACTAGCATTGTTTACATGGATGGATAGAAGGGGTATTTATACCTAAATTGAAAAACAAATCATAGTTATTTCTTTATTCAGTAAATGCTATACATTAGATAAGCAGGACGATAATACAAAATTTCCATTAAACATACAGTGTTATGTGAATTAATATTATATTAGCATTTATAACATCATCAATATCTTTATAAATGTCATCATCACCACCACTGAATTCTTTCTCACGAAAACGACGGTAGTCAACAACCTGTATGAACTTTTCATAAAAACACACCAGATTGTAAGATTCAAGAAATTCCAATCTATAGCTTTATATCCTTTAAATTGAATAGTTCTTCTATACTATGTGAGTTGAATGTGCAAGAACAGCACTTGTAGTTTTCTATCATAACAGTTTTCAAAATTCTGTCATATCCTTTAATTAATTCCCAATTGTAATAAATACCAAGATTACTAGATAGAGATTCATAATGTTGATCATAGATTATATCTTCTTCTTCATTTACATTTGACCAATCAATTTCATTTTCAATTTCTTGAGATCGGAAAAATTGTAATTCTACATATGAATACCATCTTAGAAGCTCATTCCATTCTTTCATATCCAACACTACATTATTGCATTGATCACAATTACACCAATCGCACCACTGGTGCAAGGTTGAGTGTGTACTGTATCAATTTCCAGATGTTTTGCATGATGAGTATCGTTCGATAGTTTATAATAAGTACAATCGATTAAGTATTCCTTAGCTGCTTGTTTATACACTTCATCCTTATATTGAAATGATGATGCCCAGTCAGCCTTAGCAGAAGAATAACCTTCATCGTGTTTCTCTTCATTTTACTACTACCATCACTATTTTGACAGCACCAACAAAATGTTAAATTATTCAGATCGTTACTGCAATGATGTGAGGTATCCATATATAACGGTGAACTTCTGAGTTTGGATCGTTCCAGAAATGATTTATTGCTACTTGCATGACTTTACTTGCCCACAATTTCACTATGACTAAACGCTTAAGAAAATAATTCTAGTATTTCAATTTTACATATGGTGGGGTGCTACTATTAAAAAGAAAATGTTATGTTTGTTGTTTTGCCAGCTGCACCCAAACTACTTATAAACACATCCTTCATGTTTAGGAGTGTTTTAAATTCTTCAATTCGTGTTTCTTCTTTTGAAATACACATAAAAGCGTTCGGCAATACACATTTAAAATCACCCGTTTCTATCACTATACGTTCACCATACTTAGTATTAATTATATCCATATTCGTTACTTTATACTTTCTCGATATATCGAGCTCGCACGCATTTTAAAGGGTTTGCAATAGGTGCTTTGGTTTAACCCTGTTAATTCCATATTTAACAATTATTGTTGCAGACTGATCTCAACATACAGCTCGCTGCAATTTATATAAAAATATGCGTCCTACATATTACAACATGCTTAAACTTGTTAAATACCTACTGTTGACCTTGACTATAAATGATGATCAGCTCCAAAAATTTATATTTCCGCTAAAAAGTTTGACCTTGAAAATTATTTATGATTACCTGGCAATTTCTATTTTTAGCTTTTCACCTTTTATATTTCTAAGAAATATGACACCACCGTAAGTCTTCGACCTTGAATACTATTTTGATTACCTTGCAACTTTTACCTTTGACCTTGACTTAGCAGGTTTACCAACCTAACACGTAGCCTTAGCAGGTTGCCCCGTTACCAACAACGTGGTCTTGACTTAGCACTTGAAATAGGCAATGTTACCAACCTAGAAATCTAGTGACTTTTCTTGTCAAATCTGGTGACAAATCTAGTGACAAAAGTGGGACAGGAATGGGGTAGTATATCTACTCTAAACTAACTTTACTTTTGGATTCTATCATAGGGTGTTTAAAATTTTTTTGAACATGTCTACATTCACTTCTATTTTAATTCAATTTCTTAAATACACCCTATACATGATGATTGATGGTGGATGGCCTATTAGACGTTTATGGAAAAATAGTCGGAGATCACTTTGAAAATTTTTTATATAAATGGAATGCTCTCTCTTTTGAAAATATTGTCAACTGTGCACCCCTTCTAAAAAAGTATTACAACTTTGAAATTTAAATTACCCGCGTAGCTTTTTATTGAAAAAGTTCTGGGTTCTACACTCAACTACAAATTTGTAACATTGTCAA